>JANRFK010005987.1:2180185-2195848 GCA_030068395.1 Apalone spinifera | reverse complement strand
GGTGGACGGGACGGACGGACAGACAGACAGAGCGGCGGGTTTGGGGACGGGCGGTGCGGGGCAGCCAGCCAGACACAGGGGGTCTCTGCCCAGCGCTGGCTCCCTGGCGCGCCGTGTTGCACGGAGCCGCCGGTCCAGGCTGGGCTGCGCTCCAGGGCGGAGGAAGCTGCGCGGCCCCGCCCCCGCCCAGCCCAGCCAGTCCCGGTGCAGCCCGGCGGCGGCTGCGTTGCTCGGCTCCCTCCCTGCCGGCCATGGAAGCGGCTCGCTGCGGAGACCCAGCGCGGCGCCGCGGGCTGTAGCGCGGCGGCGGGACCCAGCATGGGCAGTGCGCCCCGGCGGGAGCTGCCCGGCAGGTGTGTGAGCGGGGGCAGAGGGGCCGGGGGCTGCCGCTGCCGCCCCGGCGCGGGCATTTCCCGGGGCGCGGCTGGGGCTGGCCACCCCCTGCAGGGCGCGGGGCCGGCTCCGGCTCCGGCCCCGGGACAGGCCAGGTGGGGAAAGGCCGCGGAGAGTCACTTCTCGGGCTTGTTTTTCTGCCCCGGCCTGAGGGGGTGGGAAAAGTTTCGGGGCTGTTCACGGGCCGTCCCCGGTGCGGGGCTGTCCCGCTGAGCCCTGCGGGCGGGGAGATTCCTGAGGCTCTGGGGAGCCGGCGTGGAGCCGCTGATCCTGCTGCCCAGGTAGGAGAGCAGGCGGGGACCTGCTCCCCCAGCAGCAGGAGTCTGGACTGTGGCCGGTTGCAGCTTGATTGCCGGGTCTCTCCCACCCCTCCCCTCCCCCAGCCTGGGGCAGATTTGGGACCACAGGCCGGAGGGAGGTGTGATCTGTGAGAGGGATGCGGCTTCCCCTCTGGAGCAGCTGGGGAGAGGCACCGATTCCCAGTCAGAGTCCATCAAGCAGTGGCAGGCGGGTTCTGGTCTCTGCCCTGTGGGCATGGGAGTAAATCTCACTCTTGGGGACCCAGGGCCTAGCAGACAAAACCTGCGGGGTCTTTTGCACCAGGTTCCTGTCAGCCCAGGGTTGTGCCCAGGGAAGCGTCGTGCAGTCCGGTGTAAATGTGGACGCCTCTTTCTGTGGCAGGAATCCCCCCATCTAATGGCGGGAGCCGTGCGTGACTCCCCTTTGGCCCAGCCCTCGGTCACTGCCAGGATCACATGGCTGGCGCGGTGACTGACTGGAGCTCAGATCCAGGCCGGAGCCTGTCTGGACCACCCCCTAGAAAGGCGTCAGGCAGATGTTATGGGAAGGAAGACTCAGTGGATTGAATTAGCGGCAGGGTCAGAGAGACACAGACACCTCTGGGGCCTTATCTGCACGAGCGTGCTTGGTGACATCACACGCTGTTACTCGGAGACATTTAGCGTCATTGGCTGACTGTCTGCAGCCGTGTGTCCACTGGAGCTCCTGGCAGTGCCTGTGCAACAGTGTGAGATGATGGTTGGAGTGGCCTGCGTTGCTGTGGTGCTAAGCAGTGACAGTGTTGTGATTTGGGAGTGAGAGTAACGGACCCGTCCGAGGGGCATTCTGCAAACTTCCGCTTAGGAAAAGGGAAAAGGGGTTTTAAAATGACAATGTTGGGGGATAAAGACACAGTTTCCATTTTTCACTTGTTTATGGTGAGCCTGGGATGGTTCTGAAAACGGGAGCAGAAATGTGAGGGC
Organism: Apalone spinifera; assembly: GCA_030068395.1. Lineage (NCBI taxonomy): Eukaryota > Metazoa > Chordata > Testudines > Trionychidae > Apalone > Apalone spinifera. Next base: position 2,194,193 of record JANRFK010005987.1, on the reverse strand, counting down.
AGAATTTCAGACCAGAGTTTATCACGAGAGATTTAGGAGGAGGAGAATAAAAGGGCCAAAATATAAAGGGTGTTTAGATTTGACACTTTCCCACAAACTAAGGGCTGTAAAACCAGGGCTCCCAGTACAGCCAGCTGGACAAGTGTCTCTCCTGAAGCAGAGCTGTCCTGCTCTTGGGGATGGAGGTGACGTCATGGGGAAGGCAACAGGTCCCAGTATGCAGTGCTCCCTCTTGGTCCAAGTATTCAGGCCTCTTTCTGTGCCCGGCTGCGCGGTCTCCACCAGTTGTGCCTGTGAATGAAGGCAGCTGCTCTCTGCGTCACTTGGGGGAAATGGGATGCAGCCTTTGACTGATGTACCAGCACAGCCATCCGCTGGGCAGTCTGGACGTCCCTGGTGTGACGGGAGGGGACAGCACACATGTTGGAGCAGGAGGGTCCTGAGGTTCTTAGCAAGCAACTAGCAAGAGAGGCAGGGAGAGAAGCAAAACGAAACTAAATTGTGGCTTCTACTTCACTTTATAAATAAAAATTCACGTTCTGTGATGAAAAAGAAGAACCGAATCTAGATGAAAGCATCAGAGGAAAATTACCACACCGGGCTCGCCCGAGAGCCTGCCTGTGAGAACAGCAAGGGAGTGCTTGCGGCTTAGACTTCACTAGCAAACTCTGTCACTGTGGCGGCACCACTGCTGCAGCGGGACTAGTGGCAGGCATGCTGCGGACAGCAGCACAGACAGGGCTGGAGTATCTTTGTCTCTGTCAGCTCAGTGACAGAAGCCCTGCGGCTTTGTAAGAGGCTGGGGTCAACTTACGTATTTATTTATTCAGTACAGTGGACACTTACCTGCCCCTAGTGTCTGGGGGTGAATCATTTATGCCTTAGGGTTTCCCATGTGAACTTTCAAGCGGCTGCCCAGATACGGGACAATGTGTGAAGGCGTATTAGGGTGAGGAGACCACAGAAGGGTGTTTTCAAATGCCTGGAGCAGCGTCGATTCGGTTGACTTTTACGCGCCGCTCCTCTCAAAATGCTTTGGCTCACTCTCTCTCCAGTCTCTGGAAAGGGGGAGAGGATTGGATCAGGTGCCTATGGAAACAGGGGCTCCCCCAATGGCTTTGCTCCTCAAGTCGTGGTGCCTGTTTCATCACCAGCTGGAACTTTGCGGCGCAGTTGTGTGGTTTGCAGAGCTGTGCAGTTGGGGAGATTTTTGGGGTGGGAGGCTTCAGCCGCATGGTAACATGGGTCATTGAAACACTTGTTGATCTCCTGCTTGTTCTTTTCTCCCAGGGAAGATTCCCTTTCCCCTCGTCGGACGGTCCTGGGGGCTGCTGATCTTCCATTGTCGACATGAGTCTGTCAGGGCCACTCTTAGCTTGATGTGCAGGGTTGCTTCCTGTCCAGGCAGCGAGCGAGCTCTCTTCGGAGCGCTGCTTCCTTTGCCAGCCCCAAGTCGGCGGGGCAGGGCCCGAGAGTCTATCCTGTATGAAAAGGTGCTGAGTTACCTCTAGAACCAGCAGGCTGCTCTACCAGCGACTTCCTAAAACCACCCATGCGCCGCCTCATTGCTGCAGGCCTGCGTGGGTCGGGTCTGCCTGCTCCTGCGTTGCCATCGGCCTGCTGAGCTGCTGTTCAGGTGGACGGGAGGGAGTTAGCCGTGCGGCGAATGCCAGGCAGGAGTGGAATGGCTCAGGATCCACAAGGGCGGCTGCACGAGCAGCATGGTGTCGTCATCGTGCTTTGCTCTTGTCCCTTCCAGGAGGTGTCCTAACAGCAGGGACATGACCTTCCCAGTCCTGGTCAGGGGCCTCATTGCTGGTGGGGAAAAATCCATTTCCCTTGTCTTTCTGGGGAGGGGAGCGAATACAGTGGCCAAACTCACTTCACGCGATAGGAACCCAAAGGGGGCTTTTGTATTTTGATGATCATCTCTTTGCCTGCCAGTTCGCCCGGCCTGAGAACGTGTCTGTCTAATGAAGCTGCGTGTTTTAATTGCAAAGGTTGGAGCAGCCAGCGAGCTGTGAACATGGAACGTACGTCCTACAGCCGCTAAAAGCCCCGGCTCTTTGGCAAGCCTTCATCAGGAAATAAGGCTGCTGGCAGGAATGCTTCGGAGATGCAATTTTCTTAATGAAAGCTACTGAATAGGCAGCCTTATGGTGAGGAACAAGGTCTTACGGAACCCTGCCAATGGCTCTTCTGTAGTGTTAATTTTGTATTTCCTCTTCATTGTTTCTAGTACCCTCTTGGAAACTTACAGATAAACACTTTGTTTTCCTACTGATTGTGTCCTGTTTGGCAAGCTGTGGCTGTAACACGTGTGTTCAGGCTGCGGGAACTCCTAGGTTGTTAGTCTTTGATTTCAGGCCTGGCCATGTAAAAGGCACCTTACATTTGCAGGGAGCTGATCCAGGTAATCAATATCTCCATCTCCCAGTGATCTCGCATGCTGATGCTAGAGGCAGACACAGGGTGGGCTTTTAAAATGACTATGAGACGTGGAGCTGGAGCTTTCATGTGGGGAACCGATGTAGTTCCCCTGTGAAAGGTGGTTTTGGAAAGAAAGGGCTGTCGTGTCTGTGTCTCGGCTGGGCCCCGGTGCTCCGTTTTCAGGGAAGGGGGCTCCTCGAAAGGATTCCTCCCAGAATCCGAGAGCCACTCTGCATTCTGATGCTCCATGCCTAAGGACCTGAGATCAAGATTCCGATTCTTCTCCGGGACAGGTGTTCAATCTCCCTGCATGCAGCGCATGAGCCCTGCCCGTGACTTGTTGGCTCCCGTGCATTGACAAGTAAGGAAGAAACTCCAGCCTGGGTGCTCTCTCCTGGTTCTGCACCAAGGGGGAAGAAGAACAGGTGTATTGTAAGATGGGAGACATACAGAGGTGGCTCGCCTTTCCAGGCTGTTGGGCTTTCAGGAGCTGCATTTCTTAATAAAATCCAGCCACTTCGCTTACATGCTCGGGACCTGAGAACAACCAGCGCTTGAGAGAGCTTGAGCGATTCTGCAGAGCTGGACCTGCCCAAGGTCACACACAAAGTGGAATCCAGATCTTAGAATCATAGAACCCCAGGGCTGGAAGAGACTTTAGGAGTCATCAAGTCCAGCCCCCTGCCCAAGGCAGGACCAACCCCAACTCAATCATCCCAGCCAGGGCTTTGTCAAGCCGAGACTGAAACACCTCTAGGGATGGAGATTCCACCCCCTCCCTAGGGAACCCAGCCCAGGGCTTCCCCACCCGCGTAGGGAAATAATTTTTCCTAATATCCAACCTAGACCTCCCCCACTGCAGCTTGAGACCATTGCTCCTTGTTCTGCCATCCGTCACTACTGAGAACAGCCTCTCTCCATCCTCTTTGGAACCCCCCTTCATCTTCTGAGTCCCAGTCCATTTCTTTAACAAAACTCTCCTCCCGGCTTCCACGATAGGCAAATCACAGCTTCTCTGTGCCTCAGTTTCCTCGCCCATAAAGTGGGGCTGTTTACCCCCCTGCCATACATGGGGGTTAGGAAGCTAAATTGTTTAGAGTTCATGAAGGACTTTGAGATCCACAAATGAAAAGCCCCACTGAAATGCTCCTGTCTGTATTACGCACTTCTCAGCCATCCTTCCCTTAGGAAGGGTGTCACTTTCTTGCAGTTTTCTACATCTTTTTCATTTTTTTGGATCAAACACACTTCTCCCAAACTTCCCTCTTTCCAGCTGGTATCTTGACAACAACGTAGCTCCTTTAACCTGTTTCTTCGGTCCCCGCTGTTGTCTATTTAAACCGTATCCTTGAGTCACAGGCTACTCCACAAACAAGTTCTCATCCTTCCAGGTGGCATTTCCTTTCGCTCATTGTTTCTGGCGATCCGCATTTGGGAAGCTGCACGTGTGTTTCTTCGCGAGCAGTGCTCTGGGGTTGCTAAACTTGGCAGATAATGGCTTCGTGTGAGCTGAGGAAGGCTGAGCTCCTTTGTACAGGACGGCACACAGTCCATTTGTGTAACGAAGTTGCAGTTCTTGGGTTAAGCTAGGACTGGAATGCTGACGGAACACATGACGGCACGGGAAATCCTACCCTTTCCGTACAATGTGGCTGCCATCCTGTGATTGCATCTGTCCAAACGGACCTTCCAGAACCCTACCCACGGGGCGAGGGGAGGGGCTTTTTCCTGGGGGCTGGCCATATAGATCCAGCTGAAGGATTGAGGCCAAAATTGCTCCTGAGACTCTTGAGAGTCCATGGGAATTTCTCTCCCAGGTTACAGGCATTTTAAGGTGACTCCAGTCTGGGTTTCTGTGCTGCGGGGGGGAAGGCACGAGACACAATAGTGCGAAGAAACCACAGAGGCCCAGTGAGGTCCAAATAACAACTCCTGGCTGCTCTGGCTGTTTTTATTTAAATAGAGCACAGTTACAGGCTCGCCTAGTCCGATGCACACCAGTCCCCTAAGCAAACCTGTCGGAATCCAGTCCCTTTAAACGCGTTTTCAGAGCGCGGCTGGGGAAGAGTGCGGCTGTAGGGGTTTGCAAAACTGGGTGGCTTGTCACTCCCCCAATGAGCTATCTAAGGAACTGTGGCCTCACCGCCTCCACATCCTCGTCTTCCCCCTTCCGGCTGACTATCCTCCAGGCGCCCCTGGGGGACGGGAATGCTGTGACCCCCGCCGCACAGAGACTCTAGCAAAGAGGGGCGAAGGGCATCTCTGTGCTGCAGCCAGAGGTGAGACTGCAGCACGAATCCGAGTACCCAAGCCAAATTTGCTCTTGTCACGAGCCTTGCACGGGTTGGGTAAGACCTCCCCGTGCGCTGGACGCACGCTGAAACGTTGGCTCGTGGTTCGTTGCTATTGTTACTTGAGCTGGCTAGATCAAAGCTCCCGTGCTTGTGTCTCCATGAGTTGCAGTCGCACGTCTGCTTGCAGCTGGAGACAGACCCGCAGCAACTTACCTGCGTCACACAGGAAGTCTGGGAGAGAGGAGGGAACTGTCTGGCAAGTCCTAGCACAGAGGTGGGCACGATCTGGCCCACGGGCTGGATCTAGCCCACCAAGCCGTTTGATCCTGCCACACCCCCACCCCTAGGCCAATTGGGACCTGTGGGCAGGAGAGTGTGCAAAGTCTCCTCCTCACGCTGGGGCACACGGCACCAGAGGGAACTGCCAGGTGTTCAAAACAGCTGGTTCCCTCTAGGTTGTGCCTGCCCCTGACAGGGGTACCTGGTGCCCAGAGGGGACCACCTCCTTCCACTTGAGGCCTCGCCCCTTCTGTGTGTGGCCCCACCCTTCCGCTTGAGGCCCCGCCCTTCCAGGGTGGAGCCTGCCCACAGCCACTCCCAAAATTGGTGAAGTGTCCCCCCCAAATGATTGCCCACCCCTGTCCTAGCACCTAATCCCCGGGCACCCTTTCTCCCTTCGGGCGGGCACTGGCATCTGCTCCCTTGCAAGACATGGCAGGACTGGAGCTTGGGTGTATCAACAGGTTTCATTCCCTAGTGGCTCCTCTGATTATGTTAATGTGCAGTGGAAGAAATAAAACCAGACCTGGGCTTGTATCGACGACTCCTCCGCTGGCCCTCTCTTGTCCCAGAGAATGCTGGAGGTGACAGGCAGAGAATTCCTGGATTGTTTTGGAGTTGTGGAGCCCTGTCTGACTCTGGCTTGCGTGAGTGGGTAATTGGATGGATGTTGGACATTAAATACCCACCTGATCTTTAGCAGTTTGGAAGCTCGTACTAGCCCTAGCCTGTCTCTCGCTCCCAAGCTGGAGTGACTTCAACGCCTCTACGGCCTGCAGGTGGAGATGCTGTCAGATCCAGAGAGTGACATTCCAGTTTTCAGGAGAAATTGGGTTTAAACTCTTCCATCAGCTATGAAAACAAATGTGAATCAGAATCACCGTTTACTTTCCGGCTCCATCTGTGCTGAGGGAGCTTGTGAAAAATGTCTCCCTGTTGCTAACAGTGGCTTAGCCAAAGGTCATCAGTAATGGGAACCTTTGCATGGACGAGGTTTGGGCTTTTGACCTGGTTTTCGGTACCTCTCAACCTAACCTTTCTAGGAGCAAATCTGACTGGTAAGGATGACAGCAGCAGCTGTATGAGTCTGTGTTGCCAGCCAGGGTTCCCTCAACAGTGGGAAGCGTTTAAGCAAAGGACGTTTTAGGAACAGGGCCGGGGGGAGGGTTAATTTGCTTTTCGTTTGTTTTGGGTTTTCTGTTAAGTTTTGAGTAAGTTCTAGTCCCCACCTCCTCATGTGACATCAGGCAAGTCACTTCACCCCTCTCTGGTTTTTCGCCCTTTTAGATTGTCCTTTGGGCCGGAGAATGTCTCTTCATACATATGTACAGCACCCAGCACAGTGGGGCCCTGATCTCATGTGGGGCCTCTAGGTGCTACAGTTGTGCAGACAGCACTGCCAATTGGCAGGGAGGGAAATAACCTCCCATGTTCTCTTCTATGAGCTTGTAATTCTCGAGTGAAGTGAAGCTGGATGGGCAGTGGAGCAGGGAAATAATGAGAGGGAGATGATTATGTCATATTGCAGTATCACTGTTTTCACTTATTTATGGTGCCAGCCGACATGATTGGACCACCCACACGCACCTTTCACACATGAAAACTCTGGTTTCCCCTTCATAAGAAGAGCCAGCCTGGGTCAGACCAAAGGTCCATGCAGCCCAGTATCCTGTCTGCCGACAGTGGCCAGCACCAGGTGCCTCAGAGGGAGTGAAGAGAACAGGGAATCCTCACGTGATCCCTCCTCTGTCATCGATTTCCAGACAAACAGAGGCTAGGGACACCATTCCTACCCGTTCTGGCTAATAGCCATTGATAAACCAGTCCTCCATGAATTTATCTAGCTCTTTTTTGAACCTTGTTAAAGTCCCGGTCTTCACAATATCCTCTGGCAAGGAGTTCCACAGGTTGACGGTGTGCCGTATGAAGAAAAACTTCCTTTTGTTTGTTTTAATCCTGCTACCTATTAATTTCATGTGGTGACCCCTAGTTCTTATGCAATGGGAACAAGTAAATAACTTCTCCATCTCCATAGCAGCCATGATTTTATAGATCATTCCTGGTAGATGTTGCCAGAGATGTTGCCCTGTGTCCTTTCTTCTGGCCTCTCCTTCTGTCTTTCCTTTCTTGCTGCTGTGGGCATCCATTGGTGACTCCTTGCGGCTGGGCAGAACTTGGACATCAGGCTGGGCAAAGTGCCACAAGCACAGGGAAGTAGTTTGCATATGCTGTAGGCAGGTGATCCTTCCCTAGTGTGAGAGAGGCCCTGTGTTCTAATCCCAGACAAGTCCTTCCAAAGGCCAGTAACTGCCCTTTGCCTTCAGGTTTGGCTCCAGTTCCAGCAAGAGTTATTTCAGGAAAGTCCGGGAGCCTGCCTTTAAAAAGGAGGTCAGGCTAAATGATTGTCGAGGTTGTGTAGAGGCTACAGGAGGTGGTTCTGGCTACAGCCTCCAGGAATGGAGCTGGGCCCCTTTTGAACATTGTTTTCCAGTAGGCCTGGGGTGGCCTTAGGGTTTTGCAGCGTTCTTTATCCCGGCTGCTCTGTGCTCCCCAGACTAGGGAGTGTGGCTTTAGCCGGATAAGAAGCCGGGTATTATACAAGCATCCAGATGCTTTATAACTTCCTAAGTGGTTCTTCCCTCTCCTATCCCCTGTGGAATTTCCATTGCGTGCCAGGGTCTGAACACTCTCGCACAAGTGAAACTGTCAGACCCCAGCGTTATCTCAAGTTAAATCTTCCCCAGGCTGGAGTCTGAAGTCACAGTTGAGCGTGTGGTACTGTGATATACTTTAACCTTCACTGCTACAAATCAAGATAGATACGTGCTAAAATTAACTCTTCCATCCTGTGACCATGGTTGCGGGGGCGGGGGTTGGTAATTGATGCCAGGAAAAAGTGCATTTTTCTGTGAAAACTTTCCTTAATCATCAAATCAGCTACTTGTATTTGGATTAGGTTTGTCAATTAATTGCAGTGAACTCATATGATTAGCTCAAAAATGAATCATGATTAAAAAATTATTTGCAGCTTTAATCACACAAAAACAATATAATACCAACCAGTTGAAATATATTAAATATTTTGGATGTTTTTCTACTTTTGTCAAATATAATGATTTCAATTACACACACGATACAAAATGTACAGTGCTCACTTTACTTATTTTAAATACACATATTTGCATTATATAAACAATAAAAGAAATAGTATTTTTCAGTTCTCCTCCTACAAATACGCAGTGCCATCGCTTTATTGTGAAAGTGCAATTTACAAAGGTAGATTTTTTGTTGTTGTTGTTGCATAACTGCACACCAAAACAACATAAAACTTCAACGCCTACAAGTGCACTCAGTCCTATTTCTTGTTCAGCCAATCGCTAAGCCAAACAAGTTTATTTATGGGAGATAATGCTGCCCACTTCTTCTTTACAAAGTGATCTGAAAGCAAGGCAATTACCTGCCAGATATGCTAAATATTCATATACCCCAATGTGCTTTGGCCACCCTTCCAGAAGACATGCTTCCATGCTGATGACGCGTGTGAAAAAAATAACACGTTATTTACATTTGTGATTTAAACTCCATGGGAAATGTATGTCTCCTGCTCTGTTTTCCCTACATTTTGCCATCCAGTTCATGATATCGCAGTCTTGAACAATGACTCAGCGTACACTGTTTTAAGAACATTTTCACTGTGTTCTTTGACAAAATGCAAAGGTATCAATATGAGGTGTCTAAAGATAGCTACAGCATTTGACCAAGGTGTAAGAATCTTAAGCGCCTTCCAAAATCGGAGAGGGCTGAGATATAGAGTATGCTGTCAGAAGTGTTAAGATAACAGCACACTGATACGGTAACTGCAGTCCTGAACTGCCAAAAAAAAAAAAAAAAAAAAATATATCAACCTGCTGGTGGCATCTGCTCAGTTGATGAAAATGAACATGTGTCGGTCCGCGCTGCTTTGGGTCACTATTGAGCAGAACCCATCGTCATATCGTTAGCATGGATGCATGCCCCCGTAACGGTGCTTGAAGCATGAAGGGCAGGTGACAATATAAACAGAAACGGGCAGCGTTGTCTCCTGCAAATGCAGCCAAACTCATTTGCGCAATCAGCTGAACGGGAAGTAGGACTGTGTGGAGTTAAGGGCTCCAGCGTTGTACACGGCTTTGGTTTGGTTTACAGTTTGGTTTACAGTTATTTTTTTGAATGTAATTCTACATTTATCAGTTGAACTTTCATGATAAAGAGATTGCGCTGCAGGACTTGTTTTAGATAAGTGGTTTTCAACCTTTTCAAACGTACGGCTAGGGTTGCCAGGTGTCCGGTATTCACCCGGACAGTCTGGTATTTTCTCCTCCTGTTCGGTAAAAAAAATTCAGAGAATACCGGACACCTAAAATGTCTGGTATTTTCTGATTTTTTTTTTTCCCCCCGGCCAGGAGGCAAAAATGCTGGGCACCTGGCAACCCTACAAACACTCAGCGTTTGGCCTCCCCTTCCCCGCCCAAGCTTCCCCCTGGCTCCCAACAACCCCATCCCCCCGACCCCATCCCCCATGCTTACCTGGTTCTGCAAGGCTGCCAGCACAAAATGGCTGCCGACCAAATTGCTTCCCCTGGGTCTTAGTGCTCAACTTCTCCCTGTTCCTATCCCTGCACTCACTCTTAAAGGGGACATGCTGTTTTATTTTATTTATTTACTTTTTTGATCAACAACTTTGCTCCCCCCCCCGTTTTTTTTCCTTCCACAGAATTTTTTCCCGGTGTTTTTTTTTGGGGGGGGGATTCGGTATTTTTGTTTCAACCATCTGGCAATCCTACGTACGGCCCCCTTTCCAATCTATTAACATTTTACAGACTCCCCCAAAGAACAGAGCAGTTTTCAAACATTCCATTTCTTGATAATCATTTGAATTGTATAGTTCATGTTATCTAAACAAATAGTCATATCGAGAGATAAGACAGAGTGCCCACATTGAGATGTATCAACTTTGCCATATATTTTTACTGAATAATGCATAAAATGCATTTGGCATCTAGGTACCCATTATTAGGGTATGTCCGCTGCCAGTCCCGGCCTTTCGCCGTTCCCTTGGCCTCCTACTGCTTCCTCGGCTCCCTCCCCTTCCATCTCCTGCCCATCCATGGAGAATACAGCAAGGGGGCTGTCATGGCCAAAGGCAGCTCCTGCCCTGGTACTCCGCCCTTGGCCAGGCACTGAGCCCTGGGGAAGGAAAAAAAAGAAAAGTAAGGATCGGGCCCACCGCGGGACCGGGAGGGGGAGAGTGCTGGAGTATAAGCGGCAGTGCAGCTGGTGGCAGGAGGACAGATGGTCACGAACGGCGAGCCCCGGGCAGGAATCGCCTCGCGGAAAGTGCTAGTCCGCGGTGGACCCGATCTTTACTTTTAAACATTCCATGGACCCCCCTACAGTACCGTCGCGGACCACCAGAGGTCTGAGGACCACAGGTTGGGAACCACTGTTTTAGGTTAATTGAAAAATATTATTTTTGTTTTTTTACAGTGCAAATATTTTATAATAAAAATAAATATAAAGCACTCAACACTTTGTATTCCGTGTTGTAATTGATATTGATAGATTTAAAAATGTAGAACACATCCAAAATATTTTTAAAAAGTTATTCCATTATTGTTTAACAGCATGATTAATTACATGGGTAATTGCAATTAATTTTTGTAATTGCATGATTAATCATGATTAATTTTTAAGAGCTTGACAGCCCTAATTTGAAGTCATTGCTGCTGATTTCTGTGAGGGAAAACAAGCTGTCGTCCGTTCCCTGTTAATCTGGCATATCTCACGTGGCTTTGGAGGGATGAACTGGGTGGTATTCAGCAGAATGGTTACTGAGTTTCATTACAGTTGTGCTACTCTGTTAAAGCCAGTGGGACAGCTCTGGTATTACCAAGAGCTCTCTTTGTGAAGACAGGTGTCACTGAGGACACAATATACTATGCAACCTTTTATTCCCAGCAAAGATGCTTGAGAACAAAAGAAATCAGTTTGACTCTCAGATCCCAGGCTAAATTTGCAGGTGTGTCAGTTGATCTGTAAATTAAACACACTTGATCTGGAATTCCTGTGCAGCGAGAAGCAGGAAACACGATGTTGTTTTTACAATTACTTTTCAGAGCAGAACTGCTCTTCAGAAGGAAGAATCCTGCATACAGTGGTAGCTTTTAAATAACCATAGATGAGACCTAGTAGGTCCTTTTCAACTCTTAGGTCTAATCCATTTTCTGCCAGTGCATATCTCTTCCCTCTCCTGCAACACCTGTTCCAGTCTAGTTTTGAAATGTATTGGAAATAGGGCCTGCATAGTTTTCCCCTGGGAAATTATTTCAGAGCGTGATAGATCTCCTCATTCGGATGTTAGAATGTTACCTCTGTGCTATGAATCAGTCTAAAGAACTAAAACGTCTTTTTCTGACTGCCTGAAATTTTTGGCAACTTGCAACTGTTGACAGCTGGAGGGAATCTTCACATAAAGTAACATGGGAGGGAATACCTTCTTCAGAGGAATGTTTACAGAGCCAGGGAGAAGAGCTTATGTGCATTCTGCGTTTAGCTGCTTTCCAACATTTGAGTGCTGTATCCGTGTTCATTATTTTTTATTTGTTTTTTGTTTCTTTTATTTTTTATGAATAGAGAGTGCATCTCCAAGTTGATAGCAGCTTTGGGTTGCATGCGTAAGAGATTAGCAGGCAAGATGTTTTGATTTTGGTAAGCTTTTCATACAGTCCCATGTGACAGTCTCATAAGCAAACGAGGGAAATATGGTCTAGGTGAAATTACTGTAAGGTGGGAGCAAAACTAGCTAGAAAAATGGATTATGGGAGGGTGTATCTTGTGGGGGTCTAAAGCAGATCAGTCCCAGGCGAAATATTTTCACTTCCACTTATAAAATGCATGGATGACACTCTGGGTGTGTCTAGACTATATGGCTCCGTCGACGGAGCCATGTAGATGAGTTTACTAGACATAGCAAAATGAAGCGTCGATTGAAATAATCGCCGCTTCATTTACATCAAAATGGCCGCCACGCTGTGCCGATCAGCTGATTGTCGGCACAGCGCAGTAGTCTAGACGGGGATCAGCCGACCCCAGCGCCCTTTGTCGTCAGCTCCTTTATGCCTCGTGCGAGCCAGAGGGAGCAGTGGATCACAAATGTACTCTGGTTTGATGCGGTTATGAAGAAAGTTTAGTGTATGAACAGGTGTGTCGTATGTAAGACATGCGAGGTAAGTGTCTCGCCCTGCGAGTGCTTAGCAGGGGTGTTGTGTCCAGCGCTGGGCAGAGGTGCTAGCGATGTTGTGGACAAGTTGAAGGAAGTCCAGAGGAGAGCAGCACTGTTGATAAGAGGTTCAGAAAGCCTGGCCTGTGGGGGAAAGGGCCTGTTTGTTTTGGAGAAAAGCAGAGATCCAGGGGCATGTGAAGGGCGGCGCTAATGGGGTCAGTGGTCGGCTGCTCTTCATGCCCATGGGAGGTCAGAGATGAAATGGGCTTAATCTGCAGGACGCTTTGAAGACTGCGTGGACGAACACTTGAGAGGGAGGCTCTTGGTGTGCTCCTGCTTGTCTCCATGCGGGGTAGGAGCTTCTCGACCCCCCTCCCCCCAGCATGCTCTGAAACCTCCTGGGCCTGTCGGGGTAGGCTTGGGTTTTCCACCCTGCAGACCCGGGGGGGATCAAGGCTTCAGCTGCGGGGTGCTAGACTCAGGGCTCGGAGCGTTCTCCCCTGGGCCCTAGCCAGTCTCTTGCTGGCTGTGCTACGCGGCTCCGTCGAGACCGGCTGGGGCCTACCTGCCTACGGCCCGGGGAGATGCTTTGGGTGGGCTCTGGGATGGCGGTGGGGGCATAAGGCTGGGGATAAGGAGGATGGGGTGCAGCAGGCAGGCTGCCCCGGGGTGGGGGCAGGCAGAGAGGAGGATGCCCCCAGCCCTCTCCCTGTCGCAGCAGTGAGCTATTCAGAGAGGTGCCCCCTCGCTTCTCCCTCCCACCCCCCAACATGACATTCACCCAGGCCCCCTCAGGCTGCTGCTCAGGAGCTCTCGCTAGGATACCCCCCACACTCGGAGTCGCCTGCCTGGGGCAGCAGCTGCTCCAGCCTGCGGAGGGGCGGCTCCCTTGTAGCTGGTAGCGGCCCGACAGGGAACCGCACCGTAGATCTATGGGGCAGGCAGGGACGGGGGACACTGAGGGAAGATGTCTGGGGGCACCATATGGCTCCAGGAGAGACCTAGCCCCAAATATTGGAGGAGCCAGGGCCTTGAGCCTGGACTATGCCTGGAGCCTAGGCACCCAGGCCCAACAGTTCTCCATCCTGGGTGAACCCCTTCATGGTCCCTTCCAGCCCCACATTGTTCTGCTTCTATTCAGGATAACTCCTGTGAGGGACTCGAGTGTGCTTGGTCGGGGGGGGCGGGAGGAGGGGAAGGGCAAAGTTCCAATTTGTTACGGGCTGCTCTGGAGATGACTTGATGGGGCAAAATTAGCCACGTTATTTCTCAGCATGATCAAAATGCTTTTTCATTGCTGTAGAGGGGTCGGGAGTGGAATTCCCCTATCTTTCTATAAATCACAACTGAAAATAGATGCTGCCCTGTGACTGGGCTAATACCAAGAAAGATATTTTAATAACATGCCTCAAGGAAGTGATAGTTTGCACATCTTCCTACCCTCCATTCTGCAAACAGTTCTGCCCTGGCCAGTACCATATCGTGCTCACTTGTGGAGAGTTTCAGTTTCCCCAAAGTCTTTCTGCTGGCATCTGTAAAATCATGGCTGGTGGGGAGAAAGTGAACAGTTATTTCCTTTTTCCCAGAACACGAGAACAAGGGGGTCACCAAATGAAATTAATAGGTAGCAGGTTTAAAACAAACAAAAGGAAGCATTTCTTCACACAATACAAAACCTGTGGAACTCCTTGCCAGAGGATGTTGTGAAGACCAGGACTTCACCAGGGTTCAAAAAAGAACTAGA
>JANRFK010005987.1:2160847-2176664 GCA_030068395.1 Apalone spinifera | reverse complement strand
TCTCCCACCGTGTCACACACCCGGCCCCTCCCGTGTAATATGGGACACCCAGCTGGGACGTGGCATGGGGGCATCTGGGAAGGCTGCCCCTGGATAGCCCCCCAGCGCAGTCCGCATGGAGTCCCGAGTGACGGTCTGCGCAGCTCGTCAGATAAGGAACCCCGCAGCGAGGTGCCAGCTCTGCTGCTCCGCCCGGCTACCGGGGCTGTTGGCTTTGGAAAGACTCGCTTTGCTCTTGTGTCTACTGTCTTCCTGGTGAGCTCGCTGCTTGGTTTGGGCAAGGCAGCAGGGATCCGTCTCCGCTCCTTGGTGTCGGGTGCAAACCCTTAGCTGTTTCATGGAAGTAAAATCTCCTTCCTATTGGAGAAGGGTGGTTGCCCCGGAATTACCTGGTATAACTCCGAGCAGAGTTTGACCCCAGAACTGGATCTGGAGCAAGAGGCACTTTTCCGACCCCTCCCGGTCGGCAGCTCCATTGCAAACAGAAACCTTTACCCCTGACTTTCAGGCCAGTCCTTTGGGGAGGCATCTTGTCCCACTTCTGAAAGGGCGAAAAGCCCTCGAGCTACGTTCTGTGGCTTCTAATCCACAGAACTATAACATAACTGTCTCTGTCCATCGTACACTGGTGGTTTTACTCTGAAATCGATCACATGGTGCTGTGGTCATGTTTTGCTCACTTTGGGTGCAGCGTCTGCATGTTCCCACCGAGACGCGAACGTAAGCGGTCCTGTGAAGCCCAGGGCACAGTCATAAGAGCTCGCCGAGGTTCTTAAAACAAGAGCACAGATGAACTCTGGTTCCCATACACCCTAAACAGGCGGGAAGGATGAAGGGACTTAGGGGATGCAATGCTGAGCATTGCGGCACCTCACGTATAGGTCCCTAGGAAGTCAAAGGAGCCATATTGTGATCCACCAAGCTGAGTTGGGCACCGAGGCTCCCTATAGGATGAAAGGAGGGAGATGGGCCTAAGAATGCAATCCACAAAAGCCAGCATCCTGGCAAGGAGCTGCCTAAGCCAGCCAATAGGAGGGGTTGACAAGGAGGGCCCTGCTTTGGCTGCGCCCCTCTCTTGGAAGTAGGTGACTGCAGCGAAATGCCGATCTCTGCTTGTGATTCATGGGCTGGTGGAGGAAGGGGGGTGTCTGCCATCTCCGGGTGGAATGCCCCAGACACTAGGCTGTCGAGTGTAATTAACGTGGAACAATATCAGTGCACGAGACAGAGGGAGCCCCGCATCAGAACTGTCCTGTGGCCAGCTGGCTTGAGCACTCACCTGAGAGGTGGCAGATCTCGGCTCAGATCCCTTCTCCCACTTCAGGTCCCAGGGTGACTTGAATCAGGGTCTTCCAGCCTGGCAAGTGCCCTGTCCGCAGGGCTAAAAGTTACAAGGGAGGCTTCCCCCATGCTCCCTGGCTATTTGCATGTACTTGCTGGAAGGGCTCGATCCAGTAGTTGTGCTCATGGGATCCTCCGCACGCAGGAGAGCAGCTAAATGCCCATCGTTCTCAGTTTGTGAATTGCTGTGGGGCTTAGTTGGGAGACAGGCGTCCGGGCATCTAGAGGGAGGCTGCAGGGAGCATGCAGGTGGGGGGGGGGGGAAACATAGGTGCCGAGTGAGTGTAGGTGCTTAAAGGGTTAGGTGGCAGCTGAAAGGCATTTTGTGAATTGCAGTGATGCCTAAAAATGGGACAGGAGCACCTTCATGGATCCCACCCAGGATGATTTGCCTGGCGTCTTTGAGGAAGCGTGTAACAGAGTAGGAAATTGAAGCTGGGTCACACAGGACCTAGAGCAGGTCTACACGACGGGGCAGGGTCAATCTAAGGTACACAACTTCAGCTATGTGAATAGCATAACTTTAGGTCGAGTAGCTGGAGGTTGATGGGAGAAATTCTCACACCGACTTTCCATACTCCATTGGAATGAGGAGTGTATCGGCAGTAGGAAAGTAAATCCCATTTAATTAGTTAACCAGTTAACTGATTAAACAGGGGCAGGCAAGGAATTGAATTAAATGGGGCCAAACTCCAGCCCGTGATGGTTAATTGTAACAGGTAAGCATCATCCAGTAAGGGTGATGCTAACTGGTTAACCATTTAATCCTTCACATCCCTATTTGGCAGTTGATTTAGTGGGTCTTCATTAGACCAGCTAAATTGACTCCCAGGGGATCAATTACTGCAACGTCGATTTCTTGGTAAGCATAGACATGCTTTTAGAGTTACTCCTTGTAGCATGGGTTATGATAAAAACAGGGGCATTCCTGGGTCTAAAAGATGAAAGCTGTAAACCACAGTGGTAAAAGGTGTATGTATTTGCCCGCAATAGATGGAGATGCAGCTATGATCCTTTACATCATCCCCCTTAAACCATCTGGGTTGAGCTGATAAGAGTTCACTTTCATCAGGATCCTTATCTTGGTCAGGTACTGAACGAGTGAGTGGCCTGTCAGTCAGAAAAGACGCATACAGGTGGCCATCAGCACCCGGTGACCATGCAGTCTGCAGTTAGTTATCGTCCCCCTCAGTGGCTTCACACACACATTGAACAGAAGGGAGGTCGCAAAATGGAACTCTGCAGAGCCCCAAGTTGGGGACCATTTGGAGAGGAAGGCGCCCACTGGGGAAACTGCTCAGTCCATCATGTCAGATCCATCCGATCCCACGGGAACAAATGTTTCCACATGGGCTCTTCACGATGTCAGACAAAGGTCTAACAGGATCCAGTGGCTGGAAGTGGAGACGAGACAACTTCAGGCTGGGACTAAGGCATAAACATTTAACGTGAGGGTAACTTACCCATTTACCAAGGGGCATGGTGGATTCTCCATCATGGCAATTTTAACATCCGACTGGAGGTTTTTCTGGAAAGAGCTGCTCTCGAACGACTACGGAGAAGGTATCTGGCCTGGATCATACGAGTCAGACTAAATGGTCCCTTGGCCCTGAAGTCTCTGAATTTGTTTATGAACCAAAAGCTAATTTAAGCTGCATGTCTTCTATTGCTAGATCATGAGTAGGTATTGGTATCCGTGCCCTCTGCCCTCCAATCCATAACTCAAGAAAATGACCTCTAAACTATACGCAAAGGAGGGCATTCCAAGACAGGGCATTGACGTCAGGGCCTGGTCATGAAAGATGGCTTCTTGAGCAAAGGACTTAGTGTAGCTTATGTAGGCGTGGCTGGCCATCAGAGGAGCCAGGGGCGGCCCGAGGCGGGCTGCCGGCAGCTGGCGCCCCAGGCGGAACGCGCGATTGGCGCCCCCACCTCCACAGCCCTCAATGGTGTGACGGCCAAGTGGCCTATATGCACAGGCCACCCCTGAGAGGAGCACACCTATCAGTAATAACAGCCTGGCTCTGTCTTCCAGGGGACCAGGTGCACACTTTTAATCCTGCGAGACTCCCTGTGTCGGTCTTCAGAACATCTGGAGCCATCACAACTGAATTACCGACTGATACCGATCATACAGAATTCTAGCAATTTTATCTACAGGCACCGAAATCTTGGGGTGTTAAAAAGATCGTTTTCGGCCTTTTCCTTGAACATCCCTCAGATCCACAATTAGGTTTGTTTAAGAAGTGCCAGATAATTGTTGTGAAAAGCTGGAGGTTTATTTCCAGTGGTAACGGAGGTGAAAGAGTCTGTCTGCAGCATGTTGTTTGGATTTGCCCTCGGAGAGGAATCTGGCCATCCCAAACTCCGTGATAAAACCTTTGTTCCACACCATACAGGTGATAGGGATAGAAAATAAATGTGCTGAGAGGTCTGCCTGTCTTGAGGCCTTTTGATGATCAATCCCTCATAGCGTCTTCATTCCAAGGGCAGGTTCTCTCACTTCCCAATTATGCAGTAAACTCCACAGGGTGTGAATAACAGGTGTAGGTCTTTGATCTTTTGCCTGCTAATTAATGCGCTGCCATTTCCACACTGAGTCATCATAGGATGATTAGCAAATATTACCTCTAAAAATATTTAGACATGGTAATCTGGTGATGAGGCCGCAAAAGTAAATTTGAAGCAAGGAATATTTTATGAATCGAACCTGACGCACAGTGCTGCTATCAGTTTTCTTTTTCTGAAGGGGCTTGCCAGATCCCCTTGACCGGGGAGAGCAAGAAAATTTCCACTCATATGTAGTGAGAATTACCCCTCAGACTCTGCTGGTTCTACGCAACTATGATTATGAAGAAAGCTTTCTTAGTGGAACTGATGCAGCGATGTCTGCCTGGGCGGCAGACAGCCTGACACATCAGTAAGTCCTGACCTCCCAGAGGCACCGCAAAGCCTGGCCTCCGTGCACAGGCGGAGCACATGGACTCTGTTCTGGGGATGTAGATGGAAGGAGTCTTTCCTTTAGGACACCTTGTGGCTGCTACTTCAGTGTCAAGATTGGAGCAGCCCTTTTGGGGAGGGCAATGAATCCCTTGTCCCCCGCCCACACTGCTTGGTGGCAGGCAGAGAGTCAGGGGTAAGCTGGATTCCTCTCCACGCAAGGAAGGGCCATCCCTAGACTTCCTGGGCTCTCCAGGTCCTGCCCTGTCTTTGTACCATGCAGACTCACGGGTTCGAAAAAGGTGAGGCTCATCAGTGGCTATGGAGCAGGGCTGGCATTTGTGGCTGGGGAGTGTGAACCCTCTCACTCCCTATCTCTGTATCAGTTTCATCCTCCGAGCTTCTGCCAACCTCTGGCAAGCTGCACCCTCCCCCTCCTCCCCTTAAATCCTGCATCCTCTTTGGTAGTGAGTTGGATCATTTTCCAGGTGATTTGCCTTTGTGATAACATGGTTACTTCTGGGTTCCGAGTAACCGGTGTGTGGTTTATTTTTCTCCTGAACGCTTGCACGTGCACACACTCACACGCACAGGCGCACACGCTCACACGTGCATGCTCACTCGCACACGTTCACACGCACACGCTCACACGTGCATGCTCACATGCACATGTGCACACGCACACGCACACGCTCACACGTGCATGCTCCCTACGTTTCCTGGTCCTGGAGAGACGAGACCAAAGTCCTTTGCTTTGCAACCACACGGCTCAGGCGCACAGTGCAAAGAGATACTGTGCGTGACCCTCAGCAATGGGAGCCGGGTGATGTCATTGCCCACAGTAGGAAACTTCAGCAGAACTTCCTTCTGAATCCAGCATGCTTCCCCTTTGGGGTGATTGTGCAGGGAGGTGAAGTAAGAGAGTCTCTGCAGAAAATGAAGAAGTGTAGGATGCCGGGTTGAGCCAATGGGAGCTTCCTGTTGTGGCCCCCAAAGCGTTTGGGCCTTGGTACTTGTGTTTCTGAGGATGGATTCAGCCACACAGCATGCGGCTTCCTCTTCAGACAGGAAGTCTATTGGTGTAAAATGAAAGCGGCTGAGAGGAACTGGCTGTTTTCTCCGAGGTGGCTCTTTTTTCCTAGTGCTGTTGTTGTGACTGTAGGGAATTATTGGGGAAAGCTCCCCACCTGACACTGAACGATGCCCCGAGCTGAAGTCTTGCCTAGTGCTGAGTATAAACGCTTCTAGTTTATTCTGGATCCAAAATGGTGGCTCAGGTTGTGTTCACCTTTCCCCATCTCCCTTGACAAGGGAGGACAGAGAGAACCGGCAGGCCGCTATTGCGCTATTTAGGATGTCAACAACTCGTTGTCGCAACTGGGGAAAAGGCTGATGTCAGGGTTTTTTGGTGGAGTTTTCTTTGCTGTAATTCAATTACTCAGCTCTACGTTTTCTGAGCAGTGGGTAAAAACAACACAGGGAAGTATCATATGCAAATACATGTCTGAAGCCAGCACATTCCAGCTATGTGAGCGATCTAGCCGAAGTCACGCAGCCGGTCCTTGTCAAAACCGAGATTAGAACTTGGGTTCACTGATTCGGTAAGGTTGCTGTATGGTTTCCCATTTTAGTAAAATGGTGCTGATGTGATAATAAGATTCATAGAAATGTAGGGCTAGAAGGAACCTCAAGAACTCATTAAGTTCAGCCTCTTGCACCAAGGCAGGAACAATGAAACCTAGACCATCCCTGAGAGGTGTTTGGTCAACCTGTCCTTAAAAACCTCCAGTGGGGATTCCACATCTTCCCGGGAGATCTAGTCCAGAGGTTAACTACTTTTACCACGAGAGAGTTTTTCTTAAGATCTAATCTAAAGCTTTCTCTACACTTGCGCTTTTGTGGGCAACATTTTTGTTGGTCAAGATGTAAAAAAACATCTCCGTGACCATCTTAAGGGTCACCAACAAAAGTGACACTGGTGTAGACAGTTCTATAGCAGGAGAGCTTCAGGTCGTGCTTTGCCCTTATTTTTATGGAATTTCATCTTGTTGAATTCGGACAAGTTCTCCAATATATCAAAGTCACTTTGACTCCTGTTGTCCAAAGTGCTTGCAACCCTTCCTAGCTTTGCGTCCTCCATATCCTTTGTAAGCATGCTGTCCAACCCATTGGCCCGGTCATTAATGAAACTATTGAGTAGTACCAGCCCCCTGTGAGGCCCCACAAGACACACCCTCCCCGTTTGGCAGTGAATCATTGATAACTACTCATTAAAAACAGTCTTTCTACCAGCTGTGCCCCATCTTATAGTAATTTCATCCAGATCGCATTTCCCTAGTTTTATTATGAAAATGTGGAACTGAGTCAGAAGTCTTACGCAAATCAAGATCTGTCCTATCTGCTACTTCCCTCCATCTGCTCGTCTGTCAAAGAAGGGAATTTGGTTGCTTTGGCATCATTTGTTCTTAACAAATCCATGCTGGCTATTCCTGATAACCCTACCACTCTCTACATGCTTACAAATTGATTAGTGATAAAGTGATCTAGTATCTTTTCCGGTATTGATGGTCTATAATTCTCTGGGTCCCTTTTGTTCTCCCTTTTAAAAAGAGGTCTGATGTTTGCCCTTCTCCAGTCCTCTGGAACCTCTCCTATCCTCCATGAGTTCTCAGAGATAATCATATATATAGTGGCCCAGTGTCTGTGATTCTGTAACGCTGAAATGCTGGCTGTTCCCCCTGGGCGGCGCTGTTGCCTGAGTCACGTCCTTTGCCTCCCGCCGTGGGGCTTGGCTGACTTCTGCGCCGCTCAGCCGGGCCACCGCGGGGGCGCAAGCAGCCGTTTGGTCTCCGTGGTCCCCGGAGTGAGAGGCAGGAGGGGAAGGAGAAGAGAAAGAGAGATAGAGAGAGAAGCAGGAGGCGGAGGAGAGCTGAGGAGGAGGGGGGGGGGAGGCAGTAGGAGGAGGGAAGAGGGAGCAGGAGACCGGAGGCTCAGGAGAGAAGACCGGCGTGGAGGAGAGACCTGAAAATCCTGTCTTATGACGGGCTAATTGGCTAGTTGCTAATAATTTGCGATTGCTTCAGCTGGTTCCTTATGTGCCCTAGGATGAATTTCATCAGGCCCTCCTAACATATATACATCTAACTCATATTAACTCGTTCTTTCTCTATTTTTGATCACACACCTTCCTCCTTGTTAACATTGTGCTTAGTATTGTTCTCCACTGACATTTATAGTGAAGAATGATGCAAAATAGGCGGCTTGGTTATGTCATCGGTTATTAGCTGTCCTTCCCTGCCAAGGCAAGACCTCCACTTTCCTTCATCTTTCTCTGGCTCCTAATGTATTTAAAGAATCTTGCTTACCTGTCCCTTGCTAGATGTGACACATCTTGTAAACTGGGTGTTCTGCTTTTGTCCTTAAATGTTTGTGCCACTTGGCCCATTTTCCCTTCTCTTGTAGGACTCCTTTTTATTGTCAGGTCATAAAAACGCTCCTGATGGAGCCATATTGTGCTCTTCCCGGCTTTCCTTTCCACCGGGATAGTTGGTAGTTGTGCATTTAAGATTGTCCTCGAGAAAATCCCAGTTCTCTTGAACCGCTTTGTCCCTTTGATCTTTTGTCCTAAAGGACCTTATCTGTCAGCTCTCTATGGCTTTTGAAGCCTGCGGGTTTTTGTTGTTGTTGTTGAAGTTTCTACTGCTCTGACTCATTCCTTTCCCTAGAATTATTAAGTGTGTCAGCTCGTGATCTTCCTCCTCCAAACTACCGTCCATCTTCAGATGAACAACCGCAGCCTCCCCGTTGGCCAGAGTCAAGTCGAAAATGGCTGATCCCTGGGAGTGACCATTCGCTTTCACAACCAGAGAGTTAGACCCAACTCTTTGTCGCGGGCCAAGCGAGAGACAGGTGCAGCCATCGAGCTCCCTCAGGGTGAGGCTGATGTTGGAGTTGGAGAGCCAGGTTTGAACGTGCCTTGTTGCGGGACCCTGGATAAGTCACCTAACCAGTCGCGGCTTCCCTGTCCCCACGGCACAGGCGGGGCCGATGACGTGAACATCAAGCCTTGGAAGCCGTCAGGATTCTACCTAAGAGCCTTCCTTTTGGTTATATTAGGTGCCCCCTGCACATTGGAGGAGCAGAGCACCTCCCTGCCTGGCCGTCCCTCATCCCGCTGTGCCCCATGCCCAGTGCCGGGAGGGGAGTGACGTTTTCAGGCTGCGTACAAAGGGGAAGAGGGACCTGGATGGCTTGGAGAGGAGAAAGCTTTGTCAGGAACCTTTCCTCGAGCTAGCCGGTGCAGTCACAAAGGGGCCTTCGGCTTGGCAGGTGGGGATCAGGAGACCCAGGTGCTGTCTGCAGCTCTGCCACTATCCTGTTGTGAGGCCCTGGGCAAGTCATTTTCTGCACCTTTATTTCCTCTTTCAACCGTCGTCTTGCTCTGTTGTGACCGTAAGCCTTTTGAGTAGGGAGTCTCTTGCTGCGGCCAGGTCTATGCGAAAAACTTTTGCGGGCCCAGCTGCGCTGGTGGGGGCTGTGATGAGCTGTAGCTACACTGCTGTTCTGGCCTCACGTAGCTGCGGTTGTACTGGCAAACGTAGGTTTTCAGGAACTTCGGGGGGTAGGCGAGTCAGTCTGTACAGGTGAACTGAAAAAACAACAAATAGTCTGGTAGCACTTTATAGACTAACAAAACATGCATGGTATCATGAGTTTTCCTGGGCACAGCCCACTTCCTCATTTGAACAAGTGGGCTGTGCCCAGGAAAGTTCACGATACCATCTGCATGTTTTGTCAGTCTTTAAAGTGCTACCAGTCTATTGTTTTGTTCAGCTTATTTCACTGGAGGGAGCAGAAATAAGAGATACCACTCTCAGCTGTGCCCAGGGCCGTCCTTTGGATGCATGGGGCCCTACTCAGCACTATTAAACTAGTGCCCCTGTGCCCTCCAGCAGCCGGGAGGAGGCTGAATTTTAGAGCTGTGATTTTATAATCTTCTACGCACGAATGAAATATTTTTAAAACAAATTTTAAATTAAGGTCCTGTCGACTCGCACAGGAAGTTCACAAACTGGCCATCTAGATCTGGGGCTGGCAAATGCTGGTTAAATGATTGGATGTTCTGCTAATAGCTCTGGCCGGCATTTCACTTTTCAGTTAACTAGCTCCTCTCTGGAGGAAGTAGAGCCACAGAACAGGGGTAAGATGACACAGGTGGGGGGACATTTAACCCAAGGGTGCCCCACATTTTCAAGTGCCCTATGCAGCTGCGTATTCAGCGTATGGGTACGGGCGGCTCTGTCTGTGCCCACAGTAGCAGTGCTGCCCAGTATAACGTACTGGCATAGTTATACCAGCAAAGCCTTCCAAGAAAGTCTTCCAAGTGCTTAGCTGGCCTCCGCATCTTGAAAGCTGTCTAGCAACTGGCAGCTCCCGAGGCTGCTGTAACCCATATAACAGTAATAGAGTCCAAGGGATTGATCCTCTCTCCACTGAAGAGCCTCAGCTCAGGCAACGTTAACACTCTCTGGATTGGAGTCGACCCAGAAGAATTGTCAGCTTGATTTTTTTTTCCAAAGCTGTTAGTTGACTTTTCTTCACTCACTCACCTTGCAGATTTCACTGAGGTTTAACTACAAAGCCAAGACCCTGGGCTACTGAGGCCCCGCCTGTGATAAACTTGGGTGTGGTGCAGTTATGTGAACTGACAAACTACTCTCTGCTTGAATTCGAGACCTCCGTCCTGCTGTGTTTGTAAAGTTCAGCCTAATAGTACCATGTCCTGTTTCCTGCGGGCTGGACTTCCCAGCCTTATTGCTGTACACAGGCTTATGGAATCACAGAAGATTAGGGCGGGCAGAGACCTCAGGGGTCATCAAGTCCTGCCCCCTGCCCAAAGCAGGACCAATCCCAACCCAATCATCCCAGCCAGGGCTTTGTCAAGCCAGGACTTAAACACCTCTAGGGATGGAGATTCCACCCCCTCCCTAGGGAACCCAGCCCAGGGCTTCCCCACCCGCCTAGGGGGATAGTTTGTCCTAATATCCCACCTAGACCTGCCCCACTGCAACTTGAGCCCATTGCTCCTCGTTCTGCCACCACTGAGAACAGCCTCTCTCCATCCTCTTTGGACCCCCCCGAGGTAGTTGGTGGCTGCTATGAAGATGCCCTCATTCCTCCCTTTTGCAGACTAAATAAGCCAATTCTCCCAGCTTCCCCTCAGAGTCGTGTGTCCCAGCCCCCTCCTCATTTTCATTGCCCTCCGCTGGACTTTCCAGTTTATCCTTTCAGTAGTAGGGAACCCAACGCTGGGCAGAGTGTACCAGTGTTGAATAGAGGGGAAACAACGCTGCCCTCGATCTGCTGGCAATGCTCCTACTAATGCACCTCAGTATGCCGTTAGCCAGGTCCTTTTCTGCCAAACCGCTGCTTAGCCAGTCGGCCCCCAGCCTGTAGCAGTGCTTGAGATTCTTCCATCCCAAGAGCAGGACTCTGCATGTGTTCTTGTTGAACCTCATCCAATTTCTTTTGGCCCAATCCTCCACTCTGGACCCTATCCCTGCCCTTGAATGTATCTACCTCTCCCCCAGCTTAGTGTCATCGGCAAACTTGCTGAGGTTGCAATCCCTCCCCTCCCCTCCCCTAGGGCATTAATGAAAATATTGAACAAAACTAGCCCCAGAGCCGATCCCTGGGGCACCTCCGCTTGATGCCAGCTCCCAACTAGACATGGGGCCGTTGATTTCCTGCAGAGGAGGATGAGGGTTACAATGTGGCGGAATAAGGCTCGGCCTCTGTCTATCTAGGTATTGATACATGACCTATCTCTAGATTCATCTGAGCATCTTCCAACCCCTGAATTTATCCTCCTGTTTTCCCAGGGGGCAGGGAAGTATCCTCAACGTTAGTGTTTAGGTGAGGAGTCAGGCAAAGGAGGCAAGTAATTCACCCACGGTCACGCAGGTAGACAGTGGCAGAGCTATAACTGAACCTGTTCGTGTGTGTCTCAGCCAGAGCAATAACCACTCCACCACCATGCTTTCCCTGGAAGGAAGCATTGTAACCATAATGCTGCAGTCTGTATTTTCAAACTTTAAGAGCAACTGTGAATTTCCTGCCTTTGCCAGGCTTACGTTTTGTAAGAATTTCGGATCTTAATGCCACTTTTAAACAAATCCCCTTTTCCCCAGGAGAGTTTGCATTTTGTTTGATCCCCACCCACAAGCAAAATGGAGCTGAACGGGGTGCCCTCTGCAGCATTATTGGGGTACTGGGCTGATCAACTTGCCCGCTTTAGCCTAGTTTTATAGAAGAGAGAAGCAGATTTTTGTGCTTGTGTTTTTAATCTGTTTTGTTTTTTCTAATGGTTTGCTGGTCCAGCATGCTCCGTGCCAGGTTCCTAGCTGCCTTGGCTGGAGCAAAGCCCGGCCCATTTCCACAGCTAAATCTTTGATTTATCTATTTGGCAATTGTGGGCAAAACAGCCAGTGAATGAATTAAACTTCCAATTGCTCGTGGATTAGATTTTGCAAGCGGAAATGCAAACTCTCCGGGGGCAGGTGTGGGCTGCTCTAGGTTTGGAGAACTCGGTGGACTTCTGTTTTGCAGCAACTTGGAATCTGACCTTCGGTACTTTTGCCTCCCATCATTTTGCTTTCTTGGTGAAGTGATCTGAGCTCTTTTGTGTGTGTGTTTAACCCAATTGCACTGTAAAACTTCAGTCATTTGGTGTGTGCTGCTTCTGAGGTGCCCCTGGCAGGATGTCTTGGTTAAAACAAGTGGTTCTTGTGGGTTAGAAATAACCTCTATGAAACATAGTTTGTTTGTCTTTTAAAGAAGCTTTTGGCATATGCGCCCTGCTCCTTTTAAGGTCAAAGAAGGGTTTTTATGTTCACTGAAAACAAGGTGGTGTAGGAAAAAATAACACTTCTCATCTGCTGCTCTTGTGCTGCTCGGCAAACCTTCACTGCCGCAGCCGCCCTGCGAGGCAGGCAGGACGACACTATTTCACAGAGGGGTAAACTGAGGCACAAAGAAGTCCCCTTAGGTTGCACAGTGACTCATTAGCAGAGTCAGAAGCTAGAAGTCCTTACTTTCAGTTCCCCCTTCTAACCACTAGGCAATTCTGTCTTACTATAGGTATGACGTCGGACTATACACTCAGTTGTTGGGGAGACAGCGTTAGGGGTCTCTGTCTCAGGTACTTATCTGGCCCCCATTATCATAGACTTGGAGAACCTCTGTTATAAAGTGTTTATTTTCCCAATACCCCTGAGAGCTGTTGAGACTCTCTTATTGCCATTTCCCCCACCCATGTTCTCAGATGGGAAACTGAGGCACGGAGACTCAGTGACTTGTCACTGATTTCTTGGGTGACCTTGAACTGAGCAGTGAATTAAACCTGCATCTCCAGAGTCCCAGCCTAAAGCCCAAACCATCAGACCATGCTTCCTCTGATATGCTACCAAGTCCAGTCGAGCCGCCGAGAGTGTGCATGTGTGTTTGTGTGCACAGGCGTGCTCGTGTCTTGCAGTGTGACCCTTTGGAGGATGAAAAGAGAGAGCTGCTGTTGCATACGATTGCCCAGGATTTCTCTTTAAGGGTTGCACCTAAGCATAGGAGGCTAGTCGGGGACGAGGAGGCAGGAGGGACCAGGGCGGAGAGGCTGGTCGGGGGTGAGGGAGCAGTAGGGACTGGGGTGGAGAGGCCAGTTGGGGGCGAGGGGGCAGTACAGTGGGAGGATACGCAGTAGTAGGGCTGTGTAGCAGAGAGGGAGGTGGCACGTGGGGAGCCGCGTAGGGTTCCTGGGGGGAGGTGAGGCCCCCCCCGTGCCGCTCTGGCCACCGGGTGCCCTTCTGCTACTGAGATAAGTTGGGCAAGTCCTGGGCAGGTGGCGGTTGGGGGTGGGCGTGTGGCCGTCTCTGCAGCTGGGTGATTCCCTGGCCTGCTGGGCTGGGTCTCCAAGGAGCAGCTTCAGGACCGTGCTGTTTGTGCCGGCAGCAGTAGCCCCCATCGGTCTGGGGAATAAAGGACTCTTGGCGTTGGCCCCCTCTCCAGGTCTGTCTCTCTCCTGTGCTGGGGCTGCAAGGCTGGGCATGGGCAGCGGGTACTGCAAGCAAGGGAAGGCGAGGCTGGGGCTTGCCTTCCCCAGCTGGGCCTTCACTCGCCGCCCATGAGACAGGGGGTTGCATAGGCCTGGTTCTGTGGCTCTAAAGGACTCCTCTGTGCAGGGGAATCTTTAGCTGTCTGTTTCCATGAGCTCTGTGTTGCTGGGGAGGCGGAAAGGGGCCAAGGATCACACCTGGAGGGTGAGATTTTCAAAAATGACTCGAGTTTTGGTATCCAGGACACCCTGAAAGGAGCCTGATTTGTTACAGGCTCAGCACTCCTAATCCCTCACCCTTTGGGAGACTCCTGGAGAGACCCTAACATGTGGCCTGGCCACTCAGGATCTTCCAAGGAAGTGACTGTTCTGATCACGTCCCCAGGGTTCTGCCCACGGCTTGGTTATTTATCAACAGTCCAAAAAAATAAAAAATCCTGTAGTCTCATAGTTCCTGCTGCTGACTCATTTCGAGGCATGTTCTCTCTTCTCTAGCTGATACCAAGAACAATAAGTTTGGTGATTTAGAGGGCAGCTAAATTTGTACTCGTTAAAGGTGACAGATGGGGAAATTCTTCCAGCTGGTACAGTTACTGGAATGAGTTCTGCAAATGAATGGTTAGAAACTGAACAAAAGTTGTGGCAAAATCAATTTACATGTAGCATACCCAATATTTGTCCTCTCCGAGAATGAAAGATCATTCCCCTCCCATCCCCCCCCCCCCACAAGTGTAAACTGCTATTCGCTGCAAACTGCAGGTGCTAAGGCGTTTCTTTGCTAAAAGGATTGGGGATGGTAATAATGAATTCAGTCCCTGTGCAGTCTCGTGGTTATTTGGAAAGTAGGGTGTGGTGCACAAGGCCAAGCCCGGAGTGGCTAGTTTATTCAATTTTGTTGAATTTTGTGATATTTGGTGTCTTTCTGCTAGCACCAATTCTTCTCAGCCACAGAAATATGTGCAAATCTGATTTCTTTCCTCCTTTTTCATGGCAGTCGAGATTCTAGTTGCAGAGAAAAGCTGGAAAACGAGACCCCTACGGGCTCAAGCATCGCAAGGCAACTCAAAACACAAAGGTTGTTGGGCTTAACATCTTTCTGGGAGCAGAAGGGGAAAAAGGCCTTGCTTTACAGGCTTTGAATTCTTTTAGCTGGTAACACTGCAGTCCCACTCTCTGAGGGTGCATCTGCACTGGATGGCTCTTTTGGGATACCGGAGGGCTACACAAGCCGCCCGATATTTTGAAATATTTTTTGAAATAACAAGCACGCTATTTCGCCGTCCCGGTAAGCCTTGTTGCGCGAGGAATAAGAGATGGTTCGACACGGTGTGTTATTTCAAAACTTGGCACTGTGTAGATGCGCCAAATTGCAGAAGAAGCTATTTCGAAATACGCAATTTGCGTATCCTCTTTCAAGTTTAGGGTGCTGTGTAGAAGCAACACGGCATCTAGGAGCCTAGGGGCACAAGACAAAATGGGGGTGCTCGTGTGCAGCACCTGAACTGTTGGCTTTTTTTTGAGCACCCAAGTGCGCGTCTCACTGAAATAAACCGTTCCTGTTCCAAAGCGTGACCAGCTGAATTCAGACATGACCTGAGAAGTAACGGTCTTAGATCAATAACATCCGAGGTGACGGAGGAGGGGTAAGAGGAAGAACAAGAACCCAAAATCATGGAATAAATTGCCTAGGGAAGTTGTGGACTCTCCATCACTGGAGATATTTAAGAGCAGGTTAGATAGATGTCTATCAGGGATGATCTGGATCAGGGGTGGGGAACCTTTATTGGGTCGGGAGCCGCTGATCCACAGGAAAATCAGTCGGGCTGCACACAAGTGAGAAGCAAAAGAACCCCCAAACCCAAACCAAAAAAGCGTGGCCCCTGACTGAGGAGAGAGACTCCCCACATTCCCGTAACACACCAGAGCCCCCGGGGGCCCAACCTAGTAGAGTCTGTGTGCTCCAGCCCCGCGAGGGGACAGCAGAGGAGCTGGAGTGCCAGCCCAGGCTCCCCAATGCTGGGAGGGGGGGCCAGATTCAGGCAAGACAGGGGGCCACATCCATCCTCCGAGCCTGAGGTTCCCCACCCCGATCTAGATGGTGCTTGGTCCTGCCGAGAGGGCAGGGGACTGGACTTGATGACCTCTCAAGGTCCCTGCCACGTGTAGGATGCTATGATTCTATGTTTTGATGTCCTTATGGAAGCAGGAAGAATGGTCCAACGGGGCACGCACTAGCCTGGGACATGGTAGCCCCAGGTTCAAGTCCTTGCATTGCCACAGACTCTCGGAGTGACATGGGGTGGTTCCCAATCTGTAAGCTGGGAACATTAGGGGCCGTTCTGGTCAGAATTTATCCAGCCTCTTCATAGTCATAGTAGTATCATAGAGCTGGAAGAGACCTCTGAAGGTCATCAAGTCCAGCCCCCTGCTCTA
>JANRFK010005987.1:2118543-2141811 GCA_030068395.1 Apalone spinifera | reverse complement strand
ACATACTCTAAGGGAGCCTGCAGTCCTCTGCTAGCTGTAAGATTGGTTTGGTTTTTGCAACTGTCCTGTGATGTGTCCACTGGCTTATCAAGGGGCTCCCTTGGATATGGGGTTGCTCAAGTTAAAAAGCCTACTGAAATATTTGCCTTGCGGGGAGACGTGTGAGATGTACCTACAAGTCAGTGGAATATAAACTCAAAGGAGGAAGTAGGTGATATTTTAGGGAGATGATCCCGGACAATGAGTAGAGTCTTCAAAAACTCCCAAGTCCCATTCTCCAGAGTGACTTCGCTGCTTGGTAGCCCAAGTCCCGTTGGCTTTCTTGGTTATTTTTCCCAGACACATTTTGAAAATTTTGCCCAATATTCCTTTTGCTTACAAGTCTTTAGAGATTGACAAGCACCAGGGCAACCAACGACAGGGAATTGATTTATTCACTAGTCATCAAGTGCGCAATGGAAAAAAACGAAAAAAAAAAATACTAGCCCAATGTTTTTCGCCATGGCAACCTGCGTGTGTTCTAATGATTTGGAGTGTCATTTTTACCAGCTGGCTAAGAGTCATGTGGCAAGTCTGGTTTATTATATTTTTTTAAGTTGACAGTTGTTCCTTGTACGAAGAAGCAAAGGGGAAGCGTTAACCACAGCCGCAACATTCGGGAGGAGGCGTGCTGATGCCAAGTATTGCAGGGTAGTTCTGAGAAAAGAAACCTTCAACCCTCATCCTTCCTAGCCACCCACCACCCCCATGTTGGCAAGCTCTTGCTTGATTCGAGGCATGATGCTGTCATCTTTGTTGACACTAGAGATCAAAGCGGACACATTTCAAGGTGCAAATGCTGCGATTTTGCCCGTATCTATGTAGCCTGATGCAGGCGCTAGTGTTTGTAATATGTATTTCTCCTACCATAGCAACTAGGAGCCCAGCTGGAACTCCATTGTGCTAGGTGCTGTACAAACAAAACAAATAGGACGGTCTCTGCCCCAAGAGCTGCTTGTGAGCCTCTGTCTCCTGTTCCAAAGTGAGATTTCTCTGGCCCTGGCTGCTCAGTCACAGGTTGTTGGGTTTTCTTGTTCATTGCTACTTAGCATGGTGGGAGCATGGGGCGGGGAAGCAGGAGAGCTGTGGTCTAATCCACCTCTGCCACAGACTTGCTGTCCTCATGCAAGTGGCTTCTGGTGGTTTCCAAAGATGCTGAGCTTGCGGACACCCAGGGGATTCAGGAGCACTCGGGGATACTGGAGGCAGGGCTGTTAGCTGATCTGTCTCTGTATTCTCACATGCAGCGTGGAGACAATACCGACTTAGTTGCAATACTGAACTCGCAAGTGTCTTCGGAGGGCTAATTAATATCTGTGAAGTAGCATGTTCGTGTAGCGCACTCCCGAACTGTCTGGTGGTGGGAACCTTTCACCAGTGCTTTGGCTGGGCCGCCGGTGTAATTTGCATGCTCTGGCACCGAGTCTCTGATTTAGAAATCGGTGAGTGCAGTCCCCGTGCGGTGTTCCCATTTTACAGACCAGGATGATGAGGCTGAAAAGGTGACTTCCCCCATACCTCATGAGCGGAGCAGGGTAGGGCCCGGCACCCCGGCCCCGCTCTATGGCTGGAGGGCTGGGTGGCCTGGTGGGGGATGGGTGGGCCTGGATGCACAGTGGGTGGGCCACGGCTCACTCAGGCCCACCCATGTCTATGTTCCTGGCCTACATCAGCGGAGTGGGTGTAAGGCGGGAACAGAGTTATTGGGCTGCCCATGGACTGGGTGGAGCACTTTCCAGTTCCACTCCAACTTCCCAATTCAGGGCCTTTCCTAGTCGAGGTGGCAGAACCATGTAAGTATGGAAGAAGAGGTCTAGTCCTAGCTCGCTGGGTGAGCTTACAGGGTCTGCTCTCTGCAGAGCGTTCATCACAGGTCAGCCCAGAATCCGGGTCCTCATTGCTTCAGATGGCTCAGTCAGCTGTCATCCCTAGTGGGGAGAGAGCCCGCCCAAATGCCCCAGAAGAAGGGATCTCAAACTGGTTTGGTATGTAACTTTCCAGTGCTCTCAGCGGGCCCCTGACAGGCTACACCCTGCCTCGTTAGTGGGCGTAGGTCGGTAAGGAAAGGGATGTTCACTCTGCCAGCTCCAGGGTTCACACAGAGCCCTGCAAATCCGCAAATATCCACGTCTCCTTTCGCGGCTGCGGGTACACGTTTTGTGTCTAGAAACCTGCAGACTTGCAGACATCCGCCTGCTCTCCAAGGGTATCCGCAGATGTAAATGCCGGAATCCACGGACCGTTTGCGCACTTGTGTATGTGGCTACTAGGATTGCCAGGTGTCCGGTATCGACCCGGACAGTCCGGTTTTTCGCCTCCTGGCCGATAAGAAAATTCAGAAAATACCAGACACCTAAAAATTGTCCAGTATTTTCTGGGGGGTTTTCCCTGCCAGGAGGCGAAAATACCAGACACCTGGCAACCCTACGACACACTCAGCAACCGGGCCCAGCCCCCAGGACTCCCTCCTCCCCCCCGGGGCCCTGCCCTCCTGCTTACCTGGTTGCTCAGGGAAGCTCCCTTCTGGCTCGACCAAGAAAACAAGATCGCCACCAGCAAAAAACCTAAAGACCTGAGCAAGACCTATCCCTAGTCTGAAAGGGGCCATGCTGTTTTAATGCTGTTTTATTTTATTTATTTATGTATTTATTTTTTGCTTAATAACTCTTGGGGTCCCCCCCCCTTTTTTTTTGCTCTACAACTTTGGTCCCTTCCCCCCTTTTTTTTCCCCCTCAACAGAATTTTTCCCCCGGTACTTTGTTTCTTTTGGGGGAAGGAGGAGGCGTGTTCAGTATTTTTAGTTAAACCATCTGGCAACCCTAGTGGCTACTAATTTCCTAGCCGCACAGGCCACTACCGATAGTGTCTGGGCTGGTCTTCCCCCAAGAACAGGGCTTCACCGTGGGCTTGTTTACACTGCCACTTTGTTGTAACTTTCTCACTCAGAGGTGTGAAAAGACACCCCCTGAGCACAGCGTGTCATAAAGCACCAGCGTCAACAGGCTCACAGCCCTGTTAGCTACTCCCCTTGTGGATTGCACCGGGGTGTGTGTGTGTGTGTGTGTGTGTGTGTGTGTGTGTGTGTGTGTGCCATGACCACACTGCTGCGTTATACTGGGCTTCAAATCAGTTGTGAAGACAAAGCCTGATTGCAGACGTGCTTCGCGGGGGCACCTTATTTCGAGGCAGTCCCTCATTACAGGCCCACACTTCCTCACCCTGCACACATCTGGTCTCCTTCACTATGCACCTCGAGGATGATTTACATCAGAAATCAAGAACAATGGTGCAAAGTCCGCTGGCTACTCTAAAGGGGTGGATCCCCAGCACTGTCAGTGTCCCACGTGTATCGTCTTTGTGGCCCTCACGTTGGTTCTTTGTCATGCATTTGTCATGCAGGCTGAGAGTCACAGAATTTTAAGGCCAGAGGGGAACATTACATCAGCTAATCCAACCTCTTCTGTCTATGGTGATTTGCTCCTCTTGGAAAATTGGAGCAAGTTCCTTTTGGCCACTTCACTGAATAATAAGAGCGGGAGAACCCCTTCTCCAGTGCTGAAACAAAACCCTCCTCACCATGTTTTTAAAAGGGGCTTAATTAGGAATAGCTGAAGTCCTTGCCATGGCATGGAACTAGTCCTTAGTGAGGAACCGGGTGCTTGTTCTTGGTTGTATGGAAGCTGGAGGCAGGCAGTGTGAGCGGGAGATGCTGCACATGTATCATAAAGTCCTCCACAAATCATGCTGGCATTATATGTTTTGGGAGGGCAGGAAGATGCCCTCTGTCCAGGCCTATAGAAGAACATTAATTGCAGCATTGGGAAGTGGGGGCATGTATTTTTAGTCATTCTTGATTTCAGAGTCAGCTTGCAGTGCCCAGACCAGGAAGTGAGCTCTGGGTTTTTTTTACCCTTCCTGGGCAGGAACTAGAGGTTTCCTGATACCTCTTACCAGCTGTGGCATAGGGTGTAGTTAGATGCCTATGCATGTCTTCATGGTGGGCTCTTCAGACCCAGACCTGCTCTCATTAAACTTTATGGCAAAACTCCAGAAGCTTCCAAAGGCCGGGGTCTGAGCTAGCCGTGTGGCTAAGGCCATTGCGTCTAGGCCGAGTGCTGAGCAAGGAGAGGAACTTGAGGATTTAGGTTACAGGGCAAATACAGAGACTCTAAAAGTTTGTGTGAAAGACTTTTCTAGCACAAGGGCTCTAAATCAGCCCTGCTCCCCCCTCCACCCATAGGGGGCGCTCAGCTACTCAGGAGGTCTGTCCTAGTGGGCACACGCCAAACCGCATTTGTGCAGGTGTGACCGTGGGCAGCCCAGCGTAACGCTCATTAACACAGACGAGTCTTTGCCCCCTCGCCACCCACTTGCAAGCCCTTGTACCAACCAGCTGGCGGCCCCTGCCCTTCCGCGCCAGCGCGAGAGCCGCAAAGAGGCAGCCGGCAGTGGTCTGGAGGGAACAGCTGTAGGCTCCGTGCTTGGAGGTCTGTGAGCTGGTGGGTGCCGCGGCTGGTTTGTTTGTTCCCCGTGCACGGTCTGCAGAGAAAGGCACCGACCTCGGTGGAAAGGCTGTGAGAATCTAGCCCGTGGGGCTTTGATGGGGCCAACTGGGTGACGTCTCTCAGTAGCTCATCACTCGCTGGGGGTGAGGCCTGGGGCTGAGGGAGCTAAGGGAAAGCTTGATATTAAAAAGTCACTTGCGAGGTGCATCCGAGGGCTGTGAGCAGAGGCAACTAACAGGGCAGTTCTGGAAGGAGGCTAAGCGTGCTGAAATGCAAGGAAACCCTGTGTGTGATACTCAGATGGGCAGGGATGGAATGGTACTCTTATTTCAGAACACCATAGCAGAGGTGCAAACAACCACAAATCAAGGAAGAAGGGCTGGGCTGTTTAAAAATCCAGCCTGGTTTGAAGGGAAATTGAAGGCAGCTATAAAACAATTATCGCAAATGGAAAAAGGGACAGGAATAGTAATGAATATAAATCAGAAGTTAGGATCTGTAGAAAATTGATAAGGAAAGCAAAAGGACAGAAGGATAAATCTCTGTCTAGCTAACTCAAGGACAATAAGAAGGCATTCTTAAAAATATATTAGGAACATAAAGAATCTTGACAATGGTATTGGTCCATTACTAGATGGAAATGGTAGAATTATCAGTATAGGCAGAAATGTTAAATAAATATTTCTGTTCTTCTATGGGGGGGGGGACAGAAGGCGTAGTCTCAGCATATGGTGATAACGCTCTTTCTATACCACTGCTATCTCTGGAGGTATAGGCAGTGAGGAGTCCTGTGGCACCTTATAGACTAACCCAAGTGTTGGAGCATAAGCTTTCGTGGGCAAAGACCCACTTCGTCAGATGCATGACATGGGCAAGCATCTGACGAAGTGGGTCTTTGCCCACGAAAGCTTATGCTCCAACACTTGGGTTAGTCTATAAGGTGCCACGGGACTCCTCACCACCTTAGCAGATTCAGACTAACACGGCTACCCCTCTGGAGGTATAGAAGTTACTAAATTTAGACATTTTCCAATTAGCAGGCTCAGATAACTTGCATCCAGGGTGGACCATGCGCGTTGGTGTTCGATTAGTCTTGGAGCATTGGTCAAGTCCAGAGCTAATGTTTCCCCTCTTTTTAAGGGGGTTATACAGGATGACCCAGCCAACTGTCAGCCTGATCTCGATCTGGAGCAAGCTAATGAAGTGGCTGACACAGGAATCCATTAATAAAATGTTAAAGAAAACGTAATGCAAATCAGCATGGGTTTATGGAAAAATAGATCCTGTCAAACAAACTTAATATCTTTTATGATGAGATTACAAGGCTGCTTGTTAAATGTACTAGTGTTGAAATAATAGACTTCCGTAAGGCATTTAACTTGGTGCAGTATGATAGTTTGATTAAAAAGCTAGAGCGATTTAAAATGAAGATGGCACGTTACGTGGCTTAAAAACTGGTTAATGAATCAGTCTCAAAATGTAGGTTTTTTAAGGTCTCCAAATGTAACTGGAAATGGGAATCGTTATTGAGTGGGTATATTTCCAGTAGGGTTCCCTAGAGGTCAGATCTTGGCCGTACGTTATGTAACATTCTTACGGGTGACCTCATAAAATCGTTTGCGATAAGGTTTACACCAAGCTCTGGACATGCGGCAGAGCCCCTCCCCCAGCCTGGACCTGTTGTGGCCGAGGGGGACAGGCGCCCCTCCTGAGTTAGCTCAGCCCAGACCTGCCATGGCCACTGAGTGACGTCCCCCATCCCTTGCCAGAGCTGCCATAACATGGGAGAGGTGCCTCTGACCTCGTGCTGAGCTGCTGCAGGGAAAGGGGGCGGGGGGGGGAGTCCTCTTTCCTTGTAGCCCTGCGGTGGTCCCCAGCCAAGAGCCCGCACTCCATTCCTCTGCTCCATCCCTACTCCAGATCCCTCCCCTCCCCTCGCCCCAATTCTCTGCCCTAACCCTGGGCCCCCCCCCCCACTCTGAAACCCTCAATCCCACCCCCGTCACACATCATTTCCATCTTGGTGCAACATAACAAAATTCATTCCACACACGGACAAACGTTCGAGGGAATGCTGGAAAGTGACAAGGACAACAGGTCACTGGGCGCAAGCAAACAACATCCAGCTGACGGTGAATGTGTCCACCTAGGACCAAAGAAGAGGGGCCTTGTTTGCAGGTGGGGGATTCTGTCCTCAAGCAGGGGCCCTGCCAGAGATGTGGAGCGGGGGTGTGGACAGTCAACCGAACACGTGCACCCAGTGTGATGCTGTGGCCAAAAACAGGAACAGGACCCCGGGATGTGTAGCCAGATGAGGCTGGTACCTTTCTGTTGGTCACTGGAGGGACCCTGGCGGGGATCCTGTGTCCGTTTTGGGGCCCGCCATTCACGGAGGATGTTGAACACTGGGCGGGCGGTCAGAGAAGAGTCCCGAGACTGATCAGAGGTTGAGCAAACCTGCCTTGTCGGGGGAGAGGCTCATTCCCTTAATGGAGAGGAGGTGGCGGAGGACTGTCTGTGTCTTCCAGGGGAACAGCTGTTTCAGACTGGTCTCCGTGGCCTACAGGGAGGGCTCTCATGGCCCAGTGGCTGGAAGCTGAAGCGAGGCAAATGGAGACTGGAAGTAGGTGCAGTTTTTCAACCGGGAGAGCAATTAGCCCTTGGAACGACTTCCTGAGGGCTGCAGGGGAGTTTTGACCCCGGGCGATTGGAAATCGCGACTGGGTGTGTTTCCTAAAAGCTCTGCGCTGGGACCGATGGTGGAGCGGTGCTCTGGCCTCTGCCAGACAGGCGGCCCAACGAGGTTATCACGGTGGCCCTTTGTGGTCTCCGGATGTGCCTCTCGCGGGCCTTGCTTTTAGGTGCAGTGCCTCCAAGCTCACCCCAGGCGAGGCAGAGCCCTGACTGAGAGCAAGGGGGATATAGTGCGAAATGTGGGGGCAAGATTTCAGCCTTAGCGTTGGTCAGCAGGTTCATTCATGAGCTGGGGATGGTGCAGTTGTCACATGCCAGGGGCTCGTGGCCTCGCCGTGCAGGCTGGCTCGCAAGAGCTGCACAAAGGGGCTGCGTTGGCTGCAGGTGACGGGTCCGGCTTGGCCTGCAGGGCACTGAATGGCTTTACCTGGCGTTTCAGAGCACAGCCTCCCCGGGCAGCCGCGCTGAGGTGGGCTCCGCTATCCCGTCTCGGCAGGCGTCCCAGCGACGGTGGCAGAAGGCGGGAGAGGGTGTCCGTGGCTACGTGTCCCGTTGGCTTTAAAGGAAGCCTGTGCCAGTCGGCAGGTTGGCGTCGAAATGTCGCTGGAGGCTGGGGCGGGTCCGCGACTCTCCTCGCTGGCGGTGGCCCCGGCACTCCGAAGGCAGGGCAGCTGGGAGGTAACATGGCCAGAGCTAAGAATTCCCCCCAGGCCTGGAACCCTGAATCCACGGAGCTGCTGCCGGCTTTCCGCACCTGCAGAGGTCAGAGCTGGGCTGCCTTTGCCTGTGGGTATCTGCAGGGCATGGCACTGCCCTGCCTGACCCAACTGGGGGCTGCGGGTATCCCCTGGGGCTCTGCTAGCGCAGGGTGGACGCGCTCGGCAGGAACTAACCCCTGCCTGAGCCGTCTGCGTCCCTGCTGCCAGGAGGAAACGTTCCTTCGCCAGCCCCCGGATTTTAAGCTGTCAGACTGAGGCCCCCTCTGTCTCCCGGGGAGGGAGAGGGAAGGATTTCAGTGTCGCTGCTGCACCAGCGGCCTCGTGCTGGGAGACTCGTGACCGCAAGAGCCGCCCATGGGATCTCAGGCCAATTCTGCATCTGCAAGACTTGCCTTAGCACCCTCCCCCCCCCCCCGCCTTCCCTGTCGCCCAGCGGCTTGCCCAGTCTCTCTCTCAGGAAGGAATCCCTCCCCCGCCCCCATCCCCATCTCAGACATGACTGGGATTTCCTTCTCTCCTGCTGAGGGTGAGCGGAAGGAAAGAACCTGCCCCTTGGGGGGCTGTTTGTGTGTGTGGCTGTGCTGGGACAGGAAGTGGAGCTCTCCTCAGCTGGCAGCTTACCAAGGTGTATTTCAACCGCTAGGCAACGCTGCCTGATCCCCTCTGCCTAAATCAGTCCAGCTGAGCTGTCTCCTCATCCCGCATCCCTCCTGCTTTGCCGCATCACCAGGTTCCCCCAGCGCTCACTGGGACAGCGATTTTCTCTTGTGTCGCGGGACTTTCCCAGGACGCTTCTGCCATCCGGGCTGATGCTGCCCGAGGGAAACCCCGCTTGCGGGGCAGATTGGCAGGCAGTGACTTGCAGCGCAGCTCGGCAAGCGCGTCCGTCCCATCCCATTGGCCGGTCCGAGGGTCTGTGGAATGAAAATGTGTAACGCTGCTGGGTTAACTCGTGAGTTGCTGGCCAGGCCTCCAGAGTCCCCAGATGGGAGTCTGGCACTGCTGCAGGAAGATCTCTGTGTTGTACGCAAACCAGGCAGAAGGCAGGCTCTGCCACAGGCTGGGTTACACGAGTTTAGCCGTGAAATCCCAGGCGGTGATTTCTGCAGAGCCCTTGCCTGACTCTGTGTTCACTGAATAAGGCAGCTGCTTGGGATTGATTTGTCAGTCACCTCGTGGACCAGAAGCTGCACCTGCTGTCACGCGCTCGGTCGGATCAAAGCAGGTGGAAATGAAGTGGAGCTGGTCAGGAAGTTGGGGTTTGGCAAAAAGGCTTTTTCCTTCCCCTGCTAAGTCTTGGGCCTTTCTTCACAATGTGGTGTCCTGCCCGCCCAAACGACACAGCAGCCTCCCTGGAATCAGCAGTCTGGGCTGTCGTCTTATTTATCACATGGAATTTGTTTCCAAAAGCAGGACAAACTTGTCTGGCTCATGCAGTCACTGCATTTGACATCAGCAAAACCAGGACACTGTATGATAGTACATGATTGTGTAGCCACATTAGTTAATGCATAATTGTCTTCCTTTCTGGATATGCAGAACAACTCACTTCCAGAATCAGCCCATTCATTCATTCAGTGTGTGTAGCCACTGTTAAGTCTGAAGGCTACTGAGATCTGTCGGCATGTCAAGTATTTCATGGCTCATCGTTTTATTAGACGGGCCAAGCTATTCTATTCCTCTGTCAGTTGTGGGAAGTGGCAGCAGATACTGCAGTGGGGAACAATGGGCCGGTGAGTTGCTATTCAGCTTTGTTGGGGGGTCAACAATGAATTCAGACCCTCCCTCCTCCAGATTTGGAGCCGCCTTTACCAAGAAACGGGAGGAAAAGAGGAATTGCACCTGCCTCTCCAGTGCCAAAAACTTCCAACCCCTGCCCCCGCAACCCAGCGACCTCCCGAGCAGCCCAGTGCATTCCGTGCGAACATCTGCAGCCGCAGAGGCAGTGTCCAGCTGAATATGAATTGCAAAAGAAATGAATATTGAGGGGGATTGGGGACTTAGCTGTAAGGAGGAGAGGGCTTAGTGGAACAAGCCCCAGTGTAATTCAGGGGTTCCTGCCCCATAGGTTCCTATTGGAAGATATTATAGACCAAATGGGCTGCATAGGACTTTGACTGTAACCTCATTGGCAGCTAGCTGGGCAGAGTCCAGTTACGCCCAATCTAAAACCTGCTCGTGCTGTCACATAGGGCGTAACCTGCCACCCCCGAGCTAGACTCTGCGTGTCCCCCGGGATGGTAAGTCCCTGAAGTTTTTCTTCTCTGTCCATCGCTGAGAGAATCTCAGCCTGTTTTGCATGTTCCCTACCCAATGGCAAACGCTCTGGCTTCATTCTTCACAGAAGATATTTCCTTTTTTTCTGGGCAGCTTTAGCGATCGGGTGCTTGAACGCGCGGACGGATCTCGACATTTGTTATCAATCCCATCTACTATTGGTGGCAATCCCTGAGGCCTTTGCTGTCTCAGGCATTGAGCTGTCGGTCCCGTAGGGAGGATTTCTAGCTTGCCCGGCCGTCTGTGCAGGGAGCCGTTTGAGTTGAAGATTTGTACTTTCGTCTTTAATTTGTAGGTCGATTTTTTGATGACCAAATCTTGTTTGAACTGGTGAATTGCCAGGTTGTGAGAATACTTCTTCCTGGACGTCCCCACTGGCTTGCCTGGTGCTGCCAAAGCATGTGAACTCTTACATTCCCTTGCCTTCTGCAGTAACTCGTCAGCTGGGAGTTAAGGGGGCTTTCATTAGATCTGTGGTTTTGTGGCTGATTTTTTTTTAAATCCAGCTTTTTTGCGCTGCTGGGAGGCCTTTGCTTACGTGTTGGTTGAGGTGCCATTGAGAAGAACTGTGTTGCAAGCAAAATCTGTTTTTCATGTACTGCAGTTAACTCACATGCGGCTCGTACTGTTTCATCCATGCTTCTCATAAGGAAGTTCCTGGCAATGCCAAGGGGGAGAGATTGCGTCCTTGTTTAACACCAGTGCTTGTTAAGCTGCTTAGTTAAACTCTTCCTATCATTTAGATGAGCATTTGGTTTGGGCAGCTATACTTGTTCTGAAAAAACAAGCTACTGGAGTGTTAGGATTGGGCTTTTCACATTAAAATGAGCAGGAATTGGGCCCCCTTTGGTGGCTTGGAAAATCGTAGCAATTTGCAAAGGTTGTAGTAAGAACGGTGACGGTGACGCTCTTTCCTTCTGCACACCTGTTCTCTCGCTGTGGCCAGAGTCCTGCAGCCCAGCCTGCGTGTTCCGGCCATTTGCGCTGTAAAGCCAGGGCAGCTACTGGGGAGGGTGCTGCAGCGTGTTTGGTTGGCACATTATTTACACCGTTGTTAATTCAGGCCCAAAGGCAGCATCTTTCCTTCTCGGGCTGGAGGTGCCCAGCTTAAGCAGAGTAATAATACACCACACCTGGGTCCGTGTGCCTGGCCATGGTGCACGAAACCAAAAGAACCAGACTTGACTCTCCGACCTGCAGGGAGAGCTGGCAGCTAGGGAAACGTGCCTTTTCCATGTCAGCTGATCACGTTTGATCCAGAGTTCGGGAGATCCAGTAAATAAGGAGCCCGACCGGCCCCCTTTGTAGAGTAACTGCACTTGGAAATGCCATGAATGTTTCTCCGCTCTGCTCGTAAGGCAGCTCCAGTGCCCAGGTAACGAAGCCGACTGACTCTTGGGGTTGGTGGCTTGAGGAGTGGGGAGATCTGGCAATTGAAGGGCTCATGCTGGCTCTAGTGTGTGGTGTTTCCGTTCCCCGGGCAGCTTTGCTCGAGAGGGCTGTGGAACGGGTCACCGGCCAGGCCTTCTGTGGTGATTTGGCTGCAGCCGCCGCTTTCCTTGGAACCGTCTTTGCTGTGTGGAAATACGAACCCAGCCAAGCCAACAAGCGCCTCTCTTCAGTCTGGGGCAGGAGGGGAGCCGGGCCTGTCTCCGCACCGAGCATTTCCACAGCACAGCCTGGAGGAGATGGGGGCCAAGGTGACCCCCGGTAGGCTATTGGCCCAGGAAAGCTCAGGAACCGGGAAGCGCCTGGTGCCTTTGGGAGCGGTAGGGCTCTGAACGGCCAGTGAGGGAAGCGAGGCCAGAGATGCATGTTAGTGGTGATGCAGTTTCACTTGGTCTGGACTGAGGCTTCTTTATCCACCCTCTGACCAGGACCTTGCTTCTGTGCCTCAGCCTCTCACGACTCTTGTATCTTCTCCTTCAGAAACCACGTCAGGCCAGAGCAGACTTCGTGTCCAGGCGTCTGTAAGGTGCTTTTTTCCGAGACCTGAGAGCGTTCTAGACGCCTTGGCTACAATTCATGGCAATGTCCGTGTATTGGAGGCTTCTCTGTCTGAGGGCTCTGTCCTCAGCTTGTTCCCAGGGCTTTTCTGTCTCTAAGGTTTCTGCTCTCCTAGCTGTATGGCTGGGGAATTTGTGTGGTGATTAGGGGTGAGACTTGCCCTTTTGGATATCGAATATATAGGTGCCCGCAGTAGGAGTTGTTTGCCTCGTGACCTGCATACCGGCTACATGACATCTCTCTCAGGCCAAATTCAAGTCCTTCATGGTTCAAATCCTTCATTGATTAGGCCTCAGTTGGAGTCTTGTGTCCAGTTTTGGGCACCACATTTCAAGAGAGATGTGGAGAGATTGGAGAAGGTCCAGAGAAGAGCGACAAGAATGATTAAAGGTCTAGAGAAGACTGAAAGAATTGGGCTTGTTTAGTTTAGAAAAGAGAAGACTGAGAAGGGACATGGCAGCAGTTTTCAAGTATCTAAAAGGGTGTCACAAGGGGGAGGGAGAAAAATTGTTTCCTTGACCTCTGAGGATAGGACAAAAAGCAATGGGCTTAAACTGCAGCAAGGGAGGTTGAGGCTGGACATTAGGAAAAACTTCCTGCCTGTCAGAGTGGTCAAACACTGGAATAAATTGCCTGGGGAGGTTGTAGAATCTCCATCCCTGGAGATATTTCAGAGCAGGTTGGACAGACACCTGTCAGGGATGGTCTAGACGGTGCTGGGTCCTGCCGTGAGGGCAGGGGGCTGGGCTCGATGACTCTCGAGGTCCCTTCCGGTGCTAGTGCTCTAGGATTCTGTGGTG
Source organism: Apalone spinifera (assembly GCA_030068395.1). Lineage (NCBI taxonomy): Eukaryota > Metazoa > Chordata > Testudines > Trionychidae > Apalone > Apalone spinifera. Next base: position 2,128,770 of record JANRFK010005987.1, on the reverse strand, counting down.
CTCAAGGGCCATGGCTTGCAGCATCTAAAAGAGCCTAAAGCTCCTGGATGAGGACCAGTGACGTCTTCCCTGCTCTGGCCCGGTGGGAAATCCCGCTGCCAAGGTAGAGCTCATCTCTGCAGGACGTGGCGATTTCTTGGGTTGGTTCCAGACTGTGGAACCGATTTCTCCAGGAACCAAGGACCATCCCTAGCCTCCCAGCCGCACAGTCCCTGACCTGCCTTCTCTGAGGTCACTACAGAGCCACAGAGCACTGCATACGACTCCCAAACCCTGCCCTCCACTGCACGCCCAGTTCTGCCCTGGGCAAGAGTGGGAGCGAGAAAATGACCCACGCCTGGCGATGTTCGTCACGTCGCTTCTTGCGGGAGTGGCAGGTGCCCAGATACTGTGTCTGTGAGGGTGGGATAAGAGCCTGGTCGGACAGAACAGAACTACCACGCCGGGTTTCCAGTTCTCCCTGATATGCAGCTAGCCCCGTGCGCCCTGCGGTATCAGTCCCGTCGGCACCCCCCGCGGCCGCCTCTGGAGTTTTTGGTGTGTTTGAAATGTGCTCCTCCCTTCTCTGTCCGACAGCTGGGCTGTGTCTGAACTGCTGGAGCCTGCAGGAGCTCGTGAGCCGAGATGCGGGGAACTACCTCATCCTCTTGGAGAAAATCCTGCAGAAAACCAAAGAGGTAAGAAGGGAGCAGGCTGGGGGCTTTTGCGAAGGGGGCAGCGGGGGCTTTGTTGTCATTGGGGTGGACTCTGGCAGGGGGTCCTGTCCTGAAGCCTCTAAAGAACCCCCAGGCGCTTTGCAAGGGGTGTCTGGAATGCTGGGTGTCCCCCGGCGAGGGCGTTACTGCCTCTGGGCCCAGGCTGCAGAGGATCGGAGCCTGATACGGCCCTTCGAGGGAGCCCTGGCTCGGTAGCTCAAGCTGGGGCAGCTGGCGCTCTGAGCTCTGCAGGTTCGAGGTGGTGGGTGTTGCACTCACGGGGGGCTCACTGCTCTCCCTTTGGGACTCCTCCAAATCCCACCAGAATCAGAGGAAACGCTGCAGGTGGGTTTGGGGAAAGGCGCTCTACGCACGTCTCGTATCCTCTTCCCCTGCCATTTGTCTTTTTAATAAAACTCCTCACGACAGGGACTCTGCGTGTGCGTGCGAGAGCGTATGTGCATGCGTGTGCGTGCGAGAGCGTGCATGCGCACACACATGCTTGTGCGTGGACGGTGCCTAATGCCCCAGGGCCCTGAGGCTGATGGGAGTCTTCGTTGTGATACTAACACGCATCTCAGTGAGCACTTGAAGTCTGGAAATGTGAGGCCTTTGCATTGTTTTCGGTGGCCTGCCGTCCTATCCCGTAGTTCTGCTGGTGCTAGGTTCTGTCGCAGGCATGAGGCGACTGGTAGTGGGAACCCTTCCCAAACAGGCTGCGTGCCCTCCCGCCACTCCTTAGACAAGCAGTTGGGCCCGGATGCCTAAATCCCATTGAACTTAGATGTGCAAACACCTCTAAGGACCTGGGCCTTCCTGCTCTCGGGTGGGCAGAAGCAAATGGCTTTGGAACCAGGCTCCCAGGTCCCTCCCTGCCTTTAGTAGGAACCTGGTTCTGGGGGAGCACGGCTTAAGACTGCCACTAAGGGAGTGATGCTGCAAAACCCCCATTCCCACGGTTCTGGTGAATCCCTTTGAAGGCCCGTGTCCCACCTGTGGTCTCTCTCCATGAAGAATCTCCCAGTCACTGGTAGGAATGTTCATGGAAAGGGGGCCCTTTACGTCAATGTTGGGAAGTAAATAAATAATGGAGATTGCCTATCTCCTAGAACTGGAAGGGACCTTGAAAGGTCATCGAGTCCAGTCCTCTGCCTTCACAGCAGGACCAAGTACCATCCCTGACAAATTTTTGCCCCAAATGGCCTCTGCAAGGATTGAACTCACAACCCTGGGTTTAGCAGGCCAATGCTCAAACCACTGAGCTATCCCTCCCCCCCGAGTGCTCATGGCAGGTGAAGGGTGGCTTCCCAACTGTGAATCCTGGGACCTCCAGCCAGGAAACGGAAGGTCCTACCACGGGACTTGCACTGTGCACAGTCTGACTTCGCCGACACAGCACAAATCGAATGGATCGCGCACCCGTGGTGAGGCCTCCGAGCGGTGCTCAGGAGCAAAGTGACTGCAGAGTGGAACGCAGAAAAAAACCTGAATTGTGACTGTGATCTGGGTGGGGTTTTGCCATCCACGGCAGCATGCGAGTGCGGGTCACGTGCCAGGATTTGTGTGTATCTTTGAATTGTTTCCCTGCTGTTGTGGGGGGCCTCAGGCATGGTGCACCTCAGCCCCTTCTGCCCTCTCCCTGTGGCACATCATGGTCCCGTCTCTCGTGGGTGGTAATTCCATTGGTCAGGCCCAGCATGCGCGTGCAGGTGGGGTTGGCAGCCTGCAATATGCAGGAGATCGAAGCAGGTGATCCGGTCTATCCCTCTTGGCCTGAAACTCTCTGACTAGATTAAGAATTACGGGCAGGAATTGCTTGGCCAATAAGTCAGACCACCAGTTCTATCGCAGTGTAGGCTGCTCGCTGGTAGGCAGATCTTGTGTCAATTCCAGCAAGTCATCCACCCAAGCAGAGGGAGTTGCCCCATCTTTACTTGAGGACTGCATCGAGTGCCTGGGGCCAAGTGCGCTACCAGATTCTGAACAGCGTCGCGTTCCTCCAGCCAGGGCTGTGCCGGGAACGTGGACAGGGCATCGGTGCTTGGGAGGATTGCGGCTGGTAGCTCAGCCTGATTCCTTTCCACAGGAGCACTCGCAGCAAGATCTCTTGCTGTCCAAGGAGACTGGGACTTTTCAGTTTGGAAAAGAGGAGACTGAGCGGAGATACGATAGAGGTCTGTAAAATCACGAGTAGTGTGGAGAAAGTGAATAAGGAAAAGTTATTTACTTGTCTCCATAATATAAGAACTAGGGGTCACCAAATGAAACTAGTGGGCAGCAGGTTTAAAACAAATAAAAGGAAGTTTTTCACACCGCACATAGTCAACCTGTGGAACTCCTTGCCTGAGGAGGTTGTGAAGGCTAGAACTATAACAGGGTTTAAAAGAGAACTAGACAAATTCATGGAGGTTAGGTCCATTAAGTGCTATTAGCCAGGATGGGTAAGGAATGGTGTCCCTAGCCTCTGTTTGTCAGAGGGTGGAGATGGATGGCAGGAGAGAAATCGCTTGATCATTCCCTTTCGGTTCACTCCCTCTGGGGCACCTGGCATTGGCCACTGTCGGCATCCAAAGGTTCTGGATGGACCTTTGGTCTGACCCAGAATGGCCGTTCCTATGTTCTTATGAGGAAACCCTTGAGCTGGAGAAGTCAGCGCTTTGTGCCCAGTGCAAGAGAAGCTGGTGTCTGGCGGCAGGCTTGCTGGTGATTTGCCCGTCTTCTCTCTCAGCGCCTCCGACGCCCAGCGCTGTGCACACCCCAGACGTGAACCTGACTTGCTGTCCATTGGTCCCGTCCGGCTTGCCCCGCTCCAGGCAGCTTGCAACGGTCTCAGCCCCTGGGCCCGACAGGCTTTGAATTTTGCAGGTTTCAGCAGATCCTGGAGCAGCACATGACTGAGCGTCTGCCCCAGGGTTAGAGCTCTGGAGAGCAGCATCTGGCAGGGGGGAGTGCAGAGAAAAGGGATGTGGTGGTGCACTTGGAAGGAGCGAACGCCCGAACAGCTGCATGCTGAATAGCATCATGAGACGCAAGGAGAGGTTTCCTACTTCCTGATGTGCTGCAGTGTGCATGACCTCCAGGCCCACAATAGCGCCCGCCCGCCCGCGCACTGGGGGAGCAGCCCGGATTCCAGGCTCATTCTCCATTGTGTGCCGGCCATTGTGCGGGGGGAAGCCAGGGAAGGGAGATCCCAGCCATACGGTTCCAGGAGCCCAGGGCAGGCATGTTTCTAGGGGCAGGGCCGCCGTTGGTTGGGCGCACCAGGATTTATGAGACTCGGCTTCCTGAGACCCTCCCTTGTTGCAAGCGTTCCTTTTGTGGTCGTGCCTGTCCAATTCAGAGGGAATTGATGGCTTCCTGCTATTTGTGTGGCAGGCTTGCCTGGGCTGTTCTGGTTTGCTTTGTAACCAAACATCTATTGGGAACGTCGGGACCGAGCCATGCGAGCGGCTGTAGCAAGCAGCAGGCTGCTCGGTTTGCGACGCCCAGCCCAGCATGGAAAGCGAAGGGTCAGAGGTGCTGAACTGTTAACCTTCCACAAGTCCGTCTTCTGCCAGGAGGCCATCAGCTCTCCCAACTTAGCCTGGCAGGTGCTGGCGCTGGTGACTCGGGAACGCAAGTTTGCAAATAATTCACATCTGCAGTGTTGTCCACGCGCACAGCGTGATCCGCAGTCTGGCTGTGTTTGATGGTTTTCCGAAAACCCCAGCTCCCGGATTCACGTGCGTGAGTGAGACTCTCTGCTTTTGTTTTTGTAAAGCATTTCCAGCCTTCTTAGTTAAGGAGAAAAGCTGAAAAACGTGACCCCCAGGCACCTCCACTAAAGACTCGCACCAGAAGAAGAGTTGAAATGAATCAACGAGGTCTTTTAAAAAAATCTCTTTTTAGGCCTTGATTCATGATATTAATTGGCTGGGGTGGGCAATATGGCAACTAAGAAGCTGATTGTTGTTTATTTTTGCTCTTTGCTCCCTTTTCGCCAGCTCTTCAGGAACAACTCGTGCTAGTGCTGTATGAATCCATAATTATCGGTGAATTTCCTTAGTGAATAATTCTCGGTCCGCAGATTCTCCATAATTAGTTTGTTGCAAATTTTTGCAATTCGCTTTGTGTTGCCTAGTGACACAAGTCAACTGGTGTTTCTGTTATCTGCTTGCAGAATTTACATTCAATGTGCAGCAAACATTGTGACAAGCGTGAGCAAAGTTCAGTCGCTCAGAAAACACAAAGGGTCACCAACTTGGCTGAATCTAAAATCCAGTTTTGAATTTGAATAGTTGCAAACACATTTTCCATTGTTCGCTCACACGCTCATTTCTCCAAGAGGAAATCTGGAAGTGACCAGCCAACGCAGGTTTTTAAACATAGCTATCTTTGTCCTTGCTGGGTGCTAAGTACCCTCTAACAGAATGCTGATTTACAGACTGTAGTTAACACATTTACGAATGCTCCTCACTTTCCCAGTGTAGACAAACTTTGGATGTGCTGAGCCGGTGGCCTGGTCCGCACTCACAATGCTAGGTTGTCATCGCTGCTTTGATTAGGAGTGTGAAAAAGCTATTTTCCTGACAGACATAGGTTCACCAAGCTAAGCCCCGGTGCAGACACAACCTAACCTAAGGCCTGGCCTACCCTATATCAGTATAGCTATGTTGATCAGGGTGTGAAAAATCCATCCCGAGTGGTGTCAAATACTGACCATGCTACGCCAACCTAGCTACTGCCTCTGGGGGGTGGGGGAGAACCCCTCTTTTGGGCCTAGGTAGTGTCTGAACTGGTGCCGCTATGCTGCTGAAGCATTTTCAGCGTAGGCACGCCTAGGTACACGGCGTCCTGCGGCCCTAGCATTCGCCGGATAATTGAGCCAGATGCAGACTAGTTACCCGTAGGAAACTCCCAGGGGCACGTGCAGAAGTAGATGAAGGAGACGGGCGCGTAGCGCTATAATTGAAGTGTTCTGGGCGATGGGCAAACTGCTGGTGACCTGTGGGTAGAACGTCTGCTCCCGCGAATACAACCTAAGGGCTGGCTGCAGAGCCTCTGGAAGTCGGTGGGAATCTGAGTGGGGTGCTGGACAGGTCCCTCTCGGAGCAGTTCTTGGGATCAGGTGGTTTCTGCCATGCGGCCTCTGCCTCCTGCTAGCTTTGGGGTCACCATGGAGCACAGCTGATCCTCCTCTTCTCCTGTGTATTTCCGGCAGGTGCAAGAGACGTGCAACTACGACCTCCTCACCCCCTTGGCTCTGCTCTTCTACTCTGCAGTTCTGTGTGTAAGTCCTCACATGCCTAACCAAGTGCAGCTTCCGCTTCCGGGCCAGGCTGGGGATCGGAGCGTGGCCCTCGCTGAACGCAGTGTAACCTCATTGCCGAAGGCCTGAGAGCTGCCTGCTGAGTACAGCTAGACTCCCTGCAGTCCTGGCATTGGCCGCTGCCTCCGACAAGTGGTCAATCCCAGGGCTTCGGGGCAGTATACAGAATTGGTACTTGGATAAATCCACTCTGGCGTCTTCCCCCGGCTTCTGGCAGCCAGAGGCTTAGGGTTGCCCTGAGCATGGGGATACATCCCTGACCGTCTTGGCCAATGGTCGTTGATGGGCCCGTTCTCCAGGAACTTACCTAATTCTTCTTTTAACCTGCAATTGACAGGTACTGCTTTTGCTGTTATCTCTAGCTTGGATCTGTTAGCTCCACTCCAGCTCATCTCATGAAGTGGGTCTAACCCACAAGAGCTCATGACTCTACATACCTTTGATAGCCTCTAAGGTGCCACAGGACCAATAGTTGTTGTTTTTTAACCCCATGATACTTTTGAGACCCCCTCACCAGAAGGGCTGCGCTCGGCACGGCTCTTCCCATCTCGAGAGAGATCCAGCAGAGGTGGAAAGGGATCCCAAACGTGCTCCAGTCATAGGCCAGCGAGACGGAAAAGTTTGGGTCCAATTATGTTTTGAGAGGGGATGTGATAGGCGTGTACAAAATAGCGTGAGTCTAGATGGCGGCTCGGGCCCTTTTGCTCTTTCTCATAATAAAAAACCCAAAGGCAACAAACACATTTAAACCTGATGCAGGGAAATAAACGTGCACGTCTTTAATTGTCAGCCCTGGCCAGGGAAAGCATACGGGGGGTGGCGGTAGGATGCTTACCCAGCGCTCGACGTCCCCCACCGCTCCCAGGCGCTGCCCCCCGCTGCCGTGGGAGTGGTGGGGGAAGCCTCTGGCAGAGTGTGTTGCAACACTACCCTTCCCCCAGCCTCTGCCTTCCAGCGTGCATAGCCTGGGTGTTCCCAGAAGCTAAGGAGGATTCATACCAGGGTGAGGTGTCTAGTGGGCCTGGAACGTCCCTGCTTGCTTAGAATGTGTTTTCTTTAGTAAGCGAAACACTCCTGCTGTAGCGCGTAAGCCACCGCGGGATGTAGCCGAGGGAGAAACCACACTGCAGGCAGGTTATGATGTAGTTGTCCGGAGAAGGGCTTGTTGAACCTTCCCCAGAAGCACTCAATGCTGGCTACAGTCAGGGGCTGGCTTGTCTGGCCTCTGGTCGGATCTAGTCTCAGAGGGGTTTTTCCTTTTCTTCCCAGCCCTGCTTTCCCATGATGCTAATGGCCACAGAACCCTCCTCTTTCAAGTGGGCTATCAAACAGCAGTTTGGGAGCCTGCTTTGGGGCCTAGGAAGATCTGAATCTGTCTGAAAATTGTCGGGGGACAAGGCCGAAGAGGAGGGATAGGCCTCCATGCCTCTCTCCTTAGAACCATAGAGCTGGAAGAGACCTCAGGGGGTCATCAAGTCCAGCCCTCTCCCAAGGCAGGACCAATCCCAACTCAATCAACCCAGCCAGGGCTTGGTCAAGCCGAGACTTAAACACCTTGGCCCGCCTTGGACTGTAATTTTCACACCACTTCTCTTTCTCCTATAGACTCCTCACTTCCCACCGGACTCGGACCTGCTGCAGAAGGCCATTAGCATCTACCACAGCTTCCTCACCTGGCCTGTGCCCTACTGCAACATCTACCGGGAGCTGCTGACCTTCATCAGCAATGAACTCAAGGCCCCAGGTAGGGATTCAAACAGTCCCTTGTTTTACAGACCCCTCTGACCCTTCAACTTCGTGGTGCTGGGTGCCTCCAATGTAGCCTCAGAAGGTTTGAGTCTAGGATTTGGACGGATCTTCATGTCAAGCCGGAAAGCCCAGAGGTCTCTGAAATTCCCCGTGTTGCGCTCACACACACGTTGTGTTTACACAAAGCCCAGGGCCAGCAGCCATGCAGGAATCTCCAGCTCCGCTTGTTGCGTGATTTCCGATACGATCGTTGTGATGGCGCGTTGGGGTTTTCCCGTCTCCTGCACCCCCGTAATGGCACGGACAGACTCCACCAGCCAGTAGAATAGAGGGAGTTTATTGCTTCTCCAGGATACAGCACAGCATAGATGCAATCCAATTACAGGGCCAGGCCCAGGATGCCTCAGCCCCCCTTGAAATGGGGGGGGGGGGAACAGGGACAGGGCTCTTAAATCCCAGCCCCTTGCTCGGCTACTTCCTCTATGATACCAGCCAGAAACTAAACCTCTTCCAGCCCTGCCCCCCAGCCAGGGGCGGCATTCTACCTTCCTTTGTTTCTCTCCCTGGGGGGTAGCTGGTCAGACAGGTTGAGAGCCCCTTGCCTAGTGACTAATCCCCTGCCCTGCTGGGCCGTGCTACAGACAGCAGCCAGTGGGGGTCACCCACAACCCAAGCCTAGCAACCAGCAAGGTACCAACACTACGTCGCAATCGTACATGGGATTTATCATGTGGGAGGAGCCGGCTGAGACTGCTGAACACATTTCACGGGTGCCCTGACGTGGGTTGGAAGCCAGCTCTCCTTCAGAGGTGGAAAATATTGGCATTGGAAAGGGTTCAGAAAAGGTCAACAAACATGATTAGGGGTTTGGAAAAGCTGACACATGAAGAGAGAGGAAAAAAGAACGGGACTTTTCAGCTTAGGAAAGAGGAGACTAAGGGGGGGATATGATAGAGGTCTATAAAATCATGAGTGGTGTGGAGAAAGTGAATAAGGAAAGTTATTTACTTGTTTCCATAACACAAGAACTACGGTCACCACATGAAATTAATAGGAAGCAGGTTTAAAACAAACAAAAGGAAGTATTTCTTCAAACCATGCACAATCAACCTGCGGAACTCCTTGCCAGAGGATGTTGTGAAGATCAGGACTTTAACAGGGTTCAAAAAAGAGCTAGATAAAGGTGAACTTAGGGTCGGGTTTCAGGGACACACGTGTAGCATTCCTATTGTCATGCAGGGGAACCGTGTTGCATAGCTCTGCACGTGTCTCCATGAACGTTACATTCAGACAGACGTGCTGATCTTGGTGGATTAAGGAAGCGGATGAACGTTTCTACTGCAGCCTCTTTGTTCTGGGGGTATCTTTTGCATGGCAAACCAGGTTTGGTTGCTCTCTGCTTCCATTCCAGCTCGCTCTGACCTTTACTTGGAGAAGGAAAGTGACTCATGGGGCAGTTTGGTTATGACAACGAGCCCATTCATTCCCATCACGGCAGCGTTCACCTTGGAGTGTGCTGCTTTGTAAAAAATTTTCATACAGTACCCTGGAACTCCTGGGCACTTCTTTGTGACGGAGGGACTGTCTCCGTGTAACTGGCCTTTTGAGCCCGGCTACCGCTGAGAGCTGTAGCATGTCCTCATATCTGTCATTATGCAGCAGGGTCTTCTTAATTAGGCCGTGATGGTGGTGGGGAGGTGGCAAAATTTGCAGATGATACTAAACTGCTCAAGACAGTTAAGAACAAAGCAGCCCGCGAAGAGCTTCAAAAGGATCTCACCAACTAGGTGACTGGGCAACAAAATGGCAAATGAATTTTAATGCTGATAAATGCAAAGTAATGCTCATTGGAAAACATCATCCCAACTCTACATGCACAATGATGAGGACTAAGTTAGCTACAACTACTCGAGAGAGATCTTGGAGTCATGGTGGATAGTTCTCTGAAAACATCCACTCAGCGTGCAGTGGCAGTCAAAAAAGCAAACAGAATGTTGTGTTGGGAATCATTACAAAAGGGATAGCGAATAAGACAGAAAATATCTTATCGCCTCTGTATAAAGCCATGGTACACCCACATCTTGAATACTGCATACAGATGTGGTCACCTCATATAAAAAAAAAATATTGGCATTGGAAAGGGTTCAGAAAAGGTCAACAAACATGATTAGGGGTTTGGAAAAGCTGACACATGAAGAGAGAGAAAAAAGAACGGGACTTTTCAGCTTAGGAAAGAGGAGACTAAGGGGGGGATATGATAGAGGTCTATAAAATCATGAGTGGTGTGGAGAAAGTGAATAAGGAAAGTTATTTACTTGTTTCCATAACACAAGAACTACGGTCACCACATGAAATGAATAGGAAGCAGGTTTAAAACAAACAAAAGGAAGTATTCTTCAAACCATGCACAATCAACCTGCAGAACTCCTTGCCAGAGGATGTTGTGAAGATCAGGACTTTAACAGGGTTCAAAAA
>JANRFK010005987.1:2102168-2118443 GCA_030068395.1 Apalone spinifera | reverse complement strand
CCCCCCCCCCCCCACCCCTTTCCCGGGGTGTCTGGCCCTTCCCTCTGGCTGGGCCTGGCCTCTGGAACGGCGAGGCCTCACAGCGCTGGGCTGCGACTCCGCAGTGCCAGAACCGGGGCTGGTTCAGAAGTGGGTCCCCTTTCATCCAGTCCCCCAAAGCTGCGTGAGCCTCTGAGAGGGAGAGGCCTGTCGGGCCGGGTCTGGCGGAGGCCCCTCCGTGCAGCGACTGTGTGAAAAGGCTCCTTGCTGCTCTTTCCCTCAGCCAGGTCCGCACGTGTGACAAAGCCGTGGCTTGTGCACGCCTGACACCAGCGTTTCCCGGCTTCTCTCACGCCCACGTGCTGCCCTCGTGACTCACTTCTCTCTTCCCACAGGGATTTCGTACCAGCGGCTGGTGAGGGCAGAGCAGGGACTGTCCGGGAAGAGCAGCCAGAGCTCCACCATGTGAGTGCCGCGGCGGGGGCGGGGGTTGGACGGGGCTGCTCCGTGCGGTCTAGCAGCAGGTCTCCCTAGAGCCGTCACTGCTCTTTCCCAAATGCTCGTAATTGCGGTGCTGATGCTGTGGGGGGTTGGGGTGGGGAAGGAGCATTTCAGCCTCCCCTGGTGGTTCTGGGCTCCCTGCGGTTCTCGGGGTGCCAGTGTTTGCTGTTGCCCCAAAGCAGGACATGCGTGATCTTGATGAGAACAGGGTAGGAAAATAGGGGGGTGCTCTGTGGCATTCGCCCAGAACGGCTTCGCCCCGTCCGGGGCCGCAAGTTTGGCAGGATCCCTACGAGAGCCGTGAAAGCACCGACTCTTGACACGTGAACAAGGCAGCACGTAGTCGTCAGTCCGTGACTGAGACGGGGAATGAGGCGGGGGCTCGTCTGGGCCTCCGATCCCTCCCTCCTGGCGCTGTCACCTCCCCTGTAAATACGAACGTCTGAGCACAGCCCTTTTCTCTGCCTCCCCGGGTATTAGCCATGGCCCCTGACCCAGCCATGGCGGGGCCGCTCGTGTGTCTACTGGCTGCGTTTTGGAGTCCTGGCGGTCGGCACGCAAGCTGCGCCGCTTGAAATACGCCGGTGTGGTTAAGGTGGTACAACACCGTGCCTCCAGGGAGGCTGCAGCGGTAGAAGAATAAACGTGTTTTATATCAGGCTAGCTAACGCTGTCTGGGAAAGGGACTAAATTACACCGGTATTAGGCGTACTAATGCCGGTGTAACCACAGCCCACTAGGAGCCGTACCAGTAAAACTGTATTGGTAAAAAATAAAATCATCGCTCTCCCCTAACAACAAAGGTAACTGGTAGAGACCAGAGCAACATCTGTGTATTGACCAGGCCTGGGCATTATACACAGACTGTGCCCATTGCCAGAGCCTGTGGGTCTGCTGAGGCCCTGGTCCTGCAAAGCAGGGTTCAGCTTTCAGCACACCCCGTTCATCACACCGGGACTGCGCAGCTGCTGAACACTAAGCACCTGCTTAAGCTCCATGCTGGCCCAGAGCCGGAGCAATTCCCGTGCAGTTGGGGGATGCGCTTAGTATGGAGAAGAAGCTCCATGGCCGGGCCCCAAGAGCATCTCAGTCCCCACTGCTCTGCCTCGCGCTGTGCTCCGTGTCCTGAACGCGGACAGCCTCTGCCTCCGGTGGCAGAGCCGGAGCCTTGCGCTGAGACTGCCCTCCCCAGGTGTTTAAATCCGGGGACTCCTAGTGTGAGCCCCTTGGTGGATCCCTGCCGCGGCAACCTCCCAGTGGGGAGAGACGGGTCTCGAACGGCCTCGACCCTCGCGTGCTCTAGTTACGTCCAGTCACACCGGGAAGCGACCCAGGATCTGGCGCCTCTGCCAAGATCCAAGATGCTCTCCCAAGGCCGGTTTTGCTTCCCTTCTCTTACTCCATTGCCCCTTCTGTCCTCCCCCAGTGGCCTGTGATCCGTCTCCTGGAGACGGCATGCACTCTGGGGCAGGGAGCCTATGTCTGTCTGCCTGGAAGGGCCGCAGTGCTTTGTGCAGTCACGACGTTCCAGCTTCGGGCCATGGGCAACACAAACTTCCTGCGCTGTGCCCGCCCGCTGCCTGGCACCGTGGGCAGCTTGTGCTGATGGGCAGCCCAGGGCCAGCGCGCTGAGGCCCATCCGCCAAGCGCTAGCCGAGCAAAGCTGGTCTGGCGGTGCCGTGGCTGTCGGAACACGTGGGCGCGGAGGGGAGAGCGCGGCAGCCCTGCGTGTGCACGGCGAACGGGGCACAGTGCCAGGTTTCTCCCAGGCTCCGTGTTCCTGTTACGTGGAAGGGTTTTGCCATCTGGTGGGTGCCTGAGGGATAGTTTGGAATGGATCGAACACCACGCAGTGCTAGCAGGGCGCCTGTTACTACTGATGGCGGGGCCCGTGGCGGGCGCTGTCTGTGCAGCCCTGGAGCTGCAGGGAGTTGATTTGCTCTAGGCTCACTAACCCCGTCCCATGTTGCCCGTAGCACGGTGCTGCTGCTCAACCCCTCGGAGGTGCAGAGCGAATACCTTTCCGTCGCCAAGAAGCTGAGCAGCAGGGAGCACTCGCAGCACAGCACCTTCCTCATGCTCATTGGGCACATCTACCAGGCCGCTTTTGGGACCCAGTGCGACATGGACAGCTTAAAGCACGTCCTGAAGGTAGCGTGAGCGCCGCGTCCCGCAGGGCGGGCCTTAAACAGCAGCACAGCAATTCTGTCCCCGCCACCCAGGGCGATTTTTCTGTGCGCTGTTAAGCAGTGGTCTCCGCCTCCCCAGAGATGGCTGCATTTCCACGCAGGGGCAAGGGACCCTTGTGTGCAGGGGTGAGTGTGCTGCACAGACCTACTAGGAATGTCCGTTGTCTGGCGAGTTGCAGGGGGAGAGGAGATCTTGCAGCAGCGCAGTTCAGAAAGCGGAGCTGTTGTTCATTCCCACGAGTTTGCAGCGCCGCTGTGGGAAATCATGATGAGCAGAGCTGGTGGCCTCAGTCAAATTCTTTTTTGTCAATAACCAGGGTTTCAGCAATGATTTCTCATGGGGAAATTGTCACTTCGTTTTTTGTTTAATGACATTTAGAATAAAAAATTTAAAAATACTTTGGGGGACTTTTTTTGTGGAAGTGTGGGAGGAAAGTCCCATTTTTTCTCACTACTTTGCTCCTTCACCTTGTCTTTCCCGGCCTTCTCATTCTTTTAACCTGTTGGGAAAAAAGGTGGCAAAAGGCAAACAGGAGGGGAAGGGAGTGAAGGGTCCTAAAATTCTAAGTAAACAAAAATTCCTATTTTCTTAAAAAAGGGGTTTGAATTTCTCCCTCCCTCCCCCCCCCACCCCTTAATTGTTTGAATGCAATTAAGACGTTTTCCCGAAAAAGCTTCCCTAGGGGCCAGAAGGGGGATTCTCCTGTCTCTGGCTAGGAATCTCTCTAGACGTGGTGGGTTATGCTTGCTGGCGAGAGACCCGCATGTTTCCAAGCTGGCTCTGAATCTCTGTGTTCTCTCTAGTCCAAAACGGTGGAGGAGCTCTCGGAGATCCATTCTCGCAGCACGGAAGCTCAGGAGCTGGCAGCTGTTACCAGCGACCCTGTGGCAGCCAGGGAGCAGCTGCAGTCCATGCTGCGGGACATCGGGGCAGCAGCAGGCTTCCCGAAGATCACAGGTAGGGGAGCCGGGGGGCTGTTCTGTGTGATGTGCCGGGCGTCTCTCCGGCACGCTGCATGTACGTTAGCTGTTCCGTCCTGAGAGATTAGGAGTGAACGCTACAAAGTATGAAATCCTTGGTCAGACTACATTTCAAAGGTAGAACAAAAATACCCTGATGTGGCTCACTCCGTCACGCCGTGCTGGGTTTGTTTTCATGCTTGTTTCTTTTTCTGCTGCAGAATCTCAGCCTTTATTTAAAAAAATGTCTCCAACCCTTAATGGTTAGGGAAGAAACATTCAGACCCCACAAACGGATTGTAACGGTGACGTCTGCCCGGGACTGCAGGCTGCCCCATTCATCTCAGAGCGTCAGCGCTGATGCCTGGCACAGCACGCTTTAAACATCCGCTTGTGAACTTTCTCATAGCCACTGAAAGCATGCACGAGAGAATGGCTGACTATAGGGTGATGGGCTGTGCGATCAGCTGTGAGCAGTGACCCTGCATGACTGAGCGTAGAGTGGGTGGAGTTGGGGAGTAGGGATGTAAAAGTGTAACCGTTTAAGCATAAGCTTATCAGTTGCCATAACAGTTACAGGCCAGCTCCCAGTCCTGTTCCTGGGGAGCCAGCTGCTGCCCTACGCTGCTGCCTCTGTGTCAGAGGCAGCAGCAGGCCAGAAGGTGGGAACCAGCATGTGCTGGGAGCGGGCTAGAAAGCTGGCTTTCGGCACACACCGGCTCCTAGGAAGCCAGCTGCTGCCCCACATTGCAGGATCTGCAGTAGAAGCTTTATTTACGGCAGAGTCGGCAGCATGTAGCCACTAAGAATTTTAACACTTACACGGTTGCCTAAGTACCCGCTTTTTAGCATCCCTGTTGGGGAGCTACATCTGTATTCCAACCTGATCTCTGGACCCAGCCAGCCAGAGAAGTGGACTGGAGCACAAAACGGCATCCCAGTCCCACTGAGGGGCACAGAGTCCAAGGAGCCCCGCTGAGCTTGGCAGAGGCGGTTTGGTTTAACACTGGCACCGTCTATGGCAGGAAGATTCTCACGCTGTCATGCTAAATGGGTGGAGCTCAGTTTGTGGGAGGAGCTAGTGAGAATTCACTGCTCCCTCCTCTCTGCACATTTCTCCCTGGCCGTTAGAATGAGCCGGGGGGGGGGGGGTCGCGATGGAAGAGGGGCCGTGGTGCTGGGTGCTCGCTGGCGCTCATTTAAACTGGCCATGGATACATTTTGGCTGGAAATGAAAGACGGTTTCTCACCATCAGAGGAGGGAGGTTCCGTGGAAGGGTGGTGAATCATCTAAGTGGTTTGGGGGTGGAGCTTGTTGAATTTATGAATGGGATTCTGCGGTGGAGCCCTGTGGTAGCCGGGGACTGGACTCAGTGGTGTCAGAGGCACCTTTCCACCCAATGTTCCTAACTTGCCACTTGCTCTTCTCCCCTCTCAGGGGTTGCCCAGTCGCATAAACTGCACACGGTGCCCATCCCCGTTGCTCGATGCTACACCTACACCTGGGACCAGGATAACTTCGGTAAGGCTAAAACTCACCCAGGTGGGCTGAGGAAGAACTCCCCTGGCCCACGCGGTGCAGGCCTGCAACAGGAGCTGCATTGTGGGAAGTGCAGGCCCCATGGCAGAGGCAGGATTCCAGACCAGAGAGGCTCTCGAGGCCCGATCTTGCAAACGCACACGTGCTTAATTGGAAATGCATTGACGTCCACGGTGCCACTTGCAGGACTAAGATAAGCAAGTCCGTGGGGGGTTGCAGGACCGAGGCCTGGCTCTGTGCAGGGCTGGAATCTTTCTGTGTTCTAGAATGTCGAGAATGTCCAGAGAAATCGTGGCCTTTGATATTGACAATGCACGTACTGGGATGCCACATTCTCTGGGACAGGACTTGCCTTCAGTTCTGTCTGCTCAGTTCCCAGCACAAAGGAGACCTGGTCTGTGCCTGCAGCAAGTCTGCACTACCACAGTACAGACAATAATAATGCAGCCATAACAGGGTGGGGTGCCCCTTTAAGGGCCAGGCAGCCTGAGGCCAGCTAGGGAGAGGTCAGAGGATTGCCACAAAGGACTGAAAGGATCAGTTGAGGAGGGAGGCTGCAGGCAGGGTGTTGGCTTCTGGCAGGCCCTGGAGCAGGGGAATGTCCCTGGGTCCCTGATGCTTTGGTTTTGGAAATAAAGTCTGTGTTACTTGGTGCATTTTGCATGCAAAGTACTAAGCCCACGTCCCAAGGCAGGGCTCTGAAAGAGACGTGGGGCATGGCATTGGTCCTTTCCAGGCTGGGCAGACAGGCCAGTTGTTCTATGGCAGCCTGGCCAAATTGTACCGCCCCCCTAGTGTGCCTAGTGGCGCTCCCGTTGCAGAAGGCTGCCTTGGCTCTGGAGGGGCAAGTCCCAGGTTGTGCTGAAAACAGACATGGAGCTGCTGCAGCAGAAGCAGTGGGGGGGCTAGCCACCTGCAGTCTGTGCCTGTGGTCGTGGATGGGTATGTTCTCAGGTGGCTGGCCCCTGACACTTCAGGGGGTGCTCTGATTTGAGCATGCCGCCTCGATGGACGCTAGTGCAGCCTGTCTCCTGGAGCTGGGAATTTCACCCCCAGCTCCAGTGCAGGCGTGCCTCCTGGACAACGAAACACTAGGCAGTTCCAGAGTCCTCCGGGCAAGGCCAGGTGATTGTGCGTTTTTGTGCCTGGTAATTTCCACCTTCCCGCCCTGTGGCAATCGTGCATTGTTACTCCCAGGCCCGGGTTGGGGCAAATCGCCGTGTTTCTGTGCAGAGTCGGCACTCAGTGCTCCATCAAGTCTGTCGCTTTGGAAAACGGCTGGCCCCCGCAGCCTCCCTGCGACGTGTCTGTTTCATTCTTTTCAGCAAGTGTATTTTTGTCAGGGAGCTAGTCTCCATCAGCTGGCGTTAGCGCTTTCCTCCCTGGCTGGCGGTCTTGAGTCAAGCACTTTTTAATGGTGACCGTAAGTAGCAGAACTAGCTGACAACCCGATTGGACAGGAAGCGAAGCCAATGTCAGTTTATCTTGGCTTTTGAAAACCCAAACGAAACACAAACTTCCATTCGAAAAGGAAACCGGTTTCTGTTTCAGACTTTTTTTGCAGAACAAATGTCATTGGATGGAACAGCTTTCAGGAAAGCGAGTTTACATTTTGACAAAACTTAGTATTTTTCATTAACGACTATTTTGGTCAAACCCCATTGGCAGCCTCTAGCAAGACGACTTCTGGGCACAACCTGGGATTGGCGTGTGGGATCAGAATGGGGGGTTGGAAGTTCCACCACGGCTCATGTGAGGCTGCACAAGGTGCGGGAGAACGCACCTTGGACAGAAGATTCTCCTTCACTGGGCCTAGGGTGGATGGGCTGGGAGGCCTGTTGTGGCCCTCCCGTCTCCTATGTGGTGGTGCTTAGGATCCTGTGCTGGCTCTGACTCTTTCAGATATCCTCAGAGATGTCCTGGACCAGGAGCGCAGTGTTCTCCAGCCAATGCCCGTGGAGGTGGAGGTGGAGGAGGAGGAAGACGAGACGGAAATTGATGGCTGTTCTCCCCAGAGGGACTCCCTCCTTTCCTCCATCTCGGCCGTTTCCAAAGACTCCGTGTACTCGGCATTGTCAGAGGAGGTGGCGAAGCATTCGCGGATCTCCCTCTTATCCACCGCTTCCAGGGACTCCATCTCGGAGCTGTCTGTGGTCTCCAGGAGGTCCCTGACGTCCTTTGTCTCCAGCCTCAAGGACTGCATGGACAGCGGCTACGCTGAAGACAGTGACGAGAGCTCTCTCGAGCAGGTGGGGCGGTCAGACCTGAAGGAGGAGAAGACTCTTCACAGACAGAGTCAGAGACTGGCCAACAAAATTTGCAAGCTCTTCAAGAGCAAAAGCCAGCTGATGCTGCGGAGGGAATTCCCGGAATATCCCGACACTGGCTCTCTGTCCCTGCCTCTGCGCCGGGCCGAGAGCCTGTGCAACCCACAGGCCAAGCAACCCATCCCGGCGCGTTCCCGGAGGGCTCTCTCCCTGCCCCAGCACGTGCTGAGCCAGCGGCTCCCGCAGCCCCACCCCATGCAGAACGTGCGTGTCCAGCGCAGGCCCTTCCTGAGCTGCGATGAGGATACCCAGGTCTCCACGCTGCGTGTGGTGGTCTTCGGGTCCGACCGCATCTCGGGGAAAGTGGCCCGGGCCTACCGGAACCTTAGGTGAGTGGGACAGTGTCGGAGGAACCTGCCTCCCGTCCCTTGTGCGTCCTTACCCAGCCCCCACCACGCCGCCGTAGGCCTCGGCGGCCTCGCTCTCCAGGAGAGGTGGGTCCCAGAGCCTGTGGCCGCGCTCGGGTGCGGCCCGCGCTGTGAGGCAATCACGGGGTCCCGCTCGGTTAGCCTGCGGCCGGGTGACATTCCTTCCACCACGCCGAGGCGGGCGTCACCGCGTGGCAGTGCCTCATGCCGTGGGAACGTGTCACAGAAGGCTGGTCCCTGCCCCAGAGCGTGAGCTCAGTGGACGGTGTGGGGCCGCGACTGCACTGTCTGTTTCCCTCACTGTCCACACGACTGTGGCGGGGCCGGGACCAGGCCCGTGCCCTCGCGACCTGGCTGCGGCCCTGCCTCGTGCGTGGTAACACAGCGCTCTCCTTCCCTCCCCTGTGCCAGACTACAAGAAATCAATTGCCCATTACTGACAAGGTACTTCAAGCTCCAGTTTTTCTACATCCCAGTGAAGAGGAGCTGCCTTACCTCATCTGCACCACTGACACAGCCGCCTCCTTCGCCGAGAGACCCTCACCTCAGAGCCTCAGGGCAACGGGTACGTGCTGGGCCTGCCAGGGGACCAGCTCCCAGTGCGGGACCTGCCTGCATCTCACCAGCAGCCAGGTCCCCTCAGAGGCGCTGAACAGGCCAAGTGTACCTTCAGCTGCTGTCAGGGAGCTGACCGCTTCTGCGGGCCCCAGGGAAGAAGGGGGGCAGCTTGGTGCTCCCAGAAGGCCCCCCCCCCAGCCCTCAGAGCCACTCGGAGCACGCAGTGCGGCACTCTGGCGGCGATTTAAAGGGTCTGGGCTCCAGCCACCACTGCTGCAGTAGGGACATCCCTCTTTACCCCCCCCCCCCCGGCCCTGTCAGCGGGCCTGGCTGCCGTGGCCAAGCCGCAGGAGTTTCACTTTGGTGGAGGCCTATCCTGAGCGTCTGTGTCTGGTTTCAGGAGCCCGGCTCAGCGGGGGGGCAAAGCAGCACCAACGAAATCTCCCACTACATTGGGATGTTGGACCCATGGTACGAGCGCAACGTTCTCGGGCTGATTAACCTGCCCACGGACGTCCTGTGTCAGGTATGTCCGGGAGCCCCAGGGGAAGCGAGCTTGGCTTTGGGCCCCTCCCCCTCCGCCCCCTTCTGTGTGTCGGCATGGGGTTGGGGCAGGGTCTCTCCCCTTCATTTGGACTGGACCAGCTGGGCTGGTGGTCCGCCCAGGAGGGGTCTAGCTTCGAGCTGTCCTGCGAGCTCCAGGCTGTCCGGCTGTTGAGCGTTGCTGCCTCTGGGGAGCGGCTGGTCCCAGCCTGACCCACCCTGTTTCTCTGCCCCTTTTGCGAGTCCGTTCACAGGACGGGGCACGGGAGGCCAGGGTCCCATCAGCCCTGCTGAGCGTGCGGAGACCTGCTGGCCTAGAGGGGACTGAGGGGGAAACTCGGGGCACTAATCGTATTCTCGCCGGGACTCCCCGCGCTGGCGCCATTCTCAGCAGGGTGGCCGAGGAGGGGGCCTGGTCCTGGCGGGTGGGGTGGAGGCAGGTCTGGGGGAGAGCTGGCGTCTGGCTGCTGCCCCTGTTTTAGTCCCCAGCGCCCAGGCCCCCCCAGCCTCCTGCTGAACGGCGGGTGCAGAACGAGTTTCCATTCTCCCCCTTGTGCCGATGCCAGCAATCCGCCAAGCCTGAGGTGGAGCCTCGGGAGGACTCCGGGGAGCAGCTGCCCATCCTGGCGGACATGGTGCTTTACTACTGCCGGTTCGCTACTCGCCCCGTGCTGCTGCCGCTGTACCAGACAGAGGTAGGCAGGGCTGGGCCTGTCCGCCCCACCGTGCCCGGGGGCTGTGGGGACCTCTGCCTCTGCAGAGCTCACCTCACAGCTCCAGGACCAACCTTCGCCAGGCAAAGGGCCCCGCAGGACTGAGATGTCCATGATGCTGCAGGGTTCGGCCAGCCCCGCCTCTCGCCTGGCCAGCACGGCTTGGGGAGACTGCGATGGACTGTGTTGAACCCCCGCTAGAGCTCGCGAGATGTACTTCCCTTACTGGGGGTAGCTAATGGCTCTTGGACTGAGGCCCCTGCTAACCCTGGTGATGGAGCTGGTGTGGGAGGCTTCCGGGGGCTAAAGCCATGCTGGCGTTCCTATTAACCCCCAGCGGCCTCCAGAGAGACCAGTGCTGCTGCTGTTGTGGGATGTAGTGGCACCCAGCTTCCTGGAGATGGTTGCAGTGTGGTCCAGATCACACCAGAACGTCTCCAGCCTCCCTGCTCAGCTCTCTCCAGAGGCCCCGGTCCCAAAGGCTATGTCTACACTGCGCTGGTTTTGTGCAAGAAATAGGCAAATGAGGCTAAGTGTGGACTATTGCCGTGCCTCATTTGCATAATTGATGAGCGGCTGCTTTTTGCACAAGAGGCTTTTGCGTAAGAACCCTTATTCTCAAAAAATGAGGTTACCAGCTTCCTGTGCGAAAGGGGGTTTTGCGCAAAACAGACGCGTCTACACTGCTTTTTTTTTGCGGCAAAACCTCTTCTGCAAAAAGCATCGGAAGAGAATCTGCAAATGAAGCGGGAGAAGTTGCTAACGAGCGCTTCATTCGCCTTGCCTCTTCCGCCAAAAAGAGGCAGTGTAGATGTAGCTTAAGAGAGGTCCCAGGAACAACTTCCCAGCTATCTTGTGTCCCTCTCCCCCCAATCGGATGGTTCTCACCCGCGCTAACAGTCACACGCACGCCTGGCGATTATTGCTGTGCTTTGCTTTCTGAAACCCCTCTGAGTCCTGCCAAGCAGAGCTTGCGAGCAAGGTTCTTGCCACCCTGGTGCTCTGGTCAGCTGGTGTTGGCTGTGGGACGGATACAGAGTTAGTGCTGGTAGCAGGCGTGTCCCAGAGTAGGGTTGCTCTACCTTGCACTGCTAGGATTGTCGAGAGTTAGGGATTCTCTTTCCTTGTACTGCTTCCTTTGAAGGCTTTGGGCTACTAGGACACCCTCATTGGGCCAGGCATTCCTAAGGCATCTCTCTCTCCTCTCCATCCCTGGACAGCTAACCTTCATTGGCGGGGAGCAGAAGACTGAAGTCTTCATTCACTCCCTCGAATTGGGCCATTCAGCTGCCACACGGGCCATCAGGGCATCTGGTAGGTATCACATCTGGACACAGATGTTTTCCTTGACTTCCCAATGCCTTCTGCATCACAAGTTCCGTAGTGATAGGATGGCCGCTTTAGAAATGAGGGCACAGATAGACTTCATGGTGAATGCTTAATAACTAGGTCTTGGGGGAATCTAGGACAATCCAGATGAAATGCACAGACTCATCGGAGCAACATTTGGTGGGCAGGCGGCTGGGAGAATGTTGCTTCAATAAACTCTGGTCAGTGATCTGGGTTATAGACAGGGATTTTGCAAAGTCAGAAACTAAAGTATCATGAAACCAACTTTTTCCTTTCTGTAACAATCTTCACAACTTTTGTTTCTCGGGGAAGCTCTTTGTTACTTTTACTTTGATCCACAGTTAATTTATTTTAAAATATAGCTACAAACGGGTTCCTTCCTCAGGTCCTGGCGATGTCTTGGAAGTCAGCATGTTTTCTATGTTTAGTTTTGGTCTTTATTTATTCAGTTTCTCTTTCTGTCCTGATATTTCAGTTATACAACTTCTTGCTTATGCTTTTGTAAGCTTTAATGAGGCAAAGGAAATGAACTGATGGGTTCACAGATCTTTAAACACAGGAAATATTGTTTAATAGCTACTACCACAGACACACAAGTAGACATCCACACAACTTCAGTTCTAATTTTGTCTCTCTCGTTTACCAGAGACCACATTCTGTTTGGAGTTCTGTGGAGCTCTTTGTAGCAAACACAGCTGTCTAGTGGCTAAATCGTATATTGCAAGCACACACATGATTTGTTTTTTCCTTTTTTGTGTTCTAACTTCCTCTTCCTGTCTCCAAGTAGAGCTTAGCGAGTGCATTGCTCTCTATTTAACTAGCTGGCCATAGTCTCATTGCTACGGACTTATGCTTCAGGTTAATCTTCAATAGTAGACCTCGTCAACCATTTTCATCATTAAACAGGGCATGATTTTTAACTGGGTTTTGATGACGCAGTTTTGCACCCACCATTTTGCACCTGCAGTCATTTTGCCTAGAAAAAACATAAGTGAACTCCAGGCCTGCTTTATTCTGGGTACAAGTCAGGGATGTAAGTTAACCCGTTAAATGCTGTGTTTCACCGGTTTACACATGGGCGGGGGCCAGCTCCAGCCTGCGAAGCCTGCTATGCCATGGGCAGCTCTGGCCCAGGCTATTACCACCAGTTAACCGGTTACTGGGTGAGCATGCTGGTAAGGCTGATGCTTAGCAGGTAACCAGTTACATCCCCAAAGGAGGCCCCACTGATAAGCAAGCCCCTTATAGCTTTGTATTTTCCCCAGGATCCAACTTTTACCCAAGAGCTCCCGCTAATTCAATGAATTGTTTTCATTCTGTGGAGCGGGCTCCAGCGACTTATTGTATTTTATGCTAAAACTCCCCATGCGTTTGTTCACGTCACACAGCCGACCTCTTTGCTCCTCCGTCACCGTCTGATAAAACACCCACAGGGTGGCTGATATAGCGTAACAAATAGGTGAACGCGGATCCACCCCTTCTGCGGCTTGGCTGCCGCAGGCCTGCTGCACAGCGTGTTTGGACACACACGACGATGGCTGGAAGTGGGAGTGGGTGTCAGCCTTGGGATGGAATAGTAGAGCCCCCTAAGACCATGGTTCGAGGCCCACTCAAGGTCTGACGTGAAATATTTGGTGGTCGTAGCTCTGTCCTTAGCCGGCAATGGGCTTTATCGGCCCAACCCTCACACACAGCAGGGGAAGTGCCTCATCTTTCCTCTGAACGTGTTCACCACCAGTAGTGACGCCCCATTGGGCTTTGTGACAAGCTGGGGTTCTCCGAGGCCACGTGTTCTGCCGTCCCCAGGCCTCGAGGGAGAGTGAGGAGCCAGACTCACCAGAAGTGGGGCTGAGGGGAACGCGTATTGAAGGGTGGGGAGAGAGGAGGTTGTGGTGTGACTGTAGCATCTGTTTGTATCGCAAAGGTCCAGGCAGCAAACGGCTGGGAATAGACGGTGACCGAGAAGCAATCCCACTAACACTACAAATCGACCATCGAAAGGTAACCGGGTGGGAGTCATGTGGGGACCAAGACTGCAGAAATCTCTTCAGTGTTGCGTGTACCTCCACTGAGCCAGAGACTTTAGTAGGGTGCATGAAGGAAATCGCTCTAGGGGACTTAAAAAACAACCAGTGGCCCTGTAGCACCTTAGAGACTAACAGAAATATAGTTAGTACCATGAGCTGTTGCGGAGCGAGGCCGAAATGCAGCTCAGAGACCCACAATGGACACGTCTCAGCTAGAGAAGAGAAGGTCGAGGTGCGGGGCGTGGATAACAGTCTTCAAAGGGCTGTTCTAAAGAGAGCAAAGAGAAAGTGATCGGTTGTGCTCCAGGTCCACAAAGTGCAGGACAAGATGTGAGTGGCAAAGTTTGCAGCAAGGGAGATTTGGGTTAGATATTTAGGGTTCGAACATTAAGCCCTGGCGCCGGTGACCTAAGGCGGTTGTGGAATCCCCGTCAATGGAGGTTTTAAGAACAGCTTGGACAGACGCCTGCCTGGGATGGTCTAGCTTTGGTACTGCCTCAGTGTTGGGGGATGACCTGATGACCTCTTGGGGTCCCTCCCAGGCTGGCGTTTCTGGGATTCTCTGCTTAGCGGAGTGTGTGGGTATCAACTGATGGGGAAGGGGTGAGAATATCTTGCGCTTCAGGGCCCAAGCGGGATCACAGCATAAAGGAGTTGAAAGCACTTTAGCTCCTTGTCCTCTACTTCCTTCATTTCCAATGGTAACCTCCAAGCGAGCAGGAAGTGCGGTGGGCCCTCTATAAATACTGGGTCCCATGTCCGCTGGTAGATTTCCTGACTGAAATAGCGAGAATCCTGAGAACAAGCTCCACCTGTTGATAACAGTCCTGTTATTGCCAATTCAGCACCCTGTGCAGCTCTGGGGCATATATCTGCTACCGGCATGGATGGGCAGCTTGGGTCTCTAGTAGTTTGAGGGCACAGCAAGTACGTTTAATGGCTGCTAAAATTACCACAACCATCCACTCTGTGGAAATCCAGTTCTGAGCTGCATCGGCCAGATCAGAGATGGGGCAGAGCAGTGTCTAACCCCCTTCTCTGACTTTTGCCTGGTCCCCACAGACAGCAGCTAGTGGAAGGAGCCGCTCCATTAGGGTTCAAAAGAGCTGCACCTCCGTCAACCTCAGCAAGGCCTGTAAAAAGTACGAGGAGCTAGGTGAGTGCGGGTGACCTTAAACCGTCATATGGGGCGGGGGTGGCGGTGCTTCTGGCATGGGTGTGTGTGTGTGTGTGTGTGTGTGTGTGTGTGTGTGTGTGTGTGTGTGTGTGAAATCATATATATGCAGGAAATGACAAACTGGAGATGTCCTTGCACTTTGTGTCATCCTGTTTCAGGTTCCCTCCACTTTTAAGGCCTTCTTTGGGGTGAAGGGCACTGTCTAGAGCCTTCCCCAGAGGGCACCACTTGCGGCCCTGGGATCCCAACGTCCCTCCATTAGGAACAGAACCCGGACAAACAGCTCCTCTCATGCAGGCAGTAGAACGGCCATCGGAGGATGGCAGCCTTCAGTCTGGGATGAAAAGGGTGACCGAGGTGACAGCTCTCATGTCCCATTAACAAACCTCACAGCCAGGCTTGAAAATTGTGTCCGAATCCATTGGGCACGGTGTGCGGATGCACGTAGGATACACATACCGCGCTCCCACGCCCGGCACCGGCAGCGCGCGGATACAACTCGCTGCCATAGGATGCGGAAGCCAGAGTTGAATAGGATTGAGACTGTCAGGCGGGGTATCCCCAATAAACAATGCGAGGAGTAACATGTTCTGTTTTGCCACATTGCTCGATGTGGTGCCCAGTACATGCAAATTTGCAATTAGGGCCAACCGTTCAGCTGGATCAGTAGCCAATGAACTGGTGCTTCTCAGAGCCTCTTATCTAAAACTTCATCAGCTCAGACACCTCCCCCTCTGCCCCTGGCAAAGCGCCTGCTTGGGTTTTGCTCACATCCACCACGCTCCATGCTGCAAATATCGCAGTGCTGTATATTTCTGTTCTAATTCAGGAGCTTAATGTGCTCACCTGCCGGCAAGCTGAGTTCATTCCGGGTTCCTTTCTACAGGCAGTCTAGGGAGAGGTTTTCTCATCACACTTGAATTTCTACATGCTACTGCAATCTAGGACCTTGTCTCTACTGTCCCGGAGATCGATCTTCCAGCAGTTCAATTTAGCAGATCTAATAAGGACCCACTAAATCAACTACTGATGACACCCACTATCGACCTGGGTACTCCACGGGGTCGTGAGGGGAAGGGAAGTTGACAGGAGAGTTTTTCTCCTTGATCTCCTGCGGTGGGGAGGCTGAAATAAGTCTCAGCTCCAGCTGCGCTCTTCTGCTAGCTGGAGTTGCTGATCCAAGTTTGATTTGTCTCCAGTAGCGTAGGACCTGGCCTTAGATTTTCGTTGCATTAACCGGTTTGGCCACACGATGTCACTGGAGCTCCAGCCGCAAGTTGCTCACAAGCTACCTGAAAGGTGCCAGGACATGAAAGTTACCTGGTCACTTGGGCCTGCCCCAGCTTTTTGTTCCAGCCAGGGTCGCAATTCGCACTTCATGGATCTGACCTTTTGTAGCCCCAGTGAAGTTAATTGGCTTTCAGGGCAAGGTGTGTAAAGCTGGGTCATGTTTGAGGTTGGAGATTGCTAAGTATTTCCTCTTGTTGTGTGTGGTTGTGTGTGTGTGTGTCTGTCTGTCTGTCTGTCTGTCTGTCTGTCTGTCTGTCTGTGGGAGGAGGCTGGAAGGAACGTCTGTTTGATTTAGCTCAGGTTGTAGTCTCTCGTTGCCAAGATAGATCATTATCTCAGTTGAGTTGGGATTTGGAATCTCCTGGCTCACAACAGTCGTGAAGTGCTCCGGTGACCACTGGGGATTTCCTGCACAAACAACAGTCACACTAAGTTCCTGTATTAATCTCCCTTTCCAGTGGTCGCTGGCATTTTAAGGCCCCAGGGTTGGATGTGTGACAGCTGGGCTGGCCCACTCAAAGGGGCGACCAGCAAAGGGGGAAGGAAGCGGGTGTGCTGCTCCAGCAAGGGGCCGGCTGGCCAGGGCATGCAGCTGCGCTAGGAGGAGCACACTCCTCGCCGGACTCCCGGGGCTCTCCTGCAGGCTGCCAGGCTGAGCAGCAGGCAGGTTAAAGGTCCGGGGGGGTGCACCCCACACTGGTCTGGGACTGCTCCAACCCTGCTCCCCATCCCAGATCATCCTTTAGGAAGGGC
>JANRFK010005987.1:2088482-2102068 GCA_030068395.1 Apalone spinifera | reverse complement strand
GGGGGGGGTTGAGAGTTCCCTTCCTTCCCCCTCCTCGGGCCCTTCTGAGCCCCAGGACTGTGCTGCCTACCGCTGGCCAAGTGAGGGGCCGTCCCCTCGGGCGGGGCAGGGCTACGCCTTCAGTGCCAGGGAAACCGTTTAAATGAAAATCCAAATCCTTGTGCATCGCCCAAGCTGCCCCCCCCCTCCTGTGTTCCAGACCCGAAAACGGAGAGTCTGACTGTAACCATAACCGAGGTCGTCAAGCGGCAAAACTCCAAGTCAAAGAAAAGCTTCAATCAGGTGAGTGGGATTGGCAAGAGGAGAGTATCAGTAGCTCTGGCCCTGTTGGGGGAGAGGCAGGGACAGGTTTGAGCCCTGGATCGGCCGGTACCTGGGACAGGGGCCCCCTTTTGCCATCTGTGAGCTCTGGGTCCCCGCTGGAAGCATGGCAGAAGGGCCCTGCATGCGCCTCGCGGTGCGGAGCAGGCCTGTCGTGCCACCACGGCGAGTCTTGTGGCTCCGGGCGTCCTGCCTGTGGCAGCCGCAGCGCAGTGAGAGCCGGCAGGCCAAGCGGCTGAGGAAAACCGCCATGGCGGCGGCCGCCGGAGAAGGTCCCTGCTGTGTATTCACCTGGCTGTATCGGTGCCTGCATGTCGGGCTGGCAGGTGAGCCCTGGCCGCACAGCGCCTGTTTGGGGGCGGTGCGGCCGGCTCCTGCCAGCACTGTGGTATTTCAGCGGGGGGGATGCTGTAGGGAACAACCTCTCCGTGGGACGGCGGGTGGGTTTGCCGGCGAGCAGTCGTGTGCTGGGGGCTGGGATTCGGTGCTGTGTGTGCCCGCGGGGCCGAGGCACCTCACTGCTCCTGTAGACGTCCATGTATCGAGCATTCAGCCCGTCTGAGGAGGGGTGTGTACGCAGGTGCCTAAATGTGACCGAGGGGCCTTGTGACCGGCCCCCCTTCTCTGCAAATCTTGGCCCCAAAACAGATTGGTCATGTAGCCGCCGGAGGGGGGAGTCTGAGTGCTCTGTGCCACTAGCACTGACTAGCTGGGTGTAAATCCTGCGTTCAGAGCCTTTGCCCGGCCTGGGTAAGTTAGCATGGGAAGTCAGCAGTTTGAATCCCAGGGGAGGCCCTTGCTGGTAACTGGGGGCTCTGGCACTAAGAGGACGAGCTGCTGTGGCGTGAGCTAAGGTGTCAGGGTCCCCGTGGACGGGATGCAGAGCTGGGTGTGTAGGCAACGCCCCCCGCCCCCGCTGCACGGCCAGGTGTGCCCGCATGGCCTTTCAGTCTAGTTTGTCGTCCTAGAGCAGTCGTCTCCAGCCTTTGTAAGCACAAGATCGCTTCTTGAATTTAAGTGCAATCCAGGATCTGCCTCAGACCCAAATCCCCTGGCCCCGCCTCTTTCCCGGCCCTTCTCTGAGGCCCCGCCCCTGCTCACGCCTTCCTCCCTCTTTCCCCCATCTTTCTCCCTTTCACCAGGCTGGGGCAGCGGGTTGGGGTGCAGGCTCTGGTCTTGGGCTAAGGGCTTTGGAGTCTGAGAGGGGCTCTGAGCTGAGCCTGGGGCAGGAGGG
Source organism: Apalone spinifera (assembly GCA_030068395.1). NCBI lineage: Eukaryota > Metazoa > Chordata > Testudines > Trionychidae > Apalone > Apalone spinifera. Next base: position 2,100,513 of record JANRFK010005987.1, on the reverse strand, counting down.
GGTTCAGGGTACAGGCTCTGTGAGGGCATTTGGGTCTAAGGGGCTTAGGGCTAGGCCAGGGGGTTCATGGCTGGGGCAGGGGTTTAGCATTCTGGCTCAAGCAGTGTCCAGTTGACCTTGGGTGTCTCCTGGCTGGTGGTGCAGTGGGGCTAAGGCAGGCTTCCCCTTGCCATGGCCCTGCCCCACTCCCCAAAGCAGCCAGCAAAGTCCCTCCATCCCAAGCCCGGTGCCCCACTCCGTTCTGTGAAGGGGGCATCCTGACATCAGCGCCCCTCCTCTCCCTTCGCTGCTCTGTACAGCAAGCGGCAGGCACCGGTCAGGGGGGCAGCTCCAAGGCAAAGCAGTGGGGGGGAGGGCCAGCTGAAGTGCCAAGATCTACAGTAGGTCCCGATCTCCTGGTTGGTGACCACTGTCCGAGAGTAAGGAAGACCAACGCCCTGCCCCACGAAATCCTCCCTCTTGAGTTGCCTCGGTCTGCCCCTCCCCCAACACCAAGGCCTTCTCCAGCTGGAGTTGGGCCGGGCGTGCCCGCTCCCACGGATGTGCTCAGGTTAGCTCGGCTGGAGCCGGGACGCTCAGAACATAGCGCAGCCGGGGTAGCGCGGACTGCGGCGAGCAGCGGCCTGGGCCAGCCACTCCTAGTGCATGTTCCTGGATTCAGGCGGGCTTGGGCGTGGCCCCGAGAGTCCATTCCGCTGCTCACGGCTGCACTGCTAGCCCGAGGGCATCCAGGCGAGCTCTGCGTGCAGAAAGGGATCCCGGCCGGGCGCTGGCTGGCGCGTTCTCAGCCTGACCCGCAGCGTTTCTCTCTCCCGCAGCAGATCAGCGTGTCCCAGATCAAAGTGGACATGGTGGAGATCGTCGGGCTGGACTGTAGCTTCGCCGTGTGCATGGATCAGGATGAGCAGAAAATCCTGCAGAGCGTGACGAGGTAGGAAATTGCCAGCAGGTCTCCCGGCTGCCGTGGCCAGTGACGTGCCCTGGATGTGACGGGCCCCCAGCACGCCGTGTGAGCCCCCAGTGGGCTGATCCCCCTGCCCCCCGGCCCGACTGTGCTGCTTACCTGTAGCTAGATGGGTTATGCGGGGCTGTAGGGCCGTGCTGCAGGTCATGCGCCCTAGCAGGAGCCACTCAACTCTCGACCGCCATGTGCATGTGGGTGCAACTAATGCAGCGAAGCAGGAGCGGGACCGCAGCCCTCCATCCCAGGGCTGCACCATGGCGCCCTGCTGTTAGCCAGGAGGTCAGATGAGATGACTGATTGGTCCCTTCCGCCTTGCAATCGGTGAACGTTTAAATCGATTGTTTGCAGCGTAGTAGCCATGTGGGTCCCAGGATGTCAGAGACAAGCCGGGTGAGCTCGTGACCTCTTACTGCACCAGCATCTGTTGCCAAGAGAGACAAGCTTTCGAGCTACTCGGAGCTTTTCGTCACCTACCCCTGCCCCAGCTCGTATCGTAATTTCCATGTTGCTGCAAGACACAAAGGAAATCATTTAAGTTTGACACAGAGAATGCAAAGGAAAAAGGATTCCACATTCAAATTCAGGGGCGGGGTTTGGTGCTGCCTGGCTGGCTGGCTGGCTTTTTAGGGGGTTCATTTCCAGAAGCGCCTGTTGATTTTGGAGGCCTCCACTTCTGGGTGCCCAACCTGAGCACCCTTAAAGGGGCTGGTGGGGCAGGCACTCGGCACATCTGCAAATCAGGCCCCTCTCGGAGGCTGTACGTGGTTCCTGCCACCAGAATTGCTTGGCATCGTTCTTACTGCATCGCCAGCCTCTCGCCCCAGCCCTCTGACTCCCATTGCTCATTTGACCTGCAGGTGTGAGGTGTCTGCATGCTACAAGCCCAGGGACGCACCGAGAACATCCCCTTTGGACAACTGCCCCCAAGACCTGCCTGAGTTCTGTTCTCTTCTGTGTTTGCCCATTGCCACCTTCAGCGGAGCACTGCCGTAGAGGAACCAGCAAGGCCAGGGGAACGTCCAGGGCCCCACGCCGCTTCAGACCAGATGTGCCTCCAGCAGATGCCGACAGTTGCAAAAGAAGCCTCCGGAAGAGGAAACGTATTGCACTTCCTTGGGGTGGGGAACCAGAGCTTCCTGCACCCAACTGTCTTGCAACTTGATGCATTAGCACAATGTGTCTAGCATGCCCTTGAGAAGTGGAGCTCTGGCAGCTGTCGCCATTCGTGCCCAGGGGGAGGGAAGAGGGTTCCTTGTCATCTCCAAGTGGCGTTGCAGTTGGCAGGGCTGGGATGCCACTTTCCTGATCATCTGCACTGGGCGTCACCTGGCAGCCGGTGTAGCTGCTGCAGAGACTGCGCTAGGCGGTGTTGGGGACATTCAGAGATAGCGGGGTCTTTATGGGCTGGGGTATAGCACATCACCTTAAACAGCTGGAGAGTTTCAACTGACCTCCTGACAATGCCCTGGTGATGCTTCGCCCCAACTAAACATGGGGATCTCGCTTCCTGTTGCAAATTTGGGATCGGGGGCAAATCTACTCTCAATTGTCTGGGGGCTCATTTGCCCCCCAGGCCAAGTCACCAGGGTGAAGGCCGCACTTAGAGCAAGGAGGAGCTGAATGCGGCTTGCAGGCCATGGCTTGGGTGCCAGCGATCTAGTGCAATAGGCAGGTTCTGAGCATACGCTCTTCTGGGCCCCGCGTTACATTTGCTGAAAAGCCAGAGAGATCGGCTTCCGCGTCCCGCTAAATCTCTGAAAGCACAAATTCTGGGGGAGGCACGAGCTCCCCAGTTGAGTGAAAGTTCCCACGGCCATGTCCCCGGCACGGAATGCTGGGTTAGAAACACCCCGGAGAGGTGACCATCTGGTGCCGATGAAATTGCACTTGTGGTTCGTGGGGGGAAGGAGGCAAGTACAGCTTTGTTGCAGAAGGCCCTGGAGACAGAAACACTAGAGATTCCGCAGTTATAGGATGCCAGGTCTCCTGGGAGAACTCCTCTTTCCAGCAGGAAGGACGGTTAACGCCCTTCTTCCTTGTTCCGAGGCTCTAGGAGCCGAGTGTCAGGAAGATGCAATAGCTGTGAGTACAGTCTGACCACAGAAGCAGTGTGGGGTGGAACAGCCTTCTCTGATACTCTTCACCACAAAGCTATTTATTAGTGTTGGTTGGCTTACAGCCCTGTTCCTAACACGCCAACGCATGCATGTCTCCGCTGCCTCGGAGGGCTGCTCCAAATGCTGGAGGGAGCTACCTGCCCTTTTGCTAGGCCAGAAGTGGATCGCTGCACCGTCTCCTGCCACGGCAGTGTAATCTGTGGGTTTGGCGTCCACCCATCTCTTGCCCCATTAATGTTGTAAACACTGATGCTTTTGCTGGTCTCGCAAAAATACAGACGAGCAGAAGTGCCCTGTGATGAAGGAAAACAAGCACAAAACCCCTAGGAATGTAGAACCCCATAGAAGATTTTGGGCCTGCCATGCTTTTTGAAAAATGATAGACGCTCGTTTCAGGGTGAACTGTACATATGTTGGTCATCAGCAAGTGTGTGTGTCTGTGCTAACTTGTAAAATATTGTTCAGAAAATTTTTTAAAAAATTGTAAAATATTAAATGTTGATTTATTTCCAGAGCAATGTGAGTGCAGAGTTTGTGTAAGAAATCAAACATGGTGAGTGCCAACCAGAGCCGGTCTTAGGGGCGGGCCGGCATTTTCAAGGGGCTGCTGACAGAGCAAAATTTTTTGCTCAACAAATTTTCTCTGGCGATTTTTTTTTTTCTTGAAAAATGTGTGTCTGATTTTTTTTGAAACCATCTGGCAACCCTACAGGCAAGCCGGACGGTCACCTAGGGCCACCGATTGGTTAGGACTGGCTCTGGTGCCAAGCAGTTCCTGGTGGTGAAAGGGGAATGGTGTGATGCTTTGGAGTTGTATTTTTCAATGGCAGTGGTGGCTGTAGCTGGTTTCCCAGAGCTAAAACAAATTAATCTCTACAGCGTGAGCAGAAGTATTGGCTATATTACCTGAGCACAGTGACTGGCTCAGAAACTTATGTAGTCCTGCCACTAGAGCAAAGTGAAGACCGACAGTGGGCTAATTTGAGTTACATATGCTTTCCCATAAAAAGAGTAACTGAAATAGATTTCCATTGGATTGAGTAGAAACACAAAAGTAAAGTCTCCATGAGAGAGCAGTGTATGCATTTCTTCTCTAATACACTCTAGCCACTTTTCACTGTGCTTGTTTTGCAGATACATAAGGAATATTTTTTTCCCCCAGGACTATAAGTCTTGCAGCTCCATGACCACAAATAAATTATACACCAAGTTGAAATGTGATATATCTAGGCAGGAGGATGGGTTACCCCTTACAGAAAAGAAACAAAACAAAAAACTATTGTCCTACTGTGAGGGGCTCTTGTAACCCTCTGATAAAATTAGAACAAATATTATGAATCTGGGATATATTTTCTCTTCTTGAATCTGGGAAAATATACCCCAGATTCATAATATATGTTGCATTCTGGCCTGTGGCTTTCTAGCCAATAGCATCCCTCAAAAAAACAATAGAAAGCAAATAGCCCCTCCATATTAAATAAGGCTTTCAAAACAACATTTTAACAACTTGTTTCAAGTGTACCCACACCCTTTTGTGTACCTTACTGGGAATATTCAAGAAAACAAGATTTTAGCTGCCAGTCTGAAGGAACTGGCAAATTCCAGTGAATAAGCTTTGAAAAAAAAATGTGATCGCTTTCTGAACAACTTGGTGACAGCTTTATATCTTTTAGGAATTAGCCATGGAGCTGGTTGAAAATTGTATCAAGTTGAGGAAAAAAGTAACAGCAACAAGAAGAAATTCAAACCAAAATGGAACTCATTTGTTCGACTTTTTTTAAAAAACCCAAAATATAAAATTCTTGTTTCATTTGTAACTATCCACGGAAAGCCCCTGCCATTTGACAGCCAGGATTAATTCTGATCCTCTAAGCCCAGTTAGATGCCGTGGGGATTTAGGAACATTTGCCATTAAAAGGACTAAGATGAGGCCTATGCTAAAAAATTCTTGTAGAGCTCCACCAGCAAACCCTTCAATTGTAGCTGCAGCTTATACCAGTGAGAGTGCCCATGGTCTGCAGAGTGTATGCCAGTTTCTAAACCATGATTTTTATCATGGTATAACGGCATCTACACTAGAACCCTCGGCCTGTGCAGTAATGTATCGAAAGAGACACACTTCCCACTCCTAGCCGACAAACGGTCTTGTTGCAGACTGGGCCTGAATTCCCGACACTTCTTTGAAAGTCTTATCGGATCTTCTTAGTTCCTTCAGCTTAGTGGAACTGGACCCCAGACGCTTTCTCAAATTCGTGCCGTGGCTGAGTCATCCATAACTTTCAGTCCACACACCTGAACGGCATTTGTAAACCAGGATTTGTTTGAATGGAGCCCACAGCAGTTTCCACCCACACGTCCCATCCTGCCCACGCAAGGAAGCAGCAGCGCAATATACCTATAATAGCATATTCTGGCCCTGCCAGTTGGTTAGCAAGAGGAAATTACTTTAACACACAAGTGGGCCACGTTACACCCGTCATTCAGAATAGGCTGAAAAACAGGAACTTCGAGGGCTTGTCTACGCTGGGGAAATGCCAAGTATAACTATTCTGGTTTAATTCTATAGCTCTGCCGGTAACTTTCCCTTTGCAAACAAGACTGTAAGCCACAAAGCTCCAAGTCATTCAATCTCTGAAACCTTTGGCCCTGTGGCAGAAGACTTTGGTGAACAAAGTTTATACCTGTACCCAGGTACAGCCTCATTTCCCTCGCCAGGTGAGAGCCCTTTAGGAACAGGTGAAACACTCCCTCTGTGGACCTCAGTATCTTCTTCAAAGCCATGTAGGACTGCAGCTGCACAAAAGCCCCTTTCTTGTCAAGGGTCCTCTTGCCCTTTCAGTACGTGTAGCGCAGACCGTTGGAGTTTAACAACACCCAATGTGGGGAAAGGCATCGGAAAGGTTTGCCTTTTGCTCTGCAAGCTCAGCTAAGCCATAGCACCTGCGGGCGTCTCCTCGGCTGTTGGAGCTAAGCAGGGATACGCCAGGTCTGTGTTTGGATAAGAAAACCGGAGGGAACCAAGATGGTATGCGAGGGACGTGTCATGTTCTGTAGGTGGCAGGACGACATGCTGCAAGGAAATTGTCCGGACTTTCCACTAGCCAGGTTAATGGGAATTGGCTCTGTGATGAGTCGTTTTTTGTTGCCCACTTGTTTGTTCAATGTAATGTTTCTGATCACTTCCTCTTGCTATGTAAATGGTTCTCGTAAGTAACAAGGTCAATGTGTTCTTCGTACATTCTTTCTGCTTCCTGGTAGACAAGGTGGTTTGTGGCTTTAAGATACAATGGACGACACTGAAGTAAATTCTGCTGATAACTGGGAGCAAAGGAGATGGTGCTCACAGCCATATTAATTTGACAGGGCTAATCCCTAGAATTAAATTTTATGGAGCTGAGCTTTATTGATTACCATGTAATACTTTATTGGAATTGTTTTCAGATATTTAATCAGCTCTAAACTATAAGGAACATTAGCAGACGAATGATTTAGCATTCCAGGCACATTAAATGTTTCATTGTTTGTGTTTACAGGATTAGAATTAACTAGATCTTAATGCCTAATTGATACAAGTAATTCACAAACCCATGACAGCACTTCACCTTTTTACTGTGTGCTCAATTTGTCATTTCCACAAATTGTTTGTTTGCTATTCAGATACCAAATAATTCCTGAGAATAATTCTGATTCATACTTAGAACTGGGTGGAACAAAAAAATTATTAAAAATGCAGATTTGGCAACACTGAAACTTTTTGTGAATTGATGTTGGTTTCACAGAATTGTTTTGGTTGAAAAACAAAAAACAAACAAAAAAAGGGAAAAAAAGAAACATTGCATTTTGACACTCCTGCAATGAACGTTTTTTTTTTGTTTGAAATGCTTTAATTTTGAAAATTCCTTTATTTTTATTTTTTTAAAAGTTACAAACATTTCAACATTAAAATAGTTTTACAGTTTTCAGAATGCCCAATGACCCCAAAAGTCCATTATTCACATAGATCTCACCCTCACCCATTCACAACTACTTTGCAATGGTAAGTATTCAATGGTGAAGCCAGATTGGGAGGTCATACTGCTCCTAAGGGGCCTGTATTAATACACCCAATGGAAAGACTGGGGCCATGCTTTGTTCAGGAAGAACATAATTATCAAATCTGGGGTCCTGTGTCAACAGTCATGATTAGAAAGTCAGCATTTGCTTCCCCCCAATAGTCTCAGGTTTTCACTTTTTTCCTCTCACTATTTCACTGGAAATCTATGTGGGATGCACAAGGAGGGTGCAGAGAGAGAGCAAAATCATTGCAACATTCACACTGGGACACTTTTGCAATATTTGTTCAGTTCTGGAATGAGCCCAGACTAGCATTTGGCACGGTAAGACGTTTGCTATGGGTGATCTGATGCGTCCAGTCTTTTTCACGTAGACCATCCAATCATCCTAGAAAGGAATGGGGGTTTGGCTACCACCAAACTGGCTACCAGTTGTCACAGTGGACCTGGTCAAGCGTCATAGCTCAAGACATCCATTCCTGTTGTAAGCAATCTACAGGCTGCTGTTGCATTACAGGAATCCACTGGAACCGTTGCCTTTCACTGGCAGACCTGCATGAGAACTGAAAAACTCTCATGAATTTTCTCCTGTGTCACTTTGGATGGTAGATGGAGTGGAAAGAGGTGGCAGCCCTCTCCAGGCAGCCTGCGTGCAACTGCTTCGCGGTTTGTTTTCTTGTAGTCTCTGGGGCCCCATGTGGCAGCAAATAGCACGAGAGAGACCCTGCCCTGTAGGGCGAGCTCCACAAAGGGCAATACCTGGCTTGTAGGAGCCCAGCTGCCTATTGGAACCCTCCGCCCCAATGAGATGCCCAGGGCCTGGGAGGTCAGGTATTCTCAGAAGGGAGCAGGGGAGCTGCCTGGGCTAGCCAGGCCTCCAGGCCAGAGGAAGGGGGCAGAGCTCGGGCCCAGATGGTTGTACGCTGGCACCTAACTACTATTGATCTGAGCCGTAGGCACCTGGCTGATGGGCTAGAGGGAGGTATCTACTCTGCCCGGGAAGTGAAGGACCCCTCCCCCTCAGACTCCCTAGCCCAGTGCTTAAAGCTCTCCCTTGGGCAGGGGGAGCCCCAGATTCAAAGCGTTGCTCGGCCTCCTATGGGGCAGAGTTGTGAATTCCTGTTTCCCACCTCGCGGGTGGGTGCCCACTGGGCGGGTCTGTCTCAGTCTCCCCGGGGAGGCTGTTCTGCCTTGTATCAATGTTCATGGAGGGGCGGAGCAAGAGAGACGCGGTAGCGGTTAACGTACGGCTGCGGGAGAGTTGGGCTCAGCTCCCTACTCCAAATGGGATACGTGGACGAGGCCTGCAGGCTGGTCTGTCCCACGCCCCGGGCAGTAGGCTGCCATTGCCTTTGCAGACAAAGCTGGGCACCCTTCCCCACAGCATTCCTCGCCTCTTCGCGCTTCGTCTCACTGCTGCGTTCGCCAGGAGGTGAAAAGGTTTTTAGAAAAATGCCACAGACCCCGAGGAAGATGTGTCATCACCATCGAGAACACAAGCCAGCAGATGGACTCTAACAATTGGTTACAATTTCTCAGAAGCTCAGTCTTTTATTAGCCCTTTGGGCATTATTTATAAACTAGCCACTTAGCCCGTCATAAGTGTCTCTCCTCCACGTCAGTCTTCTCTCCTGAGCCTCCGATCTCTCCCTCTGCTCCTCCTCCTGCCTCTCCCCTCTCCCCCAGCTCTCCTCCTCCTCCTGCCTCTCTCTTTCTCTTCTCCTCCCCCTCCTGCCTCTCACTCGGGGGACCGCGGAGCCCAAACAGCCATTTGGACTCCACACTCCCCATGCTGCATGGGGAGCGTGGAACCCAAACAGCCACTTGCGCCACTTGCTCCCATGCGGCGGCCCGGCGGAGCGGCGCAGAAGTCAGCCGAGCACCACGGCGGGAGGCAACAGCGTCCCCCAGAGGGAACAGCCAGCGTTTCAGCATTACAGACTCTCAGACATTGGGCTACTATATATATGATGTACCTTTAATGAAGCAAAAACGAGTCCTGTGGCACCTTATAGACTAACAGATTTATCGGAGCATGAAAGCTTATTGCTTTTTGCCCACGAAAGCTTATGCTCTATAAGGTGCCACAGGACTCCTTGTTGCTTTTGCAGATCCAGACTAGCACGGCTACCCCTCTGATACTTTAATGAAGCGTGAGCCGCATTCCCTTTGCTCACACCCTCGTCCGCTGCAAAACAGGAAAGCCTAGAACAGCAAATGACCGAAATCATTAAGGAAAAATTCAGCAAATAAAAACCCATATGTGGCCTCTTCCCATGACAGACTACCTGCTGAGAGACACTTTTAATCTAAGACACTTTCTGCCTTTACAGGATGCCCCCAGTGCTAGAGGTGTGGGTGGGAAGAGAATTTGTAAACGTCACAGGATGTTACAGGTGGCTGATGTGAGGCTTAACGCCCACTTGGCACATCCTCACAGACCCACCCAGTACAGCTGTATTTGAAGCTCTCTCTGCGAGATGCACCACCAAAGATTAGTATGAGTTAGTATGGCCTCCTATGGTGTTAGTTTGTCCCCTAGTACCAGTGACTTGAAAGAACGCGGCCGTTTTTTCGATCGCGGTAAACCTCATTTTACGAGGAATAACGCCTTTTTTTTGAAAGTACTCTTTTCAGAATTGGTTTTCCTATCTCTGTAGATCTGCACCCAGCTGCAGGTGGGACGACTGACTGACCTGTCATGACCTTGTCACAAGCCGTGCATTTCTACACTGACATGCAGGGCGAGACCTTGCACGTGGCCACAGCATGTGGGGAGGGCACGGTGTGGAGGGAGTCATTTGTGGGGAGGGCACGGTGCGGAGGGAGCCATTTGTGGGGAGGGCACGGTGCGGAGGGAGCCATTTGTGGGGAGGGCACGGTGCGGAGGGAGCCATTTGTGGGGAGGCCACGGTGCGGAGGGAGCCATTTGTGGGGAGGCCACGGTGCGGAGGGAGCCATTTGTGGGGAGGGCACGGTGTGGAGGGAGCCATTGGTGTGGAGGGCACGGTGTGGAGGGAGCCATTTGTGGGGAGGGCACGGTGCGGAGGGAGCCATTTGTGTGGAGGGCACGGTGCGGAGGGAGCCATTTGTGGGGAGGGCACATTATTGCAGAGGGCGGTTTGGTGGTAAATAGCCACATGGCTTATCTTGTTCTACCATTTACTATGGAGCAGCTGAGGGAGATGACAGGAATTGAAAGCATCAGTCCACTGCTCTTCAGGCTTCTTTTGCTCCCATGTTTCACTTGTTATGTATAAACCACATCGCAATGATGCAGTCCAGTTGCTTGGCTCTCTATCAGGGTGGAACACGTAGCAGTGGGGATTTTTCTACATGCCTGGGTAAAAGGCCAAGCAAGCGCCTTCTTCACAGCATCTAACACAGCTTCCTTGGGGAAACGGGACTCAAATCTCTGCTTTCTCCTGTCTCCCGTGGAAGGTGCAGCGTTAACAGCCCTGTGGACCCACATGCGCTAGCTCTCCCTCCCAAGCCAGAAGCACAAGCTCGCAGGGGGAGAATTTCCATTTGCCTTCTCTCCTTGGCTACCCTGCTGACACAACCTGGCCTGCGGCTGGCAATCTCAGGGCATCTGCAGTGGTGAGAAAGAGAGAACCACTTCCTCGTTTCATACAACAGCCCCACAGGATCCATTTGACCACTCCTGCCTCTGCAAAGCTCCTCTCTGAGGGGGACAGGAGTGAGTAGTCAACAGTAATGCCTGATGCAGAGCACGGGTCTCCAAAGGGATTCTTAGATCCTCAGGCAGAAGGGACCATGGTGCTCACGGAGTCCCACTCCAGTACAACATCCCCAAACATTCCTAGAGCAGATCTTTTAGAAACATTTCCTCTCTTGGTTTTTGTCAGCGAGGGGTCTCACTACAACCCCTGACCCAATGGCTAATCACTCTCACCATGGCAAACGAGCCCGTTATTCCCAGTCCTCATTTGTCTGGCTTCAATTTCCAGCCCTAGGCTCATGCCAGACCTTTCTCTGCTGGACTGAAGAGCCTGTTACCAAATATTTCTTCCCCCGTAGATACTTACAGACTGTAATTGTCATCCCTGGACCTTCTCTTTGCCAGACTAACTGGATTAAGCTCCTTGCTCCTATCACTTTAAAGCAGGTTTTCTAATCCTTTAATCATTCTCATGGTTTTTCTCTGAACCCTCCCCAGTTTATCAACATCCTCTTTGAATTGTGGTCACCCTGACTGCATCTGGGATTCCTGCAGCTGTGAGACCAATGCCTAATATAGATGTAACATAACCTCTCTACTCCCACTCCAGATCCCCATGCTTATAAAACCTAGGATAGAACCCTAGCACTGGAAGGGACCTCGAGAGGTCATCGAGTCCAGTCCCCTGCCCTCATGGCAGGACCAAGCACCATCTAGATCATCCCTGACAGGTGTCTGTCCAACCTGCTCTAAATATCTCCAGGGATGGGGATTCCACAACCCCCCTAGGCAATTTATTCCAGTGTTTAACCACCCTGATAGGAAGTTTTTCCTAATGTCCAACCTAAACCTCCCTTGCTGCAATTTAAGCCCATTGCTGCTTGTCCTGTCCTCAGAGGTTAAGGAGAACAATTTTTCTCCCTCTCCTCTTAGGCATTTGAAAGCTGCAATCATATCCCTTCTCAATCTTTTTTCCAAACTAAACAAACCCAATTCTTTCAGTCTTCCCTCACAGGTCATATTTGCTAGCACTTTAATCCTTTTTGTTGCTTTTCTCTGGACCTTCTCCAATTTTTCCACATCTTTCTTGAAATGTGGTGCCCAGAACTGGACACAATCCCCCAACTGAGGCCTAATCAGCACAGAGTAGAGCTGAAGAATGCTGAGAGAAGCTTCCGGATCACAGGCCCTGGTTCTCGTGGGGGACTTTAATCAC
>JANRFK010005987.1:2071911-2088382 GCA_030068395.1 Apalone spinifera | reverse complement strand
GAGAAGCTGGATATGAGTCAACAGTGTGCCCTTGTAGCCAAAAAGGCTAATGGCGTATTAGGTTGCATTAAAAGGAGCATTGCCGGCAGATCCAGAGATGTCATTATTGCCCTTTATTCAGCTCTGGTGAGGCCACATCTGGAGTATTGTATCCAGTTCTGGGCCCCCCACTACGAAAAGGATGTGGAGGCATTGGAGAGAGTCCAGCAGAGGGCAACCAAAATGATGAGGGGGCTGGAGCACGTGACTTATGAGGAGAGGCTGAGGGAGTTGGGTCTGTTTAGTCTGCAGAAGCGAAGAGTGAGGGGGGATTTGATAGCAGCCTTCAACTTCCTGAAGGGGGTTCCAAAGAGGATGGAGAGAGGCTGTTCTCAGTGGTGACAGATGGCAGAACAAGGAGCAATGGTCTCAAGCTGTGGTGGGAGAGGTCCAGGTTGGATATTAAGAAAAATTATTTCACTAGGAGAGTGGTGAAGCACTGGGATGGGTTCCCTAGGGAAGTAGTGGAGTCTCCATCCCTAGAGGTGTTTAAGTCTCGGCTTGACCAAGCCCTGGATGGGTTGATTTGGTTAGGATTAGTCCTGCCTAGAGCAGGGGGCTGGACTTGATGACCTTCTGAGGTCTCTTCCAGCTCTGTGATTCTATGAATGACTTCTTGTGTCTTGCTTGCAACACTCCTGTTAATGCCTCCCAGATTTTGCAATAATATCACACTGACGACTCCTATTTAGCTTGTGGTTCATTATGACCCCTAAATGCCTTTCCACAGCCCTCCTTCCTAGACAGTCACTTACCATTCTGTGTCTGTGAAACTGATTCTTCCTCTCTCTAAATGGAGCACTTTGCATTTGTCATTATTAAACTTCTTTCTATTAACCTCAGACCATTTCTCCAGTTTGTCCAGATCATTTTGAATTATGATCCTACCTTCCAAATCGTATCCGTGCCTTTGGCACCGTGCCGCAATGGGAGCGCATGTTCAGCTGATCCCCAAACTTCATGGGAGTCCCTGTTCCCCGGGACAGAGTCCTGCGCTCCGTACATATTGCTGCCATTCATTGTTCCCAGAGTCACACGGTTACATTTGAATCCGGCTAAATGTATCTTGCGTGTGCCCGGCCCACCAAGTGCTGTCTGGAGCGACCTGTGCAGCCTCTTGAGATGGACTGCCACCCCTCTCCTTTTCCCTCCAAAACTCCACAGCACGCTTGGAGAAGGGTTTCCATGTGGTCAGATGAAGCAAACAGGGCGGGAGAGGAATGCTAACCCTATGAGGTGACAGATTAATATAATGGGAGACAGCCTGGCTGGCAGCTGCCAGCACCTTTCGTATTTGTCAGGAGCCATTAGCCACGGCTCGGAGAACTGGCCAGGCGTCTGGGCCTGGGAGGCTCCCGAAGAGGGATGAAATGATGTGCGGGGAAATGCAGGCCTCACTGGCATTGGCTCTATTTGGATTTCGGGGAGCAGAGACTTGGGACCGTGCGCCAGGCCAGCCCTGTGTGTATAGAAGGGACAATGGGACAAAATGGGAAGTGAGGAAGACCAGAAAACACATCCATTTTCCAGGCTGCAGAAATGTCTCTTCACCCGCCCCCAGCCAATATTTCCCAGAGATGAGTCAAAACCAGAATCTTAACTTAAACTTCCCTGAATTTCAGGCCGGGGTAGGGAAGAACGAGGGATCGATTCCAATCCCTGGCTCCAAAATGGCTACTCAGATCTTGGGCAGTGTTCCCCTCTAATTTTTTCCATCCACAGGTGGAATAAATGTTCTGTGCATCAAAGCATGTGCAGATGTGCACCACCAGTAGAAACCCCTGCTGCCGGCTGTGGGAGACTGTGGGTGCTCTGCTAATCAACTGGGAGGCAGCTGAATCTCTCTTGGGTGATCTTGGGGATTGATCCAACTTCCCTTCAAGTCAGTAGAAAAACTCCCATTGACTCACTGGTGGAGGCTATTTTCTGGTTCTGGCCTAGATGCAGCCCACATCTTTGAGGAAGAGCTGTTGGTGCAGCATTTTCTTCCCTAATGCTCCTTCAGTTCTCATCACAAAGCCAGCGACCTGGGGGTGGGGGTGTCTGTCATTAGTCACCCAATGGCATAATACTCAGCTAGGGGAAACACAGCTCTCCACAAGAACTGCCTAAGCCCAAAGGTGATTCCAAGTGGAGTTCCCCCTGGAACAGGAGCCATTCTTACCGTGTGTGGCTGGGCAGGCATGGTGTGTAGGTGTGTGCGGCAGGGACCGAAACAGGAACGGAGCTCCTGACGCAGAAGGGAGGGAAGGTTCAGTGGCCTTCAGCCTGGCATTTGGCCTCATTTGCTACGAGGGCTTCTGGAAACAGCCCCCGGTTGCAGCAAGTCTCAGCCTATTTGTAATTCTCCCTGTGATGTCGGCTGCCACGGGAGACTGAGCCAGATGCTTGGGGCACTGTGCATAGGGCTGTCTGGAAGGAGGCACTGGGTGTGCACCTCACCGCAAACTCTCTGAGATCAGCGTTGCTGGGAACTCACACAGGCAGGCTGGTTTCTAAGCTCAGCAAATGTCTAGCACAGAAGTGGCCAAGCCATTAAACAAACAAAGCCGAACCAGCGGCGGAAAAAAAAAAAAGGATGCTGCCCCTTTAAAAACTTTTAGGGTTAGGCTTTTTGGCCACATCAGACTCCCGCCGGCCACTGTCATCTTACCGGGGGCTGTTTGTTGGGGCACATTGGGCGGCTTCGTGAGCTGCGGGGGAGGCTTAGCAAGCCGCTCTTTCAGGGGTGAAGAGCCACATGCAGCTTACGAGCCACAGATTGGCCACCCCTGGTCTAGCACACGTGTGGGGCACATGCTGCCAGGAGAGGGGTGATTGTTGGCAAAATCACAGAGCCGCACGACTTCAACATCTATCACGGGAGAAAAAATTCACCACGCTGCACGAGGGCAGGAAACCTCCTCTCGGTTTGACATAGTCCCCTGTGGGCTGAAAAATCCTGCCTGGACTCATGTCAGAGGAGAGAGCTTCTCCCGTGTCTGATCTGTGAGCAGGTATTTCTAACCAATCACATTAAATCACACTGGACAGAATGCGCCGGAGCCGGGTCGCAGGACTGGCAAAGTGCAATGTATTTACAGAGGCAGCCCGGATGCCTTCGTTTCCCCACAACAGCACCTTTGCATCCTGTGTGGCCGACAAAGGGCCATTCCGAGTTCAGATTCAGACCTACTGCCACCCAAGATGAACCCCGTGTGCTCCCTCTGCCATGGGGACTTGACTTTTGTGCTTTCTTAATCCACACTAAAGGCAATGCTTCGTGTCAGAGGAAAGCCTTTTACCTCTGGGTTGCCAGTTCAAATCCAGCTCAGGCTGGCGGGGCGCTCGAGTTGTCTACGAGCTGTTTGGTGGACTGTGGGAAATGATTCCGAGGAGCTTTAGCCTTGTTCTCAGGAGATACGTGTCCATAAACCCAGCACCTCAACCAGAGTGAATGGGCAGTCTCGTTGGAGGGGCCCCGGAGGGGCTAATCCCTTCCACTGGGTGCTATGCTTTGTGTCACCTGCCGTACAAACAGTGTTAAGCCAAGCGCACAACATGGAGGGTTGGACTAGTCCGTAGTGAACAGCAATCCGGGGTATGTGTGGCTTCCTTAAGCTAGTGGATTTCATGATGGAGGAAGACAGGGGACTGACCGAAACAGGGATGGTAAAATTCAGGGTGGAAGAGACGCCAAAGACCCGAATGGCCGCTGGCGACAGTAACATAGATGGGTCCTGCAGCATTCCACTGGGACGATTTGCAAGCCGGGTTGTCCGCTGTCCGAGTGGGAGCAGGCCAATGGGGAAAGCCAGACTGTAAAATGCCAACACTTGCCACTTCAGACCCATGAGGAAGAACTGCAGCGCTCACCCTGCTGCGCACGAGGAAGCTATTTGAACGCTTCAGCCGGGGGAAATCGGCTGCCAGGTTAGCTCAGGCAATAAGCTCTGCTTCTGCATTCTGAGCCCACAGCAGCCTCCGGCGCCCTCACAGCACCAATATGTAAGCACGGGCTCGGCAAAAGTGAGTCAGGCGCCTGCGCCAGGGATGGAGCTGCTGTGTCAGTACCAAAGGAAACTGGTGGTGAGGTGACTCAGTGTCCTCCTCCTCTTCTGACCGAAACCCCTGAGCAACCAACTGATCCTTGGAAAGTAAGTACCAGGGAGGCTGAAAGTTCAGAAACTGGAAATTGTGGGTGAAAAGGGAAGTCTGAAGGCATGAGAAGGGGTGAGAGCACCAGGGTCCGTCTCGGCGAGGCTCCGCCTTGCTAGCTGCTCACTGGGATTTAACGAATCTGCAGGGACCTTTGAAGGACTCATGGAAATGGAGGGCTAGATGGGGCCTCAGGATCTCCTCAAGTCCAACCCCTGCACTGAGGTGCACCAAGTAACCCTAGACCATCCCCGGCAGGTGTCTGTCCAACCTGTCCTCGAAAGCCTCCAGCGATGGGATTCCACAGCCTCCCTCACGGCCTCGCAACCCCTGTCGTTAGAAAGTGCCCTTCATGGTTAACCGAAATCTCCTGGCTGCAGGGTGAGTGGTGGTTCTCCCCCCAGGTGAGTTCAGTGGGACTCCCTGCTGAGCTGGTGGTGGATCCATTGCACTGCTGTGAGATCCCCGAGTCGGGGCCTGGTGCAGGTCTCTCCAACTGGGCTGCCAGCCACTCTGCCGATGGCCCCTTCGGTACTGGCTGTTAGGCAACGCTACCCTGTATCAAAAAGCTGCTATATTGACTCTGTTAGGCCATGAATCCCGGCATCCATGGGCCATCTTAATTCACTTGGGCAGACAGGCCCTACTGCCCTGGACCCTGGGACCATTGCTGTCACCCTAGGCTTTGGACCTTGCCAGGTCTGAGACCACCCGACAGACCGAACAGCAGCGTCCTCACACCCACTGTCCAGTGGTCCGAGACTTTGCATCTGTGAGCGGAGGGGGTTTTGTCTTGTGCGCCAATATTGAGGTCATGTGAGTGTGTTCGGAGGTGCCACTGTGACACCCATCAGTTACTAACAATATGAATACTGCCAATTATTATGGAAAAAAGCCCCATTTACTGTGCACATGCATTAGAGCCTGCCCCTCTTCTGCCCTGTTACATGGCTAGCACCCCTGTCTCCTCCTCCAACCCCCGCTACTCCCACTATTCCCCCTGCCAGCCCCACGGCCCCGATCCCAGATGGCAGCAGCCACCCACCTGCCCCACGGCCCCAATCCCAGGTGGCAGCAGCCGCCCGCCTGCCCCACGGCCCCAATCCCAGGTGGCAGCAGCCACCCACCTGCCCCACGGCCCCAATCCCAGGTGGTAGCAGCCGCCTGCCAGCCCCACGGCCCCAATCCCAGGCGGTAGCAGCCGCCCGCCTGCCCCATGGCCCCAATCCCAGGCGGTAGCAGCCGCCTGCCAACCCCACACCCCCAATCCCAGGCAGTAGCAGCCGCCTGCCAGCCCCATGGCCCCAATCCCAGGTGGTAGCATCCGCCGTCCATGTGGCCTCAGCCCTGGTGGCAGCTGCCTCCCAACATGTTTTGGGCCCGGGCGGCAGCCAGAGCAGCCACCTCCGGGTGCGGTCACAGCCACAGCCCTGCCCCCACCCACCACATGGCCCTGGCCGTGGGAGCAGCCACGCCACTCACCTTCCAGGCCTCTGGGAGGTGAGTGCAGCTATGCGGCTCTGCAGAGGAGGAGGGCGGGCTCAGAATGTTTTGCGCACAGCCACGCAGCTGCGCATCTTAGCGGGAACACTGCCACGATCCCCCCCTTACAGGACAAGGTGTGCATGCACTGCCACGAGACCCGGGAGTAACATTAGCCTTTTATGCAACAGCGTCACATTGGTGCATCATATTCAAGTTGTGAACCACTGTAACCCACGGATCGTTTTCAGCAGTACTAATGGGTAGCCACTTATTCCTGGTTTGTACGTGTGTATTCCCCTTTTCCTTTCTAAGTGTGGTCCTTTCCACTTCCCTTTAGTGAATTTAATGTTATTGATTCCAATCAATTCTCTAATTTGTCCAGTTAGATTTGAAATGCAATCCTGGTTTCGGACAGTTGGGATATGTAAAAATGAGTAACCTGGGATGGCTATACACGGGTGGTTAAGAAGTTCAGCCACAGGATTACCCCTGAACATGTTTTTCCCTTTGTTTCTACAGTCTGGAAAGCTAGCTTCAGAGTCCAGCCAAAATAGGTATTATCCTTCCTGATGTATAAACATGCTCTTTCCCTTTGTTATTGTAGCCTAGAAAAATAGTTAAGCATGCAGCTGCTCTTCTTTGTTGTGTCTTTTACTTACCCTCACTGACACTGTATAAAATATTTTCAGGGCTACATCTCTTATGATCTCTGAAACCTATTGAGCTGGAAAGTTTGTAGCGTAGGAAAGTGTTGATTTAATTAGAAATGCTGTAAATAGTAATTAGGGGCAGGTATCATAATATTCATCACCTGCTTATTAATATTCATTGTGTAAGAGTTAACATTACTAATAAGGTTTTAGGGAAAGTAGTGATAGATGTGTGAATTAACATACTAAAATACGTAAAAGAGTGTAATTGGTGCAAATTGTTGCCCCTTGGACGTTGTGTTGGGGGTCCAAGGTAAACGTGTGTGGGCAATAAGGCAGTTCCATTGACCCCAGCTGCTCCTGGGTTACTGTTTCTTCTCTAAGTTCTGTCATTCCCACCCAGCTTGCTGCCATTTGCAAATTTTAAAAGTGTCCTCCCTGCTCCATTAGCCACGTCATGAATGAAAATACTGAATAGTACCAGCCCCAAGCCTGACCCTGTGGAGCCCCCCACAACCCTCCTAGTTGGACAGCAAACCATCGCTCATTACTCTGAGGACGGGCCTTCAATCAGTTGGGCACCCACTGTATAATAATTTAATCTAGGCCACATTGCCTTGCTTGGCTTACGAAAATGCCAGGAGGGACAGGTCAAAAGCCTTGCTAAGATTATGCTCTATAATGTCACCGCTTGCCCCATCTGCTTGGCCAGTAAGCCTACGAAAGAAGGAAATTCAGTCAGTGGTTCCTGACAAATCCATGCTGCCTATAGCTTATGCCCTATTATCCTCTAGATCGGGGTGGGCAATAACATGGCGGCAGATTGCCAGGGTTAGCCCCTGGCAAGCTACAGCTGTTATATTTACCTGCACAGCCGCAGGTACCAGCCATCGCAGTTTCCTTTGGCCACGGATCATAGTTCCCAGCCAATAGGATTGGCAGGAAGCAGCATGGACCGGGACACTGCTTCCCGCAGCTCCCATTGGCTGCTAACGGCGATCTGCGGCCAACGGGAGCTGTGATCGCTGGGACCTCTGGCCGTGCAGGTGAATATAGCAGTGGGACTGGATCTGGCCAGTGGGAGGGTATTTGCCCACCCCTGCTCTCTAGGTGCTTATACATTGATTGCTCCAGTATCTTTCCAGCCATTGAATTGAGGCTGACTGGCCTGGGTCCTCTTTTTATGTATGTATTTTATTGCTTTGGGATCACATCCGTCCCTCTTGAGTTCTCAGAGACAATTGCTGACAGTTCTGAGATTGCTTCAGCTAGTTCCTTAAGTCCGCTAGAGCATGGTCACCAACCAGTCCATCGGGCTCGACTGGGAGATCTTGGAGCCTCTGACAGGTGATCCTGACTGGTTTGGCCAAGAGGCTAGCAAGAGCTGGCATGTCAACTGCCCCTCCCCCCACCACTGCGCATCTCCTGCCCTTTGCCTTGGAACTGCCCCCCCCCCCCCCCCCCCCGGGAGCCTCCTGCTTGCTGGGCAGGGCAGGGAAGGGAGAGGAGGGGCGCTGATGTCAGGTGCCCCCTCCCACCCTGTGTTCTATCTCCACAGAACGGAGGCAGGGGGCACAACAGGGCTTGGGATGGAGGGAGTTTGCTGGCTGCTTTTGAGAGTGGGGCAGGGGCCACCCTGCCTTAGCTCCCCTGCACCACCACCCAGGAGCCGCCTGAGGTAAGCAGTGTCCGGCTGGAGCCCACATCCCAAACTCCTACCCCAGTCATGAACTCCCTCCTGCACCTCCTGCCCCAGCCCTGAGCCCCCTGAACCCACACTCCCTCCCAAAGCCTGCCCCCCCTCCCTGCCCCAGGCTCAGCTCAGAGCCCCTCTCACACAACAGAGCCTGCACCCCAACCCTCTGCCCCTGCCTGGTGAAAGGGGGGAGGATGGAGAGAACAGGGGCAGGTCCTCAGAGAAGGGACACGAAGGAGGCGGGGCCAAGGCATTTGGGTTTGAGGTAGATCTTACGTTGCACTTAAATTCATAAAGTGATCCGTGCTTAAAAAGGTTGGAGACAGACCCCTGCGCTAGCGTGAATGGCATCGGACCCTGCTGACTCAGCTAAATCCAATTCATCTTCAACATTCTTCACCCAACTTGTTCCATTTTCTGGCTTGTGCCCTTTCCACCCTAATGTTCATGCTAATTGCGCTGATTCTCTGGTCACGTTAACTTATTTAGTGAAGACAATGAAGCAAAATGGGCATTAAACATCTCCACCTCCTTGAGATTAGTTATTAGCTAAATAGAGTATGGATACTTTGGGCTTTCTCTTCCTCCAAATGTATTTACAAAACCTCCTCTTACTGCATTTTATGCCCCTTGCTTTTGGTATCTTAGCCCATGTGCTTGCACTATTCTTTTGTGCTTTTCCTGAGCAATTTGTCCATATTTGCACTTTTTGATTTTCAGGTCATTAAAGAATTCCTACTGAAGCCATATTGGCATCTTCCCATTCTTTCCTGGGCACCAGGATAGCGTGACATTTGTGCCTTTAATATTGTTTGCTTGAGAAACGGCCAGCTTTCCTGAACTCCTTTCTCCCATAGATTTTTCTTCCCAGGGGACCTTACCTGCCAGTTCTTGGAGTTAGTTAATGTTTAATTTTTTTATGAAGTCCATTGTCTCTATTCTGCTGCTTTCACTCCTTCCTTTTCTTTAACTCATGAAATCTCTCCTTTCACAATCACTTGCACTCAAATTGCCGTCCAACTTCACATTTTTGTAGCTGGTTCTTCCTGTTGGTCAGAATCGAGTGTAAAATGCCCTCTCGGCCACTTCCTCCTTTTCTGAAACAAAGTTCTTCTCAGTACACTCCAAGAGCTCCCTGGAAATGTTGGGTTTTGCTGCATTGTTTTCCAGCAGAAGTTTGGGTAGTTAATGCCCTGCCTCCCTACGGCCTTACTACAAGGTCTTGTGTTTTGGATGTTCCTGTGATGAGAATGGGCTGCCAGCTTCCAATGAATCAGCACTGGGGCTAAGACACCAAAAATAAAGCCAGTGAGTCTGTTTCTCAGCTCTGGTTCCACCCACATTTGGACAACAGATGATTTAGTCACTGAAGTGTTTGCAAATCGTGTGCATCTGGGTGAAGGCAGATATCCGTGAAATGCTGCCATCTTTGTGGAAAGATGAGGGAATCATTCCGTAGTGATCTCAGGGCCAACGACCTGACCCCTTTCATTTAGTTACTCCCATGCAGGGGTGGTCCGTGAGTATAGGCAGACTCAGCGGTCACCTAGGACGCCACCTTCATCGGGGCACCCGGGGTGCCCGATGATGACGTCATGGCCATTGCCGGCCGTGCAGGCGGGGGCGCCGATCACACGTTCCTCCTGGGGCGCCAGCTACCGCAGCCGGCCTCAGGCCGCTCCTGCTCCCATGACACCAAGTGGGGTGCGTGACTTTGCCCTTTGCAGACAGACAGATGGAAGCAAACGTGCATATGCAGTCATTAAAATGGCCTGGGAGACTGTCAGTGACTAGTGAAAAAAGTGAGAGAGACTCGACCGATAACACACTGAGGCGGGCCAGAGTATGTGAACACGCCCTTGCAAACATGCCCGTGGACACGCAGAGATTAGATTAGGAGTGACAGCACAACCAGAACACGATAGCGGTACATTTCAATCTATGCTCCTCACAGAAAGTTTGTGCGGTTGTATATTTTCCCCTAAACACCTGTGCCTAAGTGACTCAGACAATTAAACGAGCTCGGCATTAATCAAGAGAGTTTTATAAGGTGGACTGTGCACATCCACACACAATTACCTGGTGTTAATATGGCATGCTAATGTGTAAGACAGCCCGTCAATCTAACCTCAGTCTTTCTCTCTGTCAGGAAGGAAACCATCTATTTTTAACTCTGGAGCCCACAGTGTAACCAAACACATCGCTCTTTCTAGTGTAAACCAGCAGAGAACATGACGTAACATGGGCTACTATTCCACCCACATGCTCCTCGCCTGACAGCTTTCCCTGCATTCCCCAAGCAAAGCCTCAATGACCGGTATGATCACTTCAGTCGTCCTGTCAAGGAACAGCCAAAAATCCATGTGCCGTTGTAACACCAACAGGCGGAACCGGAGCCTGGGACCTCTGGAGCTTAGTGTGGCCATGTCTGCACTATGGAGATCAACCGTCTGGAGGTCAATCTTCTAGTGTTCGATTTAGCACGTCTAGTGAAGACCCCCCCCCCCAGATTAAATGCTGAGGGCAGCGCCCGCTGGTCTCTGGGACTCCTCATTCCACGAGGAGTAAGAGGAGCCGATGGGAGTATGTGCCCCCGCCGGCCTCCCGCAGTGTTGGTGCCTTAATTGTGTAGTTAGATGGCGCACCTTACGCCGACCTGCCTGTATGAGCCTCTACAGCATGAGCTAAAAGCCGGCTGGCTCTCCGTTAAGGCTGTAGAGCGGACTCGTGATTCTCAAAGTGGTCTCGGTGCCACTAAATGGGATAGTACCCCACCCAGCGGGTGTCTGCGTTACATCATCCCAGAACAATTGTTCATCTCCAGCCATGTATCCTGATCAGCAAATAAGCTGGTGGCCTATTGAACAAGGCAGGACTCTATTTGTATAAATGAGTCAGTGGAGAACCACGAACAATGATTGTCTTTCCGAAAGCGCGAGCCTTTCTTGTGGACACTTGGCAAGCAGAAGAATGCGCTAAATTAACCAGATAAATTAGTAGCACAAAGGATTGAACTGGATCTCATTGAAACGGTTTTATTTGTTTGTTTTGATGCACCTCCTAGCAACAGTGATCCCATGTGCTCCGGCTCCCTTATAAAATGCCAGATTCACCTCAGACATGTTTCCAGCCCACACAGACGCATGTAATAAGCTGCCCTACCCAGGCATTCCCTTGCACTTGGCACCAGACCACTAATCAGTCAAATTGCTGAGAAATCAAGCAAGTCCCGTCTCCAGCAACCTGACCAGTCAGTCACTTCCTGCTCTGCCACTTCCAGGTGGAGAAGTTAAAACCCCGGACCCCGGCAGATTCACTCACTGGTGTCCTGCGCGGTCCATGGACCCGCTGCCGAGTTCTGCGCTAGCCTGAGGGTCTAACAGGGCTCAGGATGAAGCCCTGTCGAGTGGAAGCATCGTAGTCGTCTGTCACCGTGGCAAGAGCGTGAATAAGCACAGCATGGTCAGCACCTAGCTCCGCCCCCCGCCTTACTCAGCTTACCCAGCCCAGGCAGGAAAAAGGGCTCCGGTCTGTGGCTGAAGCTTGGGCATCCAACCAAGTTAGGGGAGTCCAGCAAGCCCCTCCGGGCCCGAGTTAGGAGCCTGTGTCACTGTTGGGAGATGCACGCCCTCCGCCAGCGCCGTGGGGGGAATTTTTCCCAGCCCGTCTGGCCGTTTGCCACAACCAACCGACAAGGCCTCAGTCCCCTCTCCGGAGCCTCAGCCAGTGGCCTTGAACCCAGCTCTGCCCTGGGGGTGCGCTGGACACTCCGACTTGGGCGCTCTCCACAGTACCTGGCCCGGCTCAGCTACACCTTGAACAAGGGGGCAAAGCAGGGGGACAGCTCTGGACTCTGGTCACCTCCCTTCATGCTGAACCGAGCGTGTGACCAGAGCAGGCTGTGCAGCTCCTGCTCCTACAGCCACGTCTCTGGCTATGCATGTCAACGCTGGGGCCTCGTCCTCCCCCCCCCCCCCAGATCACAGGGGGTGCTAGCGTGACTCCCCTGGGAATTACCTGGCCCACCCCATGGAACTAGACAAATTTGGACTTGGCGTCTATCAACCCACCAACCGTCCTAATGGCCCCTTGGAAGTTCCTGCCTTGTTTGCCTTTGGCAGAGCCAAAGGACCCGCGCTCTCCCAACCAGGCCCCAGCCCCCCGGGAGAGCAGTGCCACTGTCCGACCTGCTTGTCCATCAGACGAGCACCCCAGCTGCAGTCAGGCTCTTGGTTAAACACCTTGTGGACAGGATGCAAGAAGCATCTGCCTCCCTCCTTCCCCCGGCACAGTCCTACCCAGTCATAGAATGCCAGCGAAGCCCCTTTGTGCAATACAGCGAACTGGGTACTCAGCTAGGACAGCCACGTCCCTGCTTCACACCCCGAGTGGAGAGTGGGGGATGAGCTCCTTCCGGCATGGCGCTGTCAGCAGGAGAGCTCCCGCAAGGGGTAGCTTCAGCGGGGACTGACAGTCGAGCAATTGTATCTCAGGCTGGAGCGTTCTCCTGTGGTTAGACAATGAAGTTCCTGTTCCTGACGCCCAAATCCAAGCTTTGTGACTGGCCTTATAAACTCATGACAGGTGTGGAGAAAGTGAATAAAGAAAAGTGATTTACTTGTTCCCATAACACAAGAACTAGGGGTTACATGAAATATTACATGAATATACATTAAATTAATAGGTAGCAGATTTAAAACAAACAAAAGGAGGTTTTTCTTCACGCAGCACACAACCTGTGGAACTCCTCGCCAGAGGATGTTGTGAAGACCAATGGGGTTCAAAAAAGAACTAGATAAATTCATGAAGGTTAGTTAGGTCCAAATACTTATTAGCCAGGATGGGTAGAGATGGTGTCCTTGGCTTCTGTTTGTCAGAGGCTGGGAATGGGTGACAAGGGAGGGGTCACTTGATGATTGCCTGGTCTGTTCGTTCCCTCTGGGGCACCTGACATTGGCCGCTGTTGGCAGACAGGACACTGGGCTAGATGGACCTTTGGTCTGACCCAGTCTGGCCGTTCTTATGTTGACCTTGGCCATGTCACTGCCCTACCCAGTGCCTCAGTTTCCCTGCCTCTGAAGTGGGGACAGTACTGCTCTTCCTGCGAAGAATGCTTGTGAAGTGCCCTGAGACCCCAGGGGGAAAGGCCCTATAGAAATGCCCAGAGGCACTGTTATCAGAAGGAATGCAAAGCCGGGCTAGAGAGCTGGGAAAGTAGCCAGGCCTTAGCCAGATGCCTCCCTGTAGCTCTTAGCAACATTGTTTGTGTGCATGCTGGAGAGTCAGCAAGGCTTGTTTTTCTCAGATGCTGCCGGTTTCTCAGCAGGCTGGCATCGTGACAGAAGTTCCATGCCCGGTCCCTTGGTGGGCCGAGCCGACACGCGACACAGGGGTGGGACTAGGGCCGAGGTGGCACTGCCAGCTAAGTGACTCATGCCACCTATTCTTAGGCTTGGCTCAGCCCAGGTCTTACCATCACCACCTGATCCGACCATTCATTTGGTTGCTGAAGATTAGCAAAGTACAGCAGCGCTCAGCCCTTCCTCCCCGGCTGGGCCCTGCACGCCTGCCAGGGAGATAACCAGCAACGAGGCTCTTTCTCCTTGGGAGACTTCTTGCATGAAAGAGGAAGTTGTCTTGAAATAACTCGGGCGCTTCCCTTTTCTCAGAGACGTTTGCAGGCTTCGAAACATGCAGCACAGCTCCTGGAAAGGCAGCAGCCGGATCATTTAGATTGCCCCCCTGTCCAATCAGCACGGGCAAGGGGATGGCATATCAAGAGCTGGGCCCTGCTACCTGCATTCGGGATGGGACCTCAGGTGCACATGAGACTGGCGGCTCGCCCCAGTGGCTGTTCTAACAGAAGTAGGTAGCTTTATCCTTCCATCTAGCAGGCTGCTGCTGAATGCCTCGCTTTGCCGATGCTGAAATTCTGCCCTTGTCATAGCCCTGTGGCTTGCTCAGCTCTTTTGGAGGAGGCCTGCTGCTGAGATCAATGCAGCATCCAAGAGGGGCTTCTCTTCTCAGGTTCTTGACTAGCAACTTTTATGGGGGGCAGGGATACAAAAATGACAGAGAGTCACTAGCAAGCGTGGCATAATTGGGATAGCTGCGGATTGGAGACATTAGAAATCTTGGGTGGGGGTGGGGGAGGGAGAGACAGAATATTCTCTCCCCGGGAGGAAAAGGCCCTGGAAATGGTCTGAGCAGGATGTGCACGGTTTCCTTTTTCTAAGTGCATTTCACGCTGGGGCGAGGTGGGGGACTGCAGCCCGCGGAATGAAACTCCCTGCTTCTCCGCAGGGCTGGCACGCCATGGGCAGCAGCAGCACATCCTCCCCCGGCTTCCCAGTCGGCATACTGGAGCCATGACCTGAGGTGACCTCCCCTTGGGCCAGGGAGGATTTCAATGTGTGCAGCCCGTTCAGTCGTTCTGCTGTTACCGCCAGCCAGGGGAACAGCGGGTGGTTTTGTGCACAGGGCTGCTCTGAGACACAGGCTCATTGCATGCAGCCCTCCCCCTCTCCCGCCCCCCCAGCAGCTGGTCTCTAGTAACCTCTTGCAATTCCTTCCCAGCTGAAGTTTGATCAGTGAAATGATCCTCAGCACAAAGCCTCTGGCATCTCGTTAATATCGCTGGTGCCTTTAGAACCCTTATGAAACTGACCCCAGCTCTGCACCTGCTGCTTTCAGGCAGGCGAAGGGGTCACATGCCCACATTGCCCTTCCTGCCATCCTCGCTCCCTCAAGCAGCCTGCTGATTGCGCCTCCTCTTCATTGCCCTCTGGGCGTCGGGTCTCGGGAGAGGGAGGGTGTCTCACTTGCGGTGTGTGCAGCGCCTCGCAGGCTGGGGCCCCGATCCCCGGAGGTGGCCTGCGAACAGTGTTGATAGCACCCCTCCTAAATAGTGATAACAGCGATGGAAAGAAGGAAATTTGAGCAGTCCTTCTGGGATCGGACACCGGGAAGGGGTCAAGTGTAACAAAGCAGAAGGCTAAAACAGTGCAACAATCAGCAGCTTTTATTCCTTCTGCCGCAAATTCTCTCCCCTCTCATCAAGCATTTTCTGATGGTCACAGCTCTGAGTTCTAAGAGCTTACCTTACACAGAGTCACCCCGCACCCTACAATGTTCTCTCGCATGGACAGTCGGAGGCTCCCTGACATTTGACTCTAAATGCCGACTCTGACTTTCTTTGGTGGTTTTCACTCACTTCTCGTGCAACTATATTATTGCAAGCTAATAATTAATAGGGAAGGAAGGAGTCTATACTTTCTATTGCAGAACTGGGCACCGCTTGCTCTAACTTCCCCAGCAGGTGGAAGGACTTTCCTTGGCTGTTTTTCTGAGTAAATCTGGCAATGGACTTGGGAATTATTTTATTTTTTCCCCCGGATTGTTTTTCTGAAGCTGACTTTGGGAATGGAAGTAGAGAGGCTAAATTTAAAGACCTGACACTTCCTGAAAATCATTTTCTTCCCTTAGAAGTAATTCAAGGTGACGTGTTTGGAGGTATTCTCCAAAGAGTCATTAGTATCCAGGAACAAGCCTGTACTTCCCACTCCAGATTTAGCAAAAGACTTTTGAGCCTATTGGACTTTGAGACGGACGGACGGATGGACACAGTAGAAGCTGCTAAAGGGAGTGGACTGAATGGTGTCTGTAAGTTCCTTAAAATTCTTTAATGAATCGGCTCGTCTGTGTTTGAGCTCCCCTTGTGTTTGCTTTCCACAAATGATCTGCTGGCCCAGAGGAACCTCACAGAAGCAGAACCTGCAGATTACTGCTGGGAGGCAAAGTCTGAGCTTGTCACCTACGTCCTCAGGAGCAGCGCGAAGGGAGGGCTCCTGGACCAGCCGAAATCACAAGCTGAGCCACGTTTGGGGTGAAACTGTAAATCTGCCCAAACGTGCTCCTCTCATTAGAGTCTCTTGCACCGTAGGGACCTGTTTGAACCTAGGCTGAGCTTTGAAACCGGGAGCCAGCTGAACTTTATGTGGTTTTGGGGTTTTATAATGAAAGTTTTGCTCAGTTTTAGTTGTGACTTCAGGCTTGAGCAGCAATGGCCATAAAGGGTTCATGGCAGCACCACACCAGTGTGTCTCGGCAGCCCCCTTTTCCTGAACTGCGGTTCAGTATCGTTGGGGTTTTCGGTCAGCTCCTCTCTGCTGCTGCCAAACGAGGCAAGGCCCGGGCACACATGCCCTGTGTGTATCCCTGGCTGTGGATTTGATCCTGAGGGCTACTAGCAGCGGGGCCTACTTTAGAGCAGCCCTTGGACTGCTCTACGTTACTGCATGGAAAGCAAAGCAAAGCTGCACGCAGTGACCTCAGGACGGGAGCATGGGGCTATGCTTTATATGCATGCCCCAACCATCTTTATTAATGACCTGAAGGAGGAGATGGATTGCACCCTCATCAAGTTCGCAGATGACATTAAGCTAGGGGCAGAGGTAGAAACGCT
>JANRFK010005987.1:2026594-2043409 GCA_030068395.1 Apalone spinifera | reverse complement strand
GTGGGCAAAAACCCACTTCGTCAGATGCATCTGATGAAGTGGGTCTTTGCCCACAAAAGCCTATGCTCCAATAAACCCGTTAGTCTATAAGGTGCCACAGGACTTCTCGTCGCTTTTGCAGATTCAGACTTTGATAATAGAAGGGAGTGTATCCTCTTTCTGCTCCTTGTGGAGGGGCTGCCAGGGCTTGGCTTGAGCTAGCTGGTTTCTGTAGGATTTAAAATTCTGTGTCTAGCCCTTACGGCTCTGAAAACATCTGCCCAGGGGGCCCATTGCAGGGCTGTCTGACTGAGTCTGAAGGCCGACGACCTGAAACTGTAGCTCTCAGCAAAGGATGAATGAACGTTAACTCTGAAACCTAGTGAGGGTATTTAAGCTCTCAACAAGACCTGTTTTGGTGTTGGTCATTTTAGCGGATGCATCCAGCTACTCTGGGACTGTAGAAGGTGCTTAGGTTCATGCACTGAGCCTTTCCAGAGAAACACAGTTTTTCTTTTAGTCTGGCTCATGCTCCCAGTCAAACACTACGGCAATGAAAATGAATTTATTTTCCTTTTGAGAGTCTATGGCTGTACTAGTAGGCTCTGTGGCATCAGAAACATTGGACCTGTTTCTGGCTCTGCCACTGACTTGTGTGACCATGGGCATATCACTTCCATGCACTGTGCCTTAGATTCCCCATCTAGTCAGTGGTGATAGTGTTATTATTGATTTGCATTGTACTGGCACCTAGGAGCTTGAATCGTGGAGCTGGCCCTTACCGCGCCAGGTGCTGCACAAAGACAGGACGCTAAACAGTCCGATGAGCTCCATGTTTGTGAAGCGCTTTGAGATCTTTAAATGAAAATTGTTACAAGTGAACAGCATTATTGACCAAAGGCTGGATTCTGCACTGAGCTCCATACACTGGAGATATATTGGCATGGAAAAGGTTCCAAAAAGGGCAACAAAATGATGAGGGGTTTGGTGCCATATGAAGACTGATGAAAAAGACTGGAGCCTTTTCAGCTTAGGAAAGAGGAGACTACGGGGGGATAGGACAGAGGTCTATAAAATCATGACAGGTGTGAAGAAAATGACTAAAGAAAAGTTATTTACTTGTTCCCATCACATAAGAACTAGGGGTCACAAAATGAAATTAATAGGGAGCAGGTTTAAAACAAACAAAAGGAAGTTTTTCTACACGCAAGACACAGTCAACCTGTGGAACTCCTTGCCAGGGGATGTTGTGAAGATCAGGACTTTAACAGGGTTAAAAAAGGACTAGATACATTCATGGAGGTTAGTTCCATCAATACTTATTAGCCAGGATGGGTAAGGATGGTGTCCCTAGCTTCTGTTTGTCAGAGGCTGGGAATGGGTGACGGGAGGGATCATATGATGATTCCCTGTTCTGTTCACTCCCTCTGAGGCACCTGGCATTGGCCACTGTCGGCAGACAGGACCCTGGGCTAAATGGACCTTCGGTCCGACCCAGTCTGGCCGTTCTTAAGACCCCTGTTTCCCCACAGACTCCACTGACGGGACATCAGTGGGGCCGCAGGGCTTTTGAGGGTCCTTTCTCACAGAGCTCCAGGCAGGATCAGAGTCCCAGTGAGGTTGAAGTCTGGGACGGGCTGCATTCTGTTTGGATCAGCTCACGGCTGCCACGCTACCGTGGTCCCCATTAGAAAGTAAGGAATGTGGACAGCTCGTGGCGCTCTGAATTTGCCTCCAAAAAAGCAGGAGACCCTGACAGCCTGTGAACGTCTTATCAGTTAACTTAATTCATTGACGGTCTGTGGCCTGCAGCACCCAGAGCTGCAGAAAATGTCCCGGCTGCCCCACGGCAGCAAGCAAAGCTCCAGACCCTGCCCCCAAGAGCCGAAATGTCACATGACTCCATGTGGGTCATAAACCGAGCAGTGAGAGTGCTCAGCGGAGGGGGTGGAAGATCAGCAGGTCACTGAGGGTCTGGCTGCATGGCTTTGGAAGCTGTGACTGACTGAGGCTGGTGCAGACGTACCCAGAGCAGGCTTTGATCTCCTTCAGGGCTGGCTCAGTTACTGGTAGCAGCCAAGCCCTGGCTGTAGGGGCAGGAGTCACTCCGAAGCGTACTCCTGTGTGGACGGAGCTAGCCCATGCGGCCGGCCCTGCTGGCCTGGGGCTTCACTGCTCTTGCTGCGTGAGCTAGTTTTAATCCAGCCACATCAGAGCCTGCTGAGGGCCATCTCCATGCGCGGCAGGGCAATCGCGCTTCCCAACTGCAGTGCAGCCGTCAGGTGGGAACCTCGTGCACCTGCGCCAGCATTGCCGGCCCTGGCACGGCTGCAATGTGCTGTCCAGCGACAGGCTCTGCAAACCCGCCGAGGACACTAGCTATAGGGAGGCGTTGCTGAAGCCGCGGCACCTCTACTCCTGTTTGTTAGCCCCAGGCAAAGCTCGGCCGTGTGGCCATGAGAGCTGCAGCCACCCCTCGGAGAGCAGGGCAGACGTGCACAGGGAGAGGTGGTTTGCCTCCCGTTAAACGCAGTCATCTGCCTGAGGGATGTTCTGGTGTGTGCAGAGCAGGTACCAGGGGCTGACCGCCCTGCACCATGTGTTTCTCCTCCCCCAGGAGCAGGCGGCGGCTGGCCAGATGGAGCTCTGCGAGCTGGCTGTGTATCTGGGCAAAGCTGACCCTTGGTATGAGAGCAACATCAACACACTGTGTCACATGATCCCCAAGCTGGCCACCATGGTACGAGGGGGACCCTCTCTTTTGTGCACTGTCCGTGCCGGGTGCGTCAGAAACCCCGGGGGGTCTTTGAGTGACTGTCTCAGAGCCCCCTCATCCCCCCGTGTTTCTCTCTGAGCGGAGCACGGTGCTTCCGCAGTCACGTGGAAAATACAGAGCAGCCGTGCCAGGCGTGGTGGGGGCATGGTCTGCGGAGCCAGGGTTACCCACTACCGGATAATTTGCTCCGGTTTTTCATCAGGCTTATTCCTGTAACGCGATTCCAAGGGCCGCCATGCAGGGCGGCTGAACGGCGGGGGGAGAGGATGGAAACGGGCTCACGTTGGCCCCAGCAGCGGGCAGGCTCCCTGTTCGGGAGAGGCTGGGGGGAGGAGCAGTGTCCGTGCTGGGGTGCTGGGCTGCCGCAGGCTCTCCTTGGGCTCAGCCTTGCAAACTTCCCACCTGGCCTGGGGGAGGTAGGCCTGTGCCGAGAAGCCTGGATGCACTGGGACCGGGCCGCTCGGGTTGGCTGGCTTTTCAGACTGGTGGGGGATGGGGGGGCCAGAAGCTGTCCTCCCCCGTGGTCGTGCTCTGGCGGAACTCCCTGCCGAAGTGGAGCGCGCTCAGTGGATGAGGGAGGGGCGGGGGAGGCAGGCTCTGAGCGCTGGATTTAGAGCCGTGACTGCAGGTGATGCCAACTGTGCTTTCCACGCAGCCCTCCTCCCTGAGCACTCACCCCACGGCTGACCCCTTCATCATGGATGTGATCGCTTACTACGTCCGCATGGGCATCCAGCCGGTCTGTTTCCAGGTCTACGCTGTGAAGGTCAGTCTGTGTCCTGTGGCATAACCCCCCCGCAGCAGCCAGCCACAAGCGGCGCTGTCCTTCATACCCCTGATGTGGAGGCGCGGAGGGTTTCGGAAAGAAAGCTCGAAGCGGGCCACTAATGCAAACAAGGGGGGATTTTCCCTGGGGCCTTTACCCCTTGGGTAGGCTCCTGCACAAGACCCTGGCCGAGCCGTGGGAAGCTCCCAGGTTCTCCAGGGCTTTGTTCAGGGATATCAGCTTTAATCTCCGTGATCTCCGGGCCCCGTCTTCCCTCTGAGCTCCTGCTTCTAGTGATTCTGCAAATCGCTTAGGGAAGCCCCACTGGAGCCGTTGGGCTCCATCTGGGTCGTGCCAGGGCCCTACCGAAGAGCTAATTTCATGTGGGCTTTGGCACCAAACAACACACGGATCCCAAGTGCCTGTTTGCCTGGAGCCGGGTTTGCTCGGGAGAGGTGTGAGCTCCCTCAGCTGAGAGTCTATGAGGACATATGGAAGCAGGCAACTCAGGGGAGGTTTTGACTCTGCTTGATCACTGCCGGGTTTGGGGATTTCCTGAAACGTTTCATTTGCTCCCTGCCATCTTCTCTGAAACAGAGTCAGTGTCAGACCTGACATTCTGCAGGAACCCAAAATAATTAGCAAAGGACTTTAATGAGACCACCTGGCTAGACCGTTAGCAGGGACTGAACCCTCCAGGGCCTGTAACTCCAGACACTTGAGCTGCTGCTGCTTCCAGGATAAATCCATCAGCTGGGACAGAAGCAGGTCCCTGGCTATCTTCTGTGGGTCAGCCCCAGAGCGGCTCTTGAGGCTGAAATAATGGCTGAGCAGAATACCCGTACTTGCAGTGCCTCACTGGACTTTCTCCGCTTCCTTGGCTCTGGGATTGTTCCAGCCCCCAGCTCACCTGCTCCAGCCTCCAGCTCTCTTTCGGAAAGTTCTTGAGCTCCCTTATACTTATTTTCAGTACTGTGGTGAAATATGGAAGCAGGCAACTCCTGGGTAGTTCTCCCAGACTCTATGCAGGACCACCCAGGAAAAGGAGAGGGGCATGAAGTCACGTTGTTATTCCTAGTGCATACATTACCTCTGGCTGCTTGTTCCTCAAGTGCTGTCACACCCTTGCTGTGATGTCACAACTGGTTGCTGCAGAGATGCCTGTGATGTCACAGAGAGTCACTATGTGGGCACTAGTTAGGAGCTGTTCTCAGAGAAGGTCTTTTCCTCTTTCAGATTCTCTTCAGTAACCCAGCTCAGGAGCCAGCGGAGGACGTGTTCCTCACCGAGCTAAGTGCCAAAGTGCAAGATGGCAAAGCCCTCAAAGGTGCGTGGCTGGTTTCAGCATCTCCTCCCCCAGCATGAATTCCCCTTCCTCCGTGCTCTCGTCCGTCAGCCATCCCCGATCTAACCACACCCACCTCCATCACCCCTGGGCTTTCTGCACACAGGAGCTGAGCCCACAAGGCCCAGCGGGCGGCAATAATCTAATGGCTGATGAGGATTTCAGCTCATGCATAAGTCTCCTTATGATGTCACAAGCTGGAAGTGATTAGCTGCCCTCCCTTCCATGACGTCACTGCACCTGGGGAAAGACTGCAAGGTCTGAAACCAGGGCTGTGCAGAATGCCCATTCGTAGATACTTGCCCTATAGCGGGGTGGCCAACCCATTTAACAAAGACAGCCAAAACAATGGCGGAAAAAGTGCGAAGAGCCGCACCAGACTTTTCAAGCAAAAAAAAAAAAGGAGGCTGCCCCTTTAAGGAGCAAGCAATCTTAGGCTTTTTGGCCATATCAGGCTCACAGCGATGGCCGCCATCTTGGGCGCCATTTTGAATCGCCGACCCGGTGAGCACAGGGGAGCCAGGGGCTATTTGGGGGGGTACAGGAGAGGCTTTGCGAGCTGCACTTTTGGGGGAGAAGAGCCGCATGTGGCTCGTGAGCTATGGGTTGGCCACGGCTGCCTGTGAGAGTACGGCACCTCCCTGGTGCATCTCAGACTCAGGTGCTTGGATGCACGTAGCTACAACTCCCCTTCCAGGATACAGCCTGAAGAATGATCTTTCAGGCTGGGTGCTCCCATTCAACCTAGGGCTTTAACTTCCAGGCGCAGCCGTGAAAATATTCCCAAGCCTAGTGGGGTTGGAATTTGAAAAACATGGAATTTATGTTTTGTAGGTGTGAGTGTGAGTGAGGGCTGTGGGGAGAACTAATTGCAAGACATTCTGCCTCCAAGTAGTGTTGGCAGGTTGGGCCACTTGATAAAAGAACAGGAAAGGAAACCTGGATGTAAAACTGTGAGCACTAACCTGCAGCAGCGTAGCCCAATCCTGCTCCCACTGGAATCACTTGTGCCTTTACATTGCCGCATATTTACCCAGAATAAGCAAAGTTGCCATTCGGGCCTCACTTCCCGTTGATTTCCCTCTTCCAGACCAGGCGCAGACAAAGAAGAAAACAACGCTGGAAGCCCCCGGGGCAGATCTCGCGATAACGTACAGGAAGGTAAGACAGGACTCTGTCCCGGGGCCTCGCTGCTCCCGGGACCCCTGAGGGTAGATCTGGGAGACCTCTGCATGCAGGGGCTCTGGGAACAAGGAAAAACTGCCTTTGCTTTCGCTCACAACAGCGTGGCTGTGCTCCCTTCAGCACACGCGTTGCTTGAGGGCTGCATGTGCCAGGACATCATCTTCCCTGAGAAGAGATGTCGGCTCCTGGAGCAGCCTTCCTAACAAGGAGCCAGCTGTTCCCAGGACACCTCACTCCTCCCTGTCCTGGAAAGCTTGGCTGGGATGCACAAGACCTCTTACTGGGTAACTGTAAACTCTAACCCATGGGATTATCATTTCTAATGGCGCCTCTTCATACAGCTACAACATGAGGGGTAGTTTTCAGTGAACACTTTGATGGGCCTTTGTACCCGTGGTTTCCTTTTGTTTTGAGTTCCTCAGAATTGACCATGTCCCGCTAATGTGTTTGCAAAGGTGGGCAGCCCCATCTGCATTAGCTCCTAAGCAGTGTTTAAAATTACACTTTTTTTCAGAATACACCTCTTTTTCCTAGTCCTCTAGACAACCCCAAAGGGCCCAGTTCTGCCACCCTTATTTCAGCTGCCCAGTGCTTTACTCAGCAGGCGGTCTCTTTGCAATCAACAATATTCCTCATCAAGTAAGACGTTATCGAGCCTGAATAAGGGAGGCAGAAGTTGGGGCTAAATACACAGATACATGCACTGGAACAAATTGCCAAGAGAGGTTGTGGAATCTCTGTCACTGGAGATTTTTAAGAGCAGGCTGGACAGACACCTGTCAGGGATGGTCTAGGAGACTCTAGGTAACGCTTATGTATCTGCCACCAGGCAGAGTTGAACCTGGCACCTTAGATATAGCAGCCGCTACAGCTTGAGCTGTAATGCCAGCTGGCTCTCAACTTAGGCTGTAGAGCTCCCTTGTTCTTATCTCTCACTGTAAGTGGTCTAAGTGCCACTGCGTGGAACAGTGACCCACACTAGGTGTGGGGGTTACATTTAGTCCTGCCATGAGTGCAGGGGCCTGGACTAGAAGACCTCTTGAGATCCCTTCCCATCCTACGGTTCCCAGTTCACCCTGAGTAGTTTAGAATCTGGGGTGGGTTTTTGACACGGCTCTTTATATTTATATTTCCCACCTTTCTCTCTCTCACTGCATATGGGTTTTCCCCACTCCGACCCTAATGCTGTTTCGGTCACTGAGAGGGGCTGGCAGGGTGTCTTTGGAGGTTTCACCAGGGGCTTGGTCACTGTGAACCACTCAGATATGGTGGGTTTGAAAGGTCAGCTAGGAAGAGGAATGTTATCAGCCACAGAGGGAAGAAGTTCCGTGGGGATTGGAACGTGGAAGAGAGTGAAAAACGAACGAGGAGGAACGTCAAAGTAGGAGTGTGGGAGGGGAGAGAGCGAGGTCAAATCAAAAGCAGAGCTAGCCTGTCCCAGTGGGCCCTGGATCAGGAACCCAGCTGGTCTTGTTCAGGCCAACCACGTTAATCGCCCCAACATGTGACGGATCTGTTTGTGCAGGTCCTGCTGAGCGATCGGAAGAAGGAGGTGGACGTCTTGCTGCGCTCTGCTGGCCTGGTGATGAAAGCCATTCCCGCCAGTGAAGCAGAAGGTGAGGACTCTCCGGGTGCAGTGTTTTGAGTATCCTGAGCAGGGCCTTGGAAAGCCACGCAGAGTCTGGCCTCCCCAGGAGGCTCAGCGCCTGCTGTGGCCGGGCATGGGGAGCTGAGGCTGGTGCTGCCCAGACCCGCCTGCCACAGATAGGATCCCTGCAGCTCATGGTCATGCATCTGCCTGCTTAGTCCCAGGCTCACTCTTAAAGGGCTCCCGGTACCTGAGGGTGCAGCCTGGCCTCCACCATGCTCCTTTGTGCCATTGTATCCCACCTCTTCTGCACTTGCCAGGCGGAGGCTGGCAGGTTTCCATGCAGCGCGCCACCCGAGGGAGGAAGGGGAAGGCAGGAAGAGATGCCTCTGGCGGACAGACCTTCAGCTGGTGCACGTGGTCATGGTGCCTCCTCTGCGTCTGCCCCCGGCCCCTGTGGGGAGACCCCTGGGGTGACGTGGGATGGAGTCACTGCAAAGGCAGGACCCAGCCTTTTGTAGGGCAAGGGAACGAGCCAGGAGTAACTTGTGTGGCTCTCCCTCTGGGCCCCCTCAGGCTGCGGTGGGGAGTGGGCCCAGGCACGGGCAGACCGTTATTCTAACATCCCGCCTATGGGGCTGATGGGTCGCACACAAAGAAGAGCGAGCAGGGGAGGACCCCCAGCAGACCTCACCCAGCCAAGGCCAGGCAAGCTGGGCTGACCTGCGCCCTCGTCTCTGTCTAATCCCCAATTCCGTTGCAGATCTGATGTGCTTGAATGTAAACATTGCTGAAGTCATCAAAACCTCCAACCTGTCAGGCAGATCGTTTTCGGTAAGTAGCCGTGACCCCGTGCGGTGGTGATTCAGAGCCGGGTTGAGCCAAGCCAGAGCTTTCATGGGAACACTCCTGGGAAATCCCAGAGTGCTGCAGAGCAGGAGGAAGGAAGAGCAGCCAACCTCGTTACCCAGACAGGGTGTAAGGGTCCTGTCCACAGCGTTAGAAAGGAAGACAGCACCCCGAACACCCAGTGCTCTCCTTGCTGGGTCCAGTTGGTTTAGGGTGTCTGACCCCGCAGATGCTACTGGGGTTGCTGCTTACCACCCTGGACAGTCAATTATTGGGCAACAGCCGTCTGCTTTACAGTAAAGTTTCCCTTATGGTTACGGTTACCCAGACACATAGAAATGCTCCACAGACCTATGCACAAGTGAGAACTACAGTTCCACTCACACACTTACCAGTCATGTGGGGGGCACCATGGTTTCTGCTGAAGTTTCCCATGGGGAGCTCAGTTTTCTGGCTCTGGGCACTCGCGCTTTAGAATGCGATTCTGTCTGTACCTGCATTCAGCCCATATCCATACAAGTATCAGCCTTTTTTTCCTTATTGGTCTGATGTCCCTAGAAACCAAAGGGACCCTGATTTCTGTAGGTTGTGTAGGCTTCCTGTATTCTCATTAGCACTGACGCACAACCTGTGTCCTGCGAGTAAGGCACAGGGTGGAGACAGAGGTGCCTTTACAGCATTTGTATTATTTAAAATTAATCTTCCAGCTAATTTTTTCACTATATTACCACTTGGCTCCTCCTCCTTAGGGCATCAGGCTATTCCTCAGTGACTTACTTATGTCGGCATTTCTTAGCTCCAGGGCCTAAACTAGCTAAGCTAAAATCTTGCAGGCTTCAGAACTACAGGCCTTGTATTCCAACCCTACTTACTTCTACAACATAGAATCATAGAATACTAGGACTGGAAGGGACCTTGAGAGGTCATCGGGTCCAGTCCCCTGCCCTCATGGGACATGATTGCTCTCTCTACTTGCTGATCAGGCTTAGACTTCTGTAACCTACAATTTACCTCTATTTAGCATGAAACAAAAGATAGGACTAGGTAGCACTTTAAAGACTAACAAGATGGTTTATTCGGTGATGAGCTTTCATGGGCCAGACCCACTTCCTCAGATCAAATTGTGGAGGAAAATAGGCACGACCATATATACCAAAGGGATACAATCAAAAAAAGTGAACACATATAAAAAGGACAAATCAAATTTCAGAACAGAGGGGAGATGGGGGGGGGGGGGGAAATGTCTGTGAGCTAATGATATTAGAGGTGATAATTGGGGAAGATATCTTTGTAATGGGTAAGATAATTAGCGTCTTTGTTAAGACCCCGGCGTAAAGTGTCAAATTTAAGCATGAATGACAGTTCAGAGGCTACATCTCTATTACTACTCTGTTTAGCATGTGAGGGTTGTTAGCTAACATGCTATGTTATGAATGACAGCATCATATGATAAATGAACAGTAAACTAAAATGACTGGCGATAGGCTGCCTGCGTCCTGCCGTCCCAGTTACTGTGGAGGTCTAATTTGGGACAACTTAAAAGGGCCTGATTTGGGAATTTGTGGTACATCCTGCATTGCTGGGACTGCGGGTGTTCAGCCGCAGAGATTGCTGACTAGGAGGAGTCTCAGTTAGGCACCTAAATCACTGGCTGCTTTTGAAAATATTGGCCTATTTGTGCTGGGGAAAATAAAAGGAAGGAGCCAGTTCCCTCTGTGTTCCATCAGTCGTGTCTTGTGGCCCAAGGCTCTGAAACATCTGTGTACATGCACCCACGCTCCCCATCTGCCTCAGGGCAGGCTGGGGAAGGAAAGTGACAAACTCAGCAGGGCGTTTTTCCCCTGTTGCTCCAGACTGTGACAAACAAGATCAGGACACACAATATCAAAATCCAGAGCATGGAGCAAAGGACCTTCAACCTGTGCCTGGACAAGGACGTCAGAAGGACCTACACAAACGTGGTCAGGTGAGGCTGCTTTGCTGCCGGGCTTTTCACAAGCAATGAGCTGCTGATTTAAAGTTAGACGCCCCCAGAGACACACCATGTCTTTTCCCAAGGTCCCCAGGGCTACAGAGGATATAATGGTGGCTAGTGACCAGAGTCCAGGCCTGCAAGTCAGGAGACATGGGATCTAGCCCTGACCCTGCTGCTAACCTGGTGAAATGCCTTGGATGAGTTCTGTCGCCTCCCTCAGCCTGCTCTTACCAGTGTGAAGTGAAGTCAGTGAGATCAGCCTTCCTTCATGACGTATTTTGAGATCTTTCTATGGAAAACTCAATGCAAATTATTTTATCCGATACAGTACATGATAAAAGATAGTGGCTAAAGCACAGGAGTGAGGTCCGGGAGACCTGGCTCACTTCTCAACACAGCCACTAACTTCCTCAAAATCTCTGTAGTTCCATCTTCCCAGTTGTAAGGTGTGGATTATACTCTTCTTTCCACGCGGGGAGGAGTGGGAGGGAGGGGGGAAGGGGCTTCTGAAGCCTAAGAGGCAAGGTGGGAGAGCAGCTATCTTGGGCCCATTTCTGTGGGAGGAAGAGACAAGCTTCACAGAGCTCTTTGCGCTCCATGGCGTGTGTTTGCACGGGACACACTGGATATGGTCACAGGAGTCTCCACGTCCGGCTGGAAACTGTTGTGTAATGTTTGCTGTTAAACAGCTGCTTGAGTTTTACCCCCAAGCTGCACCTCTGTGGTGGTGGAAATCATTCTGCTTTGCAGCGTGTAAAGTGGCTTTTATCCCGAAGGGTCCCACATCATTGCAGAACAGTCAGGGGCAAGGAACAGGTCAGTGGTCAGTAAGAAGCCCTATGGGTGGGATGTACTTTTTTCCCAACCTGGAGGAAGGGATTTCCCAAGGCAACAGCCAGAGGCCACCGAGGACAATCTGCTGCGGTAGGTAAAACTTCAGTGTGCTGGCATCTCCTCTCTGTGAGCCTGTGGCACTAGGCTTGACTGTGACAAAGGGGTGGCTGGGCCAAGTCTGAGTGAGTGGTGTTCAACCTGGCATTGTCAGTCACAAACCAGTGTTTCCTGTAAGCTGAGCGCTTGGGCAGCCACCCAGGAGAGATTCGGGTACTGCCCAGCTAATTAGCAGAACACCCACAGCTGGCAGGATGTGGTTTTGTTGGTGGTGTACATCTGCACATGCCTTGGTGCACAGAACAAAACTTATTCTGCACATGGTTACAAAAAATTAGAGGGAACACTGGTCACGATCCCACTCGCATTTGGCCCAGAGGGAGGTGTAGCTCATAAGGGAGGTGTAGCAAGGCCAATTTCGGCACCTTAGGCCTCTGCTCACAAATACGCTACCATAGGCAACTGCCCAGTTCATCTGTCAGTGGCCTCCAGCGGCAGAGTAACCCAAAAGATTTGGGGCCCAACAGGCGAAAAGACCCAACAACAATTTCCTACAAACCTCACCAGGGGAAACATTGTGTGAATCTCACGGGTAATGCTGCAGTGGGTGTGAAACGTTTCCAGAGACCAGAAATGAAGCCTTAGAGAAGTCGGAGAGGGCAAACTGGTGACTGTGAGAAGTGCAGTTCATAGATGGTGCTTTTTCCCCTTGGTGAGAGCTTGTGCTGGGGGATGCTGCTGCCGTCTTGTGGATGAAGTGTAAGCCCAAAGTCCTTGCTTCTCATCTTCCTAAAGACCCCAGGGCGCTCTGTGCAAAGGGCAGGGCGTTAGCTTTGGTATCATGACAAAGGTCTAGTCTCAGCAATGACAGTCCCGCCGCTGCATCCAACTGAGACAGTTTTCTCCTTGGTTTCCTGTCCTAAAGCTCTGGGGAAGTGTGGTGGGCCCCATTAAAAGCAAGCTGTCACATCCTGCATCAGCTATGCCTGCCTTTCAGTGACGGAGAAGTGAAGTGTTTTGTATTGGACGGTCTCAAGCTCCAGTATTTGGTTCTGCAATTTGAACACCCAGAACTGGATTAAAAGGTTTTAGCTGGAGCCAAACGCAAAATTTGGATCTGGGTTTGGATTTCTAATGCCTTCAGAGTTCTGGGAGTTTGAAGATGGAGTTTTGATCCAGGCCCATCCGTAGTACACAGTTTGCATTCGCTTCAGGCAAACCAAGGCTGCCTGTGTAAATCAAATTAATAATAATAACAACATTGATTACAATGATTAGATAATATTTTTAACAAAAGGCAGTCCAAGACTACAGACAGACTATATATTTTAGTTACGCGGGTATAAATCCAAAGCAATAGCCACAGCCAATGGAATTACTTAGGTATACACTGACGTAAGTGAGATCAGTATTTGGCCCAAGTTAGCATGTTTAGTAAAAGCATCTTTCATCTCTTGCAGTGTGGATGTTTCTCCTTGCCTGGAACCCAGCTACTGCTTGCAAAAGACAAGGACACTGCGATTCAACCTGCATGAAACAGAGGATATGGGTCTGGCCAAATACATGACCAAGTCTTTGCTGTTGCCCATCAACACATTTGCAGGAATCATCCAGTGAAGAAGATCAGACAAATTTGACACAAGGGGAGCTTGGTTGGCTCACCGCAGAAGGAGGACCGAAAAACACACTAAAAATTCCACTTACCGAGCTACATTAGTACATGAAGTTAAGGCTCAAGAGAGGCATAAACACCAGGAAGATGGTTGTGATGCTGTGGCTGAGGCCAGAGCCAAGGAACAAGGCCTGGGGGAAGCTGGAAGATCAGGGGTCTCCTGTAATGTAAGGGTGCGGTTGGGCTGGGGAACTGAGCACAGGGGGAGGAGATAAGCAAGAGTCTCACTGTTATTCTGTGTGTGTCAGTAACATATCTTGCAGGGAGAGGAGGGTTTTTTCCCCAAGAATTGGAGACAAGCTGGCAGAGTTTGGTTGCTGCTTGCTCTAGGTGTGGCACGGGATGCAATTATTATTATTTGATATTTTATATTACCGAAGTGCCTGATACCCCTAATCTGGGATCAGGCCCCCCTTGTGCTGGGTCCCTGCTCCAGACAGGCAATCGCCTTGAAATGTTCACTCAGCAAAGAAGCAAGCTTTTAAGGGCTGA
Organism: Apalone spinifera; assembly: GCA_030068395.1. Taxonomy (NCBI): domain Eukaryota; kingdom Metazoa; phylum Chordata; order Testudines; family Trionychidae; genus Apalone; species Apalone spinifera. Next base: position 2,029,891 of record JANRFK010005987.1, on the reverse strand, counting down.
TTGGAATTGGGTAAAACGTGTGTGTCACTAGCGTCTGCCTAGCTCCCATGGAGGCCAGTGGGAAAAACAGCCATGGACTTCCAAGCTAGTGGTTTTGGCTAGGATCAAACACCACTCCCATAGCAGCAGGTGCACATGTTCCCATCTTCATTTCTGCTCCTTGCTAGGTGAAGTCATTTCACATACCCCATGTAGATTCATTAATTTGTCAATCTAATTCAAAACGAAGCTTCTCTTCAATCCTGATAGATGTGATCGTTATACTTTCCTTGAGTGAGACTCTTGGTGCCTACTCCCACAGACTGAGTTACACCTCCTCCCAAAATTGTTATTTGCTCCCACACCACATTGCCAATGTTGCTTTGTCACAAGGATGCAAAAGCAGCTACCCAAAGAGCCCATCAGTGGCTTCTCTAGTGTCTTGGCTTTCATCTCCTTTCTGTTCGGTTCTATGCGTGAGGGCCCAGAGCAGCTTGCACGTGGTAGGGCACTGTTGTGTGGTGCATCTTGGGCCAGGTGACTATGCAGTTGTGAATGGTTTCAAATGCAGCACATGCTCCCTAAGAGCTCCTGCTCAGAGTCACAACAGCCCCAACAGGGAATAGTGCTGTCTGCTGAAGGTGAACGAAGGGGGCTGCAGTGTCTGTGCATCCCAGCTGAGGGTTAAGCCTGCAAGACTCCCACAGAGCTGCTGGTGAACTTTTAAGCTGCACCTCCCAGCAGAATTCATACAGGAGAATAGCAGGAAAAACATCCCCTCCCCCCCCATACTCCAGAGGTGATGCCCCCGCACTCCTGCCTTAGAACAGCTGGTCAAGCTGGGAAGTGATGTATGTCTGGCCCAAAGGAAACTGTTCCTCTGACAATAGGGGACGACTTAATGTAGTGCCTAAGTGGAATCAGGATGTATCCAACCAAACTTAAAGTATCCCAGTTAGAAATGCTGGGCTGCAATGTTTAGATTAGGCTCTTCTACCTAACCCTTCATAGAACTGCTATGGTCAAAAAGCCCAAAGATCTTGATCCCTTTAGGGTTTCTTGGATATTTAGGCCCTTTGGACACTGGAGGAGTTTGGGTCACATGCTTGCCCATATAGGCTTTAGAGATTAAGTGTCAACCTTCCTGGAGTTCCCATCACTCCCCATCAAACAACCATCCACTCTCGCCCTCACTGAAAGAGTTTTTACTTTTTATTTTCTAGCTGAAGTTTTACAACCTCCCAGCTCAGTGCATGGAACAAAACTATTCCCGTAAAAACAATTCCCTGGGAAGCTCTATTGAAATATACCTGCTGCTGGCAAATCATCTTCAAACCTGATGGCAGGTGAGAGGTTCCCTAGCAACAAGAGAGCCCCCCCCCCTCCCAAATCACTTAATTACCAAAGTAAAGGTGCCTGTGAGAATCTCATACACATCAGGGGGCATCCTCACTTGTGAGACCCTCATGGCTTGAGTGTGTATTGAGATCTTCTCTGTACTGCCAAGTGACTCAAGTACTTGAGCACTATGTCTTATTCCACATATAAAAACTGTGTATTGGACCTTTTCCTTCAGGGAAATAACTCCAACATGATGGGAAACAGTCCAAGCCCTCTTGCTGGACCATAATCACAGAGATTGCAAAGATAATCCAAAAGCTCAGTCTAGGGAATGTACCTAACTCCTACAGCATTGTGCTTTCTTGTGTTGGGATCTCATCAGAGCCCCCAAAGGAAATTATGACTTTGTTATGCTAGGATATTTAGCCATCTCATTCCAAGTTCAGCTAAGCTCAGCCCCTGGAGCCCACGGGAGATACAAGAGAAACAAAGCCAGAAGCTTTCCGAACAGGGCTTTCATTTCTTCAGCATGACCAGCATTATCCTTAACCTCTGTTTACTCATGGCTTATTGTAAATAATTGACAAGCAAGAGCACAAAGCTTATGAGGCAGAGATGAATTTGGTGCTGGGAGACCCCATTAGTAATGATGGAAAAGGAGGTCAAGAAATCCCTGGATGAAGCCAGTACTTCTCTTCCTATGAGCTGCTATATAGGGCAGTAACCGGAGAGACTGACAAACAGCTCCTCACATGACCTCCTGCTTGGGGATTTAACCATACGTTCACCTCACAAGGCACTCTAGCTAAAACCAGAAAGCTGTACAGTAGCTTTGAATCTGTACTGATGTTTATAGGTATTAATTATGTATAGTTGTATATGATGTAGATAAATTATAAATTATTTGTATAGGTGTAATAGATTATATATATTGGAAAGTGCAATCTTTTTACTTGATTAAATGATATTAAAAAATCAAATGGGTGCCAACTGCCACTCTGTGTGTGCATGCGTGTGTACAGAGGGAGATGGTCCGCCTAGAGAGAGATTGCTTATCAAGTAACCAAGTAAGTTTTGTCTTCCATGTCTTTCTTCTGCTGCCCCTGCTCTGAGACTGTATACCCAGCATTAGGGTATGGAATCCACTACCAAGCAGTTAGCTCTCTGAGGAGTAACAGAAGTCCCTGTGCTCTGGTATTTAGAAGAAAGAACGCAGAAGACCCCAAGAACTTTCTCTTTACTTTGGAGATTTTAATGGAGATGCCCAGAATTAAAGAGCCAAGAGAGGGCTGGTATTGTTTAATGGGGCAAATACCCCACATACAGACATTTTAAGAGTTCATAGGCACTGAAGAGCTCTGTTACGGCATCCGCTGGCAACTACAAGGTGTGTCAGGCTCAGCTAAGGCTGAGACCCAGTGGGGAGGAAGTGGAAGTCTCACTGACATAAAGGATCGGGATTCCAGGCAGAAGAAGGAAAGAAGCCCAGGGGAAGAGACTACTTGGCCATAGTATCCTCTCCTAAGAGAACTCTGCTAATAAACAGTGGTTCTTAACCTGGGGGTAATTACTCCTTGAGGGTTAATTTGGCAAATTTTAGGGAGCAATACATTTAACATACAATAGGTGTTCAGTTTTGTTCAACATAATGTATGAGAAAAATACAATAAAAATGATTAATGGTAATTTTCTTTTTGTCTATTGCCACTTTAAAAAGGAGACGGGGTAATTTTGGTTTATTGGTTAAACTTAAGGGGTAACAGTGCCAAGGAGGTTAAGAACCACTGTGCTAGAAGAACTTGGGATAGATCACAGGAGTGTAGCAAGGGATACCTCAGATCAAAGGGCAGGTATTAGATCTCCATGAGGAAGGCCCTGGAAAGTGTTTGATTGCTATCAGACCTGAAAATGGGCTGCAAGAAAGGGCCTAGAGCAGTGGTCTCCAACCTTTTTACACCCAAGATCACTTTTTAAATG
>JANRFK010005987.1:2011113-2026494 GCA_030068395.1 Apalone spinifera | reverse complement strand
AGGGGCACGCGGCGTCCCTTACAGCTGCCATCAGGCACCGTGCGCCCGCCTCCCGCGGTGCCGGCCCGCAACGCCCTTCCCCCACGGACGCGGGGCGCTACACGGCCCGGCACACGCGCCAGTAGCAACAGCCGGACCAGACTGGGCCGCGTTTGTGCCGTGCGCCCTGGGCCGGGCCCCGGGCTGCGAGCCAGTGGCCGTAGCCGGGCCGCGCATGCACCGTGTGCCGGGGGGCAGCGCCGCGTCCCTGTGCCTGGGGCGCCAGAATACCTCGGGCCGGCCCTGTGAATAGTCACTGCAAAAATGCATTGATACTTTGATTAGTGAAATACCTGATACTTAACATCCTTATTCTGGAGTACAGCTGAGTCTGGTGTCTCATGCATGCAGCTGTATAACTCGTTAATTAATGGAATTATTTTTGATTCACAGTGAGGTAAGCGTGACCAGATTCAAACCCTAGATCTCTATCACACAAACACTCTGCTTCCTGCTCTCACCACCATAGAAATAGTGTGTACGTTTCTTAGTTACATGCATTCTTATCATTTACCAGAATGGAGGCGGTGCGCCGTTCTTTTACCATTTTTCGTTGAGAACTACCACTTCTAAACAAATAGTAAATACTAATGTTAATGATCCCCTGGACTCAGAAATCCAAGTTTGCCTCTTTCCATGGTATCATTCTTCCCTGCTGGCTGTGGAGAATTTAAAACATTTCCCGATTCATTTAATTTCTAGCAAAGCTACAGAAAAATGTTATTGAATCTCCTTTTTTAGGAAAATTCAAGACGGTGTGCAGTGAGGATTTGTTAAAGGAAACTGCAGAATTTATGTGGAGCTCTGGGTAGCATAACTAAACAGTTTGAAAAGTGCTTAGATTTGGCACAAAATACAATGAAACTGAGATGATTTTCCTCCTCATTGGTGCAGAGCACCTTTAGTGGAGCTTTTCAAAAGAGTAGCTGCAAAACTGGCTAGATCACAAATAATAAGATATGGGGACAGCATTTCTTTAGTGTCTTTTAGCTTTGTTACTGTAAACTGAAGAATGGGGAGAATACCCGAGCTTTATTATGTACTGTGTTGTTACCAATTATTTTGATAGAATTTGAAATGGTATAGAGAAGGGCAACAAAAATGATTTAAGAGTATGGAGCAGCTTCTGTATAAGGAGTGATAAAAGGACTAGGACTTTCAGCTTGTAAAACAGACAACTGAGAGGGAGATGATGATAGAAGTTTATAAAATCATGAATGGTGTAGAGAAAGTGAATAAGGATGTGTTGTTTACTCCTTCAAGTATCACAGGAAGCAGGAATGAAATTAAAATCAACTAACTCACAAAAGCAATTACTAATTCACACAATACACAATCAACCAGTGAAACTCATTGCCAGGGGAGAATATGAAGGCCAAAAAGAATTAGGTAATTTAATGGAGGACAGGTCCATCAATGTCTATTTCTAGGGCCCTACCACAATTCATGGTTCATTTTGGTCTGTTTCATAGTCATAGCTTTTTAAACTTAATTTCAGATGTTTACACCTGAAATTCGATGGTCTGTAACCATAGGGTTCCTGACTGAAAAGTGGGCTGCAGGAGGTCCAAAGCTCTTGTATATTTATGTGTTGGAGTAGAGAGTCATGGGATTGCCACCCTCACTTTTGCATTGCCCTGGGAACTGGCCTGGTGTAGGGAGAGGTACCCAGAGCTGAGTCTGATCTTCCCCCAAGAGCCATGCAGAGGAAGAGGAAATCCTGCCCCTCCCACTCATTAATGAATTTAAAAGTAGCCATTGGTCTACAAAGGAATTTCACAAGCCAATTACAGAGACAGTACAGAATTGACCTTTATATGCAAATGTTACACACTTTCCCTGGGCTTGAACAAAAACATTAACTGGATGTTGCATTATAAAGCTAGCCTTCTGTGCAGTTAACACTTCCAGCCCACTCAGCCTCATTAGCACAAGTACTACAATTGACAGGTAACTTTTTTGTCCCTTCTTTTTCTGTTATAAATTCTGGGTTCCTGTTATTTCCAGTCCACCTTCCAGCTGATCTGAAGAAGTGGGTTTTGCCATGAAAGCTCATGATACTATCTGTATTTTTTATTAGTCTCTAAGGTGCCACAGGACTACTTGTTATCCCTGATGTCTGTAACTTAAAGCCACTTCATCAGATGCAGCCCTACTTCATATGAGTTTAATCTTTTTGTGAAGTAACTTAATTTTTAAATATTTTAATGTAAACATTTTGGAGCTTGGCATTTGAACTGCCAGGCTATAAGTAGTAACATATTTTACTTTCTCTTCTAACATCTTACCTGTTGTTTAAGAAATACTCAAAAAGGGTTTGTTTTTGTTATTCATTTTCAGGTCCCATTCGGAAAGTATGCAACTGAAGCCATGAGTACAAATAAACAGTGGGATGTTAACAAAGCGCTGGCTGTTGCCAGCCTCTTCCATTTTCTTTACAGTGCAGGAAATGCCTGTGTAATTCCATTTTTAACTCTTTACTTCCGGCAGTTGGGGTTGACTGCCCCTTTAGTAGGTATTATCATAGGAATTAAGCTTTTAATATCATCTCTCTGGGCACCACTCTGCTCCTACTTTACAAAGAGCCACGGTAAAAGAAAAGTTTTCATTAGTGGATCTTTGCTGTGTTCAGTGGGAACAGGCTTGCTGCTTACACTTGTCCCACCCTTGAGCAAGGACATCATGTACAAATATTGTAATATAAGCCAGCAATCAAGCAGCTTCGCGAATGCAGTAGAGTTGCCTGATCTGAGTCTGAACAATCCGAGTGCTGTACATCCCAGTACAGTTACCAATAAAGATATGGTGTCTGCAGAAATGCTGAGACCATCTACAAATGTTTTGGTGACCAGTGCAAAACCACTGATAAGTTCAGCTTTCCAAGAAATGTTTACCTTTACAGATGCATGGGAAAAGAATGATGAAGGAATTGGTGAAGTGGGTACAACTGCAGACTATTATAGTAATAGGCCTTCTGGCAAGATAGCTTCTTCTGTGAATGTAATTAACCAGATGATACAAGAACTTGAGACACTCACTTCAAATGAAACGCCAATCCCTAGGTTTAAGAAGGAAACCAAAACGCCAGAGATTGGGCTGAATGTGAATGGTAACCCCGAGAAAAATCTTTCAGTTGGTGGGACTGCTGAGTTTTCTTTATTTCGAACAAACCCTCATCCTATTAGTGGAGCTTCTTATGTTTCTGAAAATCTGTCAAGTCGCTGGGAAAAAGTTCAGGATGTCGACTTGGAGCTTTTACAAGGTTTTAACTTTCTTGACCGTGAGCACCAGATTTTTCTCATGGTACTAGGCGCTGTTGTGTTTTGGGAGCTGTTGGCTGCACCTCTCGAATGGATGGTTGATGACAGCCTTTATGAATATCTTGACTTTGTTGATGCAACTGACAGATATGGGACGCTTTGGATTTGGAGTTATTTGGGGGCGTCTGGAGGAGTCTGTGGTGTCACCATATTTGTGGATCAATTGAACTGCTTCCTCAGTGCTAAAATCTCTCGTCTCTCTGTACACTTCTATGGCTATGCTGTACTGATCACACTCACATTGCTCACCAGTGTCTTTCTTCCTATCCATGTTTCCAAGAAAACAGAGCATGTGAACAAAACTGTCAAAGCTCTGAACCTTATTGGAAGTGATGGCCGAACAATTCTGTCTGCTGTCACCGTCTTCCTTACAGGAGTCATTGGCTCTACTGTGCAGAATTTTCTCTTCTGGCAAATGCAAGACCAAGGCAGCAGTGAAATATATATGGGTCTATCGGTGGCTATTGGACTGATTGCTGAAATTCTGCTTTATACCTTCAAAAGCAAGCTACTAAGAGCTCTCTCAAGTAGTGGTACTGTTGCACTGAGTTTAAGCTGCCTTTCAGCACAGCTTCTGTACTATTCATTCATATGGAATGCATGGTCAGTTCTGCCTATTCAGATTTTGTGTGCCTTCAGTAATGGTGCCTTATGGTGGGCAATTAATATGTTGGTTGACGATGTAGCCAGTCCTGGGACAGAGAGATCTCTGCACGTCGTCCTCCAGGGCCTCTCATATGGCTGTGGAGCTAGCCTGGGAAGCTTTGCAGGGGGATTTGTTGTGAGCAATTTTGGATTGGCAGTTCTGTACAGAGCATGCTCTGTAAGTTTGGCACTCTGGTTAATCTTGTTCCTGATTGTCCAATCTAAATTGCCTAGGCAGAAAAAAATTAATTATTCTCGTCTCCTGGCTGCAGATCCTAGTGATGTGAGTGACTCTGATGAGGAGAAGGAAAGGGACTGGCTGATAAAAGCTATGAAAGATGAGAACTTCAATAGGAATTGGTAACGTCGTCACATTTGATCAGTTAATCTGCAATAGAACAAGTTCAAAGTACACAGATGAAATTATTAGGCAGGTGGGAAAGAAATGCCCAGAATGACTAATAATTCCTAAGCGGTAGAATATACAGTGTACGTATTTGCTTGGAAAGCCATGTATAAAGTCCATGTTTGATAAATCTTTTATTTTCTTAAGATTAATTTATAGTGAATATTTGTAGCATTTTTTTAACTTAATCATTCCAAAATCCATGTGAAATGCCTTTTGAGGTGCGCATTTGCTAAAATGAATGCAGTTTCATTTTTAATCAAAGGGCAAAATGTGGATGCACTTTTCCAATCAATAATTTTAAATACTTACACAGTCAGTAAGACACAGTCAGTAAGGTGCCACCCTCCAAGACTGTCTTCAGCCAGCAAGGATCATTAATGAAGGAAACCTCCTCCACCACCCCTTTATTTTGACCTCCAAAATCAGTTTGCTATCAGGCTTGGTCGACAGTGAAAAATTATATTGGATAGTATACTATACTGTTACATCCCTAATCTGTACTAAGTAGCTCTGCCAGCATAATTCATGTTTATGATTGCAGTGCAGTCTAGCAGGTAGACCACCAGATGGTTTCAAAAGGCTTGGTTTCCTCTGTCACTGGTTTGCTGGATGACGTTGGGCAAGTCACTTTTCCTTCCAGCCACTTAGTTTTCCCCGTTTGTAAATGTTACTGACCTCTTTGTAAAGGTCTTTGAGGTCTATGAATAAAAGGTTTTATATAAGAGCTAGGTATTTATGATGATTTAGTTAGTGGTGTAATTGTCTAGATGGCTGTGAAAACAATACTAACAAATAACTGAGCTTCCTTCTAGTCATTTTTAAAAAGAGGTGGCTGGAGTACACCCCCAAATGTTGGCTCACTGAGTTCAACAAAGCATCATGTGGCTTCCCTTATTTTTAACACATCCTTGGGTTTTGAGGACCATCTGTCTCATCGTGATCTGAGTAGCTCTGCTTGGATCAAGATACAGTAATATGTGCTGGTGACCTGTGTGTGTACTTATATTGTGGTCGTCACAAAAGTGCTTAGCCCTGGGCTAAACTACTACCATTGAAATCAATAAGACCATTGGCTTCTTGTGAGAGCACAATTAGGCCCAGGCTTTTGAAAATCCCACCCATACTGTCTCTATCACTGGAGTATTACAAACCTTAATAAATCATCTTTGTAAGGTTGGAAAGTAGTATCATCTGCACAGAAAGATGGGGTGACTTGCCCAAGGTCACACCAGTGTTTGTGACAAAGCTGGGAACTGAGCCTGGATCTCCTAAGTCTCAGGCCCTGCTGTAACCACAAACTGCATCTCCATATTAAGGACACAGATGGATAGAATATCATGTTTTTCTGTCTTTCAAGAGATTGCTGCTACCAGCTTCATTTTGTGCAAGCTAAACATGGCAGTTTGTGTAACCTGTGTTTTTAAAATACACTATTTAGTAGTTGCATTTGAACAGAAATATATCTAAAGTTCTAAAAAGCAGGTAAATGAGTAATTTTACAAAGTCCCCTAGATTTGTCCTGTTACAATCCTAAAAGCTTGCAAATTCCAGCATAGTTCTCCTCTTAGGCATCTACAAAACTAAAAATTATTTAGCTGACTTCACCAAAAGGCATATACAGGTGACCCCTGACTTGCAACGCAATTGGTTCCCGGGGAAGTGTTGCAAGTCGGGGGCATCGTAACTCGAATCCTCATTGACAATAGGCGTTGTACGCCATTATAAATAGGGCCAAGGAAGTAAGTCGGGTTTTCAGTCCCTTTCAACTATTTTTTAAAGTGTGGAAGTGCGAGGGGTTGCAACTCAGGCAATCGCAACTTGGGTGTTTCCTGTATTAGACCTCTCAAAATGTGGGCTGTGAGTCTTGTTGCCCTTCACGCTAAAGTTACACAGTGCCAGTGTAGTACTTCTCTCGTCTTTCAAAAGTTTACATCCCTCCCTTGCAGAGGAATAGGGTTTACTACTTAATGGGTGTTTAGATACAGTTTGCCAGTTCAGGCTTAAAGATTTACAAGCTATGAGAGCAGTAGCTCCAAGCAAACTAAATATTTTGGCTCATTTAACATGCAATAGAAATGGGACTTGTGCAAGAGTTGTAAATAAAATAATAAATTGGACTGGACTCAATGAATGTTTGACCCAATATCTTCCTAACTCAATAAGAGGCGGTACATAAGTATTCAGCAAGGAAAGTGGGTAGTATCCAATGGTATTTTATTGCTAGTTACACATCAGTAACAACTGATCTGCACATCAGATAATGTCAGCCCAACAAACTGCCTTCAACTTGTTGGCACAGATCCATTTTGCCTTGCAGTATACTCAGCTAGAATTGCTTTATATATAGAATTGTACTAGTGCCAAGAACAACTACAACTTACTTTTTTTTCCCTTCTGATGGACAAGATAATGTTATGATCTCATAGGAATTCAAACTAAACAAGCTGGGAGCAATTTTAGTGTCAAAAGAATTTGCATCTCAGTCCTATTATCTTGTAATACCTCATAAGCAAGTGGTGATCAGTAATACTTAGCACTAATTACCTTTTAACTGGAGCTCTTTTAAAAATAAGTATCTGACACCAACTGTATGTAAAATAAATTGCAAGTGCAGTATTTAAAGGGACAGTGACTGTTAGCCAGTTTGATATGTGGTGATATCTAGCTAGAGAACTTAAATTAGGCTCAAAATGTAGTAAAAACAAGTTTTTGTAAAACCCAAGACTAATGGGAAACTGGGCTTTGTAAAGTCCAGTGAAGAGTTTTTTAGATTTTATAATGCAAAAAATCTGGAAGTGAAACTGACTTAGGGTAATATCTGTTGTGGATAAATGGTAAGTCAACTACCTATTCTACTTAAATCTGTGCAACACCCTGATGCAAACTCTTCCTCACCCCTTTCTTTTCTTGAGGGTGTCTGCTATCTTTGCAGCACTGCCAGCCCCAGCAATGAAAAGTGGGGGGCTGAGTGCAGAATAATAAGTGATTCTCATGCCCTTCTGAGGCTTAACTGGCTCATTCTACTACATTCCCAGGTCCCACTATCCTGCAGAGCAGGGGACAAAATGTAATTGTGCTTGATCTTCACTTAACTTTTTTAATTGTTTTTTTTCCCCCTGTAATTCTGTTTGCTTTAGTTGGCTTCTGACATACCCCCTGCATTCTTTTAGCAATTGTTAACCTTGTCAAGAATTTTAATCAACTAAATTGCCATTGGATAAAGCAGGCGTTCAGTTTCTTTTAAAATAAGTGAAGAATAGCTATGCTGTGTGGATTTAGAAATACACACTCATCAATAACATGTACGTAGATCACCTACAAAAAGCCCCAAATTATTAATGAAATGTTTTCCTGTTGCACTATCGTTCATTTTTGTTTACAGTATTAACAGCAGTGTCTTATAAGGTACAAGAGATAATTTTGTTGTGCTCTACTTGGCACTAGAGAGACCGCTTTGAAAGCACTATATCCAGTTTGGGCCATAACACTTTAAGAAAGATGTGGACAGATTTAAATCCAGAGGAGATCAAGAAAAGTGATAAAAGATTTAGAAAACCTGATATATGGGGAAAGGTTAAAAAGCTGGATATGTTTAATCTTGAGGGGAAAAAAAACTGAGTGAAGGGCTTGAGAGAACTGATAAGTCTTTAAATATGTGAAAGGTTGTTATAAAAGAGGATGGTGAACAATTGTTCTTCATGCCAACTGAAGGTAGGACAGGAAGTAATGGGCTTGATCTGCAGTAAGGGAGATTTAGGTTAGTTAAGTAACTTTAAGCACAGGAATAGTCTTTCCAAGGGAGATGGTTGAATCCTTGTTTTGTGAGGTTTTAAGAGCAGATTAGATTGATTTTACTAGGCAAGGCCTCAGTCACTCAAGTCTGCAGATTGGTTGTGCAAGAATGGTCCAACATTCTCAGTTTGCTGACTCTTGCTAATCTTTGAACTCTGTGGAACACAGTGCAACCCTGATTCAGATAACCAGAATTTGAATATTTTGATCATCACCAAGAGTTAGGAAAAATGACTTTCTACGATATTCAGAGTGCTAGCTTTTTCACTGGTGTCCTGTACGAACAATGTAATCAGAACTGTGACACGCAGCAAACTTTTCCTTTGGTTTCTGTCATATGGTTTACATTTTCTCAGATTTCCTTAACATTTCAGGTTCCAACAGAAGTACAATCTCAAAGCAAAACTGAAGTGAAGTTGTCAATTTGACATGCTTTTGACTCAGAATTGTAAGACTTGAATTGCATGCTCCAGAAAGATTTGTTAGAATCAGCAAACCTTTCCACAAAGCTTTCTTTCACTGTGGAGTTTCTAATGAAATATAAAGCCAGGTGAGTTTCTAGAAAGGATTTCAGATTTTGTAATACAAACAGAGCTGGGTAAAGTGTTTAACAAATACATCTCTTCTAGTCCATTTCATTTAGCTGTAACTTCAAAAGAATGTCAGATGTTTTCAGCAATATTACATCACAAATAGGAATATTTGCATGTTCCAAAACTTAAAAATTGGAGCTCTCTTGAATCTGTTCTCTTTTATCCTGGAATATGCTGCCTTTCAGACATCATGTGCACTTTACCAGCTACTGCTAAGACTTTCCATATTCCCCTACCAGTAAAGGAATTTGTGTCTCAGTTATATGCTGTTCTGAGGGCTGCGTGAATGGTGTGCTCCAAATCGGAATTAACCATTTTTAAGTGTGAAATAAGATTGAAAGTTGGTATTGGATTGCTAATACTGCAAATTCTCCAGATGGTACCTTCTGTATGCTTCATAATTGAAGATGCTTTGTACACACTTTCTGAGATATTTAGCAGGTATTGACTCTTGGTTAAGTGAACATGTAGTTAACTAATGCAAGAGATAAATATTGACTGAGATGGACATCAGTATTCAACAAGTTCTTGAAGCTTGTTAAAAATGAAATCGGCATACAGTATACATTGCCACATTTATTCAAATAGACATGTTTATAAAGAAGTCTCAATGCAGTGTCCCCTTGTTGAGGGGAACGGTGTAGGTACAATGCTTAAACCGACTGGCCTCAATCTCCATTGGGATCTCTGGACATTACTGTAATGCAAACACTGGTTTTTATGTCCCAAGTCAAAGATGCATATAAATGAGTTTTAAAAAGCCTAAAATGCTAATAGTTTATGACCTAAAAATAGAGGCTAGATTGAGGCACTTTTACAGCTTTAATCTTAATATCATTGTAATATTTAGAATGTGTTCTGGCTATGGCTATGGTTTTCTAGTACTGCACAACAGTTTGCTTTCTCCATCTGTCCAACTTCCTTCTCCTACAGTCTCTCTATTCGCTGTAGTGTCTAAGACTGCCCCCTTCTGTCTGGCCCAGCAGTCTAATGGGGAGATAATGTGAAATGGCTAGTGAAAATTATAGTCCTATGATCTAACCAGCCAGGAAACAGAACTGCATATATGTGGTTTCACTGGATATAGGATGACTTCAAAAACATCTGTAATTGACCTCTGAGCCAATCATGTTGCTCTTATTTGCATATACAGTATAGTTAACAGTGGTTCCAGAGTTCCTTACTGTTGATCCCTGTGAAGTTTAAGCAATAGAAAACAGCTGAATTATCACAGCAGGAGCCAAACATTTATTTTATAGTTCTTCCACAAGAATAGATCAGGTTCACCAAACTGAACAGAATTGGTAACACCTGCATGTAGAAACCTAGATTTTTGGCAAGTAGCTATCACCGTCTTGGATTGCCCCTAGTAATATATTTGTATGTGGTGATAGGCAGAAGTTTAACAATGTGGTGGTTTATTGACAGTACATGACCCTCACGTCATCATGGAAGCATTTTTGAGGGCTTTGATTCTTGTGTATTTTGTTGTATGTGCCCGGAAGCTGTATGAAATGTCTTACTAAAGAGCTCTAAATCAGTCTGTCTTACTGTTTTCCCACCTACAGTTTAATTTTATTTAAGAGCTGCTGGTCAATTCCAATATCATAGAGACTGTTGTTTTTTATTGAATTGGACAATGCACTTTTAATATTAAGCATTTAATATATAGAATGTATCCTTTCTACTGGACAACACTGTAAATGAACCTCTTGTTTTTTTAATAGATGTAACAATGTACAGAGAAATAGTTGGGCTTTATTCAGTTACACTGGAAGTAAATTTGTTTTTATGCAGCCTAATATAAAAATCATTTTAGAGCAGGGTCCCTTAGAGACTTTTAGCCTTGAATTCTAGGACTTGGGAGGCAGTGCATGTAGTTAGACTTGCCATCTTATACCTGAGAATGGATTTGCACAGGGCATGCTGACTGAAACATAAACGTGCTGATCTGCTGCTGCTTGACTTCCAACTAACCAGGTGGAACATCCAACATATTTCAATGTAACTTTTTTTTTTCATTTGAAATCACTTCTGTCTTCCCTTTTGCAGAGCGGCTTTATTTGATTATGACAATGTGTATTGTGGAGCAAACTGACCTTTGTGCTTTAACTGCATCATAAACTCAGGCATGCGGCTCTTTAATTGCTGCTAAATTAAATCCTGTATTTTTCATAAAGCATAACATAAAAGTCTAAAACATTCTCATTTTGGCCAACAGTGATTTACATTCCTGAAGGTGAGAATACCCTTGTAAATCTCAATTCTTCCGCTGATTAAACAGTTCACACGACTGTTTTTCCCTGCAATACAGAACAGTCAAAACAGACCTGAGGTGACTTCCATTGAGAGCTCACAAACAGCAGATGCTCTTCATCTAATGAGTTGAATCACAAATCAGATGCTTTTTCTTTTGCATTTTCTGTGTGTAATTGAGGTACAGTAATAAGCTGCTTGATTTAAAAGACAAATTGAAGTATAAATAAACCAACAGGTGTTTGTACTTATGCAGGAAACAGCCATTTCCTGCCTCTGCAGAGATTGTTTGCCTCATTAACAATAAATGGTTAGACTGAAAGTTTAAAAGTATAATGCAACTTATACAATCTTTTGGTGCATGAACTGAACAGCTCATGAAAATCCTGAGATTATGTATTTAAAATACCTTCACAATCTCATCAAGGACCACATACTGCATTCCTTAATGCCCTAAATGACTATTAATACTGTACAGGTGATAATACTGTATCTGCAAATCATGGATTATTGAGAGGGGAAAAAGGCAGCATGGCAACTGCTGTGAATAATTACGAGTCATCCATGTTGGGTTTTGCTGCTGTCTTTGGATTTGCAATCAATATTTCCAGAATCCCTTGCCTTTCGTTTGCAAGCTGTATATTTTTGCTGCCAACGTCTGTGTGCACTGAGTTTACAAGCAGAATAAATATCTTTTAATTAATCAGAAATACTGTTTAAAATCCTCGACTGACTCGGTTACAAGAAAATAAAAATAAAGCACAACTGACCCTTAACAAGCAAAGTGAATTCAAAGCATAGATCTCTCTCACCCCATTTCAACAGTCTCAATGACTTGAATTTTAGTCAGCATCCATCCCGTTTCTTTTACTCTTCGGCTGCGTCTAGACTGGCATGATTTTCTGCAAATGCTTTTAACAGAAAAGTTTTTCCGTTAAAAGTATTTGCGGAAAAGAGCGTCTAGATTGGCACGGATGCTTTTGCGCAAAAGCACTTTTTGCGGAAAAGCATCCATGCCAATCTAGATGCGGTTTTGCGCAAGAAAGCCCCGATCGCCATTTTAGCCATCGGGGCTTTTTTGCGCAAAATGGTTGTGGGTTGTTTACAAAATGCTTTTGCGCAAGAGGGCTTTTGCCCGAGCGGGAGCGTCATTGTATTTGCACAAGAAGCACTGATTTTGTACATTACAAAGTCAGTGCTTTTGCGCAAATTCAAGCGGCCAGTGTAGACAGTTGGCAAGTTTTTGCGCAAAATCTTGCCAGTCTAGACGCAGCCATCAAGTCTTGTTGATGCTGTGGGTAGAAAGAAATGCAGAGATAATTTGGGTTGTCTGCTCTTCTTTGAGAATCATCTGCAGCTGAGGTTCACAACGCAGCTGGTCTGGGTGAATGGGACCCTCCAGCTGTTTCTTTGTCAAGATGTAGATTTTTGCCCACATCCTCTTTCTTGCCTAAAAGAATGACTGCCTAATTGGGTGATGGCCTATTTGGTTTTGTTGACATCTGGTGGAGATATTGGCTACACTTTTGTTATTGGTTAACTGCTTTATGGCTGCTCTCACAGATTTGAAACATCTTAGTAAGACCATACACAGGAATCTTTTAGCTTTACATGCAGTGTTATCACACATTTTATCAGAACAATAATGATCAGCAAATTATGAGTTTTCAAATGAGACTTCACAAGGCATACTTTGTACAAAATTTATTATAGTCCTGCAAAAAGGGTGAACACAGGAGTGCAGATTTCACATTCATATTTCTAATCAACTCTTTCCTGTACAACAATTAAATCCTAATCTTTCTGCAAGACATGATCCAGCCCAAATGAGGCAATAGACAAAATATATAAAATATAACCCAGAGATCTCCTGTGTTCCTCACAACAGTTCTATCCTGGTCTATGACAAGAGGTGGAGAAGTGAATTCCTCAGGGACTCTCTCTGAAGTTTCCTAGCCCACATGTATGGTAGCTTGAAGCAACAGGATATCCTGACAGACTGAGGTCCAAGTTGTGGGGTAGGTACCAGTCCTCACCAACAGTCAGTCCTGCAACCTGAAACCACACATCACACCTTAGACACACCCAAGAACCAACCTTTCCAGCAGCCCGCATCACACCTTAGACACACTCAAGAACCTACCCCTGCAGTAAGCCCCACTGCCAAGTCTGTCCACACCTATACTAGCAACACCATCACAGGACCTATTTAGCTATATTAGCTACATCAAGGGTTCATAAAACTGCACATCCCCTAATGTAAGAGATGCTGTCAAGTGCCAGCAATTCCCTTCTGCCATGTATATTGGCTAAACCAGATGGTCTCTATGACAAAGGTTAAATGGACACAAATCAGACATCAGAAATAGTAACACACAAGCCTGTAGGCCAGGGGAACATTTTAACCTGCCTGGTCCCTCAATCATGGATTTAAAAGTAGCCATTCTTCTACAAAGGAATTTCACTAACCAGTTAGAGTTGGCAGAACTGGAATTTATAGATTTAACACCTGTGCTTGAACAAGACATTAACTGCTTAGCGCATTACAAAGCCAATTTCTCCTGCCTTTAACATCTACATTTCCACATCAGAAGCTATGAATAAGACACATCCAACCCACTTAAATAGCCTCATTAACACAGGTCCTACAATTGACAGATACTTCTTTTGCTGTTTATATATAATCTTGGTTTCTGTTATTTCCACTTCAACTCATCTGATGAAGTGGGTTTTACCCATGAAAGCTCATGAGTCTATATAGAATCATAAGGTAGGATGAGACTTCAGGAGATCAAGTCCAACGCCCTGCTAAAAGCACGGCCAATCCCAATTAAATCATTGCAGCCAGGACTTTGTCAAGCTGGGACTTAAAAACCTCTTGGGATGGAGATTCCACCACCTCCCCAGGTAACCCATAGATATTTTCGTTAGTCTCTAAGGCCATGTCTCCATTAGGAAATTATTTCAAAATAACTATTTTGAAATAGCGTGTCCACATACAGGGAAGCCTCAAAATTAGTCCAAGGAAGGCTCCCTTAATGTGGATGCACTACCTTGGTTTAGAGCCCCAGGAAGCACTGGGGAGTAATGAGTTTGAATACTCTGGGGAGTAGTTATTTTGAAATAACTGTCATGGAGTGAACACACAACCACTATTTGTAAATGAAATGTGTGTTATTCCTCATGGAAAGCAGGAGTTGTTATTTTGAAATAACCAGCCCCTTATTTTGAAATAACGGGTTTGGGGCTACATCTAGACTGCAAGCCTCTTTCAAAAAAGAGCATCTAGACTACAACCAGTACTTTCGAAAAAGCAAGCCGCTCTCTTTTTTGAAAGAGAGCACCCAGGCAGTCTGGACGCTGTCTTTCGAAAAAGCACAGCTTGCATTACATAGCGCCTTTTTTTGGAAGAGCACTTTCGAAAAAAGGCGTTCTTCCTTGTAAAATGAGGTTTTCCGCGGTTGAAAAAACTGCCACATTCTTTTGATTTACTTTTGAAAAATGTGGCAGCAGTCTAGACACGGGCAGTTTTTTCGAAAAAAGGCCACTTTTTCCAAAAAAACCCTGTAGTCTAGATACACCCCCATGGTAGTATGAATGCTCTGCTTGTTATTTCGAAATAACTTCAGGTTCTTGCTCTTCAATGGGCTTCCTGTGTGAGCTGGGGAAAGCCAGCGGGGGAAGGTTTTCCAGGTCACTAAGCACACCAATCCCATTGGCTTTCAGGGGGAGGGACGCAGTGCCATTTGTGCTCTTGCAAAAGCTCCTTCGTCATCTCTCTGGGCTTCAATTTCCCATCTGTGCCCCATGGAGTCATAGCACGGCCCGCATGTGCAGGGAGGCTGTAAAAACAGATCCGCTACAGATTGGGAGGTGCAGCACTATAGACCCGGGGTTTGGTAGGTCCAGAAAGGAGAAAGGGAGAAAGGAGTCCAGGAGAGCTGGCAGTATTTTAAAGAAGCCTTATTGAAGGCACAGAAAGAAACCATCCCGATGTGTAGCAAGAGATGCAAACGTGGTAGGTGACCAGATTGGCTTACGGGGAAATCCTTGGTAAACTTAAGCACAAAAAGGGCGCTTACAAAAAGTGGAAACTTGGACAGATGTCTAGGGAGAGCTATAAATGTATAGCTTGAGAATGCCAGGGAGTTATCAGGAAGGTGAACGCGCAATTGGAATTGTGACTGGCAAAGGCTGTGAAGGATAACAAGAAAGGTTTCTACAGGCACGTTAGCAAGAAGAAGGTGATCAGAGAGAGTGTGGGGCCCCTACGGGATGAAGGAGGTAACCTAATGACAGATGATGTGGGGAAAGCTGAAGTACTCAA
>JANRFK010005987.1:2000671-2011013 GCA_030068395.1 Apalone spinifera | reverse complement strand
TCCGCCCCCTCCCCGCAGCAGCTCTTTTATCCGCTGCTGCAGAACTGCGGGGAGTGCGGAGCAGTGGTTAGAGCGGGGCGCCCGGCAGCGGGGCGGGTGCAATCAGGACTCCAGGCTCTCGTCGGGGACCAGCTGCTCGCTCCTCAGGCAGCGCGTTTCCCGCCCCGTGCCCGGTTCTCCGCCCGTGATCCCAGACCTGCAGGGCTGGAAGGGAACCTCCGCAGGTCGCCAAGGCTGGGCCCTGGCACCCAGGGCCACGTCAACCCAGGCCGTCCCTGGCAGGGGCTGTCCAACCTGCTCTTTAACACCTCCGACCAGGGCGATTCCACAAGGGCCAGAGCTTCCAGGCAGGAAGCTGTTCCTAGCAGCTCCCCTGCACCTGCCCATGAAGCCTGTTGCCTTTTGTCCTGTGAATCACCCTGCTCTGCCCAAGGGCCCGTGGGAAGGCTGTGCCAGGCTCCTTTTAACCTTCCCTGTTGGGTCAACTTTTCTAACCCTCTGGACTTTTGCTCCCCTCTGCACCCTCTCCAGTTCGCCCACATCTTCCTTAACCAGTGGCAGCCAGAACTGGGGCCCACTACTCTAGCTGAGGGTGCCAGTGCCTGGTACAATGGCCCAGCGACCTCCCCTGTCTTACACACACGGCTCCTCTCTCTACACCCCAGCACATTCCTCTCCTTTGCCAACAGCATCACTCTGATTGGTATTCAATGTGTGATCCGCTACCATCCGCCTCCCCCGCCCCCCGGCCTTTTCATCGGTGCTGCGCTTAGCCCGTTATCCGCTGTTTGCAGCTGTGCGTTTCTACGGCAGCACCTTGCACTGGTGCACTTGGCTTTATTGAATTTACTCGTGTTGATTTCAGACCAATTCTCTAATTTGTGGAGATTCAGTCTGAATTCTAAGCCTGCCCTCCAACGTGCTTGCAGCCCCTCCCATCTTGGAGTCAGCCTCATATTTCTATAAGATCATAGACCCGCCAGACTGGGTCAGAGCAATGATCCACATAGCCCAGGAGCACTGGCAGGAACTCAGCAGGGACTTGCAGTCCCTTGGTCCTTATCTAATGCTCCCAGAAGACAGGAGGGAGAGCTCCGGGGGGCCAACTGGAACACATTTCAAAGCTAAGAGTTTCCAAATGAAAATGGAAATGGGCTGAGTCCGGAGCTCCCCGATAAGCATGTTCCTCCATCAGGAGTCACTAGCGAACGTCACTCCTGCATTTCCAGGGCTGGGAATGATACACTATCCAGGACCAAAATGCAACGTGCTAAGATGCCCCATGCACCTGCCAGCCATGCTACATTGCTGGATGCAAACTCACTGGTGCCCCCAGGCAGTTCCACAGTTTATACATTGCTAAATGCAGCGGAGGCTGCTAACGGCAAATAACACCCAAGGAAACCACCACGAGCAGGACAAGAAAACAGCTACTGCCTTGTGGCCTCCCACTCCCCTCTCGCCACCGTCCCTTACCAGTCACCAAGGTGACACTCAGCCAACTGTAGCTGCAACCAAAGCCAGAGGAAAAATGCAGCTAAAGGCCAGATCCTCAGAGCTAGTTACACACCTGACTCTGGCTGACTCTCGTGTTACGGGGGAGTTTTCATCAGAGCAAGAGGTTCTTCTTCCAGGAGTTGTGACCTTCCAGTGCTCTGCTGAGACCAATGGAGTCTAGGTCAGAGCTTCAAAAGCCCCCATCTCCCATGGACTTTCATAGCCTTCGGAGTATGAAACATCACCCTCTAGAAGTAGCTCCCTTTTCTGGCCATGAGACCTGGGGCCTTAGCGAATGAAACTTGCCTTAAGTTCAAGTCATTATGGAGCAGAGCAGCTTTAGAGTGGCCGGCCTTGTCCAGGCTGGCGCAAGAAGCAACACTTAAATAAGTGCAGGACAGATTTGGGGCGCATTTAAAACCCCTAAGAGGCGCAAGTGCCGGCAGTGTGGCTAAGCCCCCCAAATGGTTATTTTCATTACTTGCCCCATTAACTTGGTGAGAGCGGAGCCAGCTAGCGGCAGGGGCAGCTGGAGCATCACTGGGACAGTAACTGCATGTCAGTAGCTCGTGTTGGGCAGAACAAGGTGCCGAGGGGGCTAGATGTGCTGGTGCTCAGCAGGGGAGCAATCGGTGTCGGCGGTGGTTGGGGTTCCCAACCCGGTGGGCAGCGGGCCCCTCACTGCTGAGCTAAAGGAAGATCTGTTAGGAATTAGGTACTGGGGCCCCTCGTACACAGCTGAGCCTTTCTGATTCCATCCAGCATGGCTCCCAGCACACTGGCCGGGTCATGGCCATACATCGGCACCCTCATCTCTACGGGCATGTAGCACCCGTTACACACAGCGCTGAGCAGCAAGTTAGGGCAGGAAGGGATAAGAGACCCTGAGCCCAGCTGATGGAGACATGGGGGGAGGGGTATTACAGGGAATCTTTTCACCCCAGATACTGAGGACTAAGGAGTCTGCCCATTGTCAGGAATCAGGGCCAGCAGCCGAGTCAGCCTCCGAGCAGCCTAAGGAGCCCAGCTGGCCTGCAGCTGGCTGCCTGATTGGCTGCTCGGCCTGATTGGTGGGATGAGCTCAGCTGACTGACACCTAAACCCAGCAACACCAGCTGTGCTTTGGGAAATGCCATGTCTGTGAGAACGCCTGCCTGGGGCACTGCCCTGCTCCTGCCTTCCCTCCCTCCCGCCAGGTGTCCTGGCTCTCACCCCAGGCTAACCACTGGGCTTGACTCCCACTCTAACCACTAGGCATGACTGCCTACATCCCAGGTTGTGACACCTGACCCCTTGCTCTGGTAAGGCGCCTAACCCCCTCCCCCCCAAAAAAAAACAACACCAGGGAAAAAATTCTGTTGAGAAAAAAAAAAGGGGGGGGCAAAGTTGTTGAGCAAAACAAACAAAAAAAAGGACCCCCGAGAGTTATTAAGCAAAAAAAAAACAAAACAAAAAAACCCCAACATGGCCCCTTTAAGAACAGACTGGGCTCTGCCTCTTTAACAGGCTGCTGGCAGCCATCTTGTCTCCCTGCTCCAGGCCAGAGACCTCCCCTGCAGAACGAGGTAAGTGGGGTTGAGCCCGGTTGCTGAGTGTGTGTTGGGTTGCCAGGTGTCCACTATTGACTGGACAGTCCCATATTTTTGCCTCCTAACCGGGAAAAAAAATCAGAAAATACCCGACATTTTAGGACATTTTAGGTGTCGGGTATTTTCTGCATTATTTTACCGGACAGGAGGCAAAAATACCGGAGTGTCTGGGTCGATACCGGACACCTGGCTACCCTACTGGCACAAGGGCATGGCCCGGGGCCCGTCAGCGTCACTGGATAGACGCCCATGGGGCTGAGCTGGCTTGCGCTCTGGTGAGGCCTGTGGCCGGCGCGCTCACTCCCGACGCAGCCGCCCTCCAGCGCCTGCCGCCCAAAGCCACAGGACGAGAGAAGAGCCCTGTTCTCCGTGAAGAGCTGGACACCAGGGCACAGACTCCCAAGGGCTGAGTAGGCTTTGGAATGATCCCAGAACTGGGGCGCCAGCACGGGAGCCAGGTGCAGTCAGACCAAGCCCGGCTGCTCGCACTGCACAGATCCGGGCCCACACCCGGGAATTCTCCTCCTGGCTACTCACTGACGAGGGCTGGCGAAAATTCCCAGTGCTCGCGGGCGACTTGTGGGCAGCGAGGGATGGGGCCTGGACGATCCGTTCCTCACTGCACAGCAGCCATCCAGCTCCCGGCAATGGCCTGACATTTAGAAAAGGCAGGTGCGCCCTCCGCCGGCAAATCTGTGGGGCCCACACTAAGCACACGGTGCACTTTCTACCTGAGGATGGCACCGTGCTTAGCTGAGGACCCCTGAGTCCCTTGGGCCCATGGAACCGGCCGCCAGTGCTCAGTAATGGCAGCTGCCCTGTACTAATCCGTCTAGAGCAAAACTCTGATGTGGCCTGTGAAGGTAGCATCGTTCTGTGCTCCCTGTGTGGCCAGACCTCCCGGGGATAGCCGGCCCCAAAGCTGGGATCTGCCCCCTGCCACTTCCTGCTTTTCCAACTAGCCTAGGTAGTCTGGCCTGTCCGTCGCTCCTGGCCTGGCTCCCGCTGCCAGGGCATGGTCAGTGCGATGGATGATTGAACGTGCAACACATTGGTCACTGTGTTGCACTGATTGTGAGCAAAACTGACGTGCCTGATAACTAGGGAGAGCTCGGAAGTGGCAGGTTGTAGGAAATGGGACTGGACCAGAAAACTCGACGTCACATAAAAAAGGATGGAAGGTTCCGTCACAGTAATAGATGTAGGGTCTGGGGCAGAGCTTAAAGCCGGGAGGGGTCTTTCTGGGTAACGCAGTGGTGAGGAAGTGCTGTCTAGTGAGCAGAGCAGAGAGTTGGAAATCTCGCAGGACTCGGGTTCTGATCCCAGCTCTGTCGACACCTGGCCGAGGAAGGCATGTAATGAAATGCACATATCTCCAAGGAGCGTTGAGAGGGGCTGGGGCGGGGCTCATCTCTGAGGCATCTGGTGCTGCCCACAGTCCGACCCTGGATCGACTGGGCCTGTGGGTTTGGCCCAGTCCGGCAGTCCCTGTATTCCCATGTCAAACAGCACGTTGACTAGATGTTGCTTGATCACCTGGACACAACCAACATGCACAATCGACTGGTCCTGTGCGTTGGAGGGAGGGTCTTGCAATGTGCAGCGATTTTCCACCGTGGCGCCTGAGGTTTGAGCTGTTCCTCTCCAAACCTGATGTTGTCTGTACAGCTGCTCAAAGCCCCAAGGAGCAACCTAAGCAGGAGACTTGGATGGCCGGGGGTCCCTGCTCTGACAGGTTTTGCCATGAAACACGATCAGCCCTGCACTTGCCTCATCCCCAGCAGGAAAACAAGCAGCTCTGTGCGATGAGAAGCCGGCGCGATACCAACTCAGAAATACTGTTTAAAATCCTCGACTGACTCAGTTTTTCCAGCAGTTTCTCTCTCATTTGCTCTCTTGCGGCTCTGGGGAGGCGGTCGCAGGTATTCCTAGGGCGTGCTGGCCGAAGAAAGCCTGGCGACTCATTGGCTTTGATGGGTAATTAACAAACACACCAACAGAAGAGGTAGGGTCAGAGCTTCCTGTGTGCTCAGCCTCTCGCTGAACCTGCTCCAGAAACATAACTGCTCCGTGGCAAGGCTCGTGGTGCATGTTGTCCGCCTGGATGGCCATGCGGGTTGCTGAGCAGAACCCGCCCAATGAGGAGCACACGGGGCAAAGTCCAGGAAATAGAAATAAGGGAAAACTCCAGCCCCTCAGTGGCTTTCCTATGCCCCTTGGTCCAGAATCCGGGCGCTATCTCGCGTGGCACCACCACGGATGGAGCTCCAGATTGAGGGCTCCTGCTAGAAGCCGTAGGATTCTCTTGTCCTGATCCAGCCACGAATGTGAAGCCACGAGGCGCTCCACTGAAGGCAACAGGCCTGACCCTGGACCTGTCTGCGCCGGGGGCTTGTTGGGCACTAACCAGTCAGCTGAGACGCGTTCTTCTAGTCCACTTGAAAAGTGTCGTGAATTCATTGTGTGCTGATTCTGTGCACACTCACGCTTCTGTGCACATGCGCTTGCAGTCCTCCAACCGCTATCCCACGCTGCTTTGCATGCCACCAGGACTGGCTGGTCTGTTTGCTTTTGTGTCTTACGCTGCACTGGGGTTAAACTGACTGTATGTCACCAGGCCTGCCGATTGGGGACGGTGGGGGGGGGGGGGGAGAATTGCCTTGGGGCCCGCAATTCTAAAGGACTCCCGGTCACCACCAAAGGTACAGCGGCAGTGTGGCTGGAGTCCCAGTCCCTTCAGAGTTGCCACCGGCACGCCAGCTGGCTCCGAGGGCCGGCGGGGGCTGGGGATGTGCTACACCATTCGAGTGGCACTGGGCCGGTTGCCTCGGCCTCACCCCTTCAGGGAAGCAGAGCTGGAGGGGGCCCACATTGCCCAGTGGCCCTGCAATCCTGTCAGCTCCTCTGCATGTCTCCTCCCCATTGAAATGCTGGGCGAAGCCATGGGGCTCCTTTGCAGCACTGACAGGGCCAAGGGGTTCCCGGGGGACTAGATTACATGGGCATCGGCACGAGGCCGCTCGGCACCTCCCCTTTCAAGGGGGCCCTCGTGTCAATGGGAACAGGCGCGGGAGCTGGAGGGACGCGTGTGCGTGTGTGAGCCCTGCGGCCGTGGTGCAGCTGCTCTGCACTGGGCGGAGAGTCAGATCCGGCCTGTCTGCCACTTGTTTGCCGAGATCTACACGTTCCTACCGATCCGGCCAGAGGGGAGCATCGTGATCATCTAGCCTGGCCCCTGGCCTGAGCACGGCCCCACTTTAGTGCCTGTTTGAACGAGAACAGAGCATTTAGACACATCCCGTCTTGATTTAAAACGTGTCAGTGATGGAGAATCCACCCCGCCTTCCCCCCAGTAAGTTGGTCCAAAGCGTAGTTGCCCTGGCTGTAAAATAGTGCACCTCGTTTCCAGTCTCAATTTGCCTAGCTTCACCTTCCAGGCACTCGATGTGTCTGCTAGATCGGAGAGCCCATCTGCACTCTCTGTTCAAGTATTTGCAGACTGCAATCAAGTTGCCCCTTAATCTTCTCTTTGTTACGCTAACCGCATTTTGGCTAATTTTAAAGGTACAGGACGAGTCCTGGCCTTTGCAAGGGCTTCTCTGGGATTCAAACAAGAAATCTTCTTGCATCCAAAGCAAAAATCAACCCTTTAGGCCAGTTCTACACAGGTGGAGAAATTGATGTAAGATACGTAATTTTAGCTACGGCATTTGTACAGCTAGAGTCAATTTTCTGGGGCAGCCCACAGCGGGAGGTTGACAGGAGAAATGCTTCCATCGACTTTCTTACTCCCCACGACTGCAAGGAGTACTGTGATTGACAGGGGCACCGTCAGCATTGGATTTAGTGGGTCTTTACTAGACCCACTTAATCGAACTCTGGAAGATTGACCGCCACAAGCACCGATCTCCGTGGTGGTGAAGACAAGCTCCTAGATCAACAAGCCACTTTTACCACTTTGTCTCCTGTTTTCTAACCCAGTTTATTGCATGTTTCATTTGCAGAAGAAGAAATCGTGTCCATGGCCGATTCGACTACCACCGTGGATGACATAGAAGGGGAGCTCTTTAAAATCGAGAGGATAAGAGAGGTGCTGGTGAGAAGGGAGTCAGAGCTGAGATACATGTGAGTAGGCTGACAGCTTCCTGTCTCCTCCTTGGGATTGCCCTGTGAGACCTTCTGTCCCGGGGGGGGGGGGAAGAGGGGCAGTGCATCTGCTGGTAGGGTGAAAAGCATCCCGCGGGAACCACAGAACGAGTCAGGCACAGCTCAGGGGCTTTTCCCTGCTGACAAGGAGCCTGTCTGGGAGTGAATCTGGCTCTGCATTCAGCGCCTGTGAGCCACCGCCTCTGAACAGGTCGTGTAGCCAAACCTGCCAGGAGTGAAAAGAACAGGATTTCTTCATTGTGAAAAATACCCAGCGGAGCTGGTGAAAGACGTCACTGGGAACCCCCCCTGTCCCCCCTCCGCCTCGTGTGACTAGTTCCATGCCACAGGCAGGGCCTGGTGGGGAGAGGGGTGGGGTGAAAGCAAAGAGCCTGGAGCCCAGCCCAGAAGTGAGGGAGGTTTTCGTATCTGACGGCCGGGGGGGCCGTTGGGGTGAGCCAGCTGGACCCAACAGGCTGCAGAGTTGTACTGAGGAATCGTGCATCCGGCAGAGGGAGAGCACCTTGCACCTCTCTTCGGAAGAGAACCTGCCCTAGCTCTGGAGACTCCAGGAGAGGATGAAATTACCCGGAAGGTGATGGTGGGGGACTGGGGGAAGCAGCCAGAGAAGGCCAAGGTAATATCAGCCCTTCAGCAGAGGGAGTGCATCCTCCACGGGACGTCCCCACTGGTGACTCAGGGGGGACCTGGCCCCCGGAGCCCCGGGAGACGAGAGGTGTTGTCTTTCGGGCGCTTCTGTCTCTGCCCCACGTGCACATCCCAGTGCTGGCGGCTAGGGCCTTGTATTGGGTCCCCGTCCTTTCCTAGCCCCTCCCCTTGTGAGGGGCCTTTAGCAAGGGGCCAACAGCCACAGCAGGCCCCTGGGCAGAGGGAGGGGTCCTGGCTCCGTGCTCTCGGACGGGGCAGGGCTTTGGGCAGAGGGGGCTGGGCTGGTTGAAGCCAGCACCACCTGCAGCACGCTGTGCCGGCCCCCCCAGCCCTTAGACCCCCCCAGCCCACTGCATGGCGCTCCAGTGGCGATTTAGGGGAGCCCCAGGCCTTTCAGAATCTCCGGGCCCCAGGGCAAGTTCCCCCCTTTGCCCCCCTCTGTCGGCGGGCCTGCCCGTCAGTGTGCCGGCACAAAGCCCTGTCGACCGTCTCGAGGGCGGAAGGGAGCACGTCTCTGGGCTCCACGGCTGCAGACGGAGGCGCGGGGGGAGGGGGAGTGAAGGGTTGACACACACAGCTACTGAGAACATTGATTCAGCCAAACTTGGGGTGCCCAGGCCCAGCCCTCTCCGGCCTGGCCTGCGCTGAGTAGTGCGATCGAGGGGCCCAGGACCTGGCTCTGACTCGTGGAAGTGCAGGATGGTAATTTCCCAATTTCCCAGGCCTGCTCCCCCAAATGCTACGGCTAGTTCTGCCGAGGGCCACCAGGCTCGCTACTCACGGACCCCACTGAGCACCGAGTCTCGAAAGGACAATGAAGCCACAACCAGGCCTAATGGCATGAGAAGATCTGCAGAGGTTCCCCTCAGCTGTGTTTGTAACTATGACTCACGGATTGCTGGCCGCACTGGGAGGTGGGGGTGTTAATTTGCCTGTATCGGAGATACACCAGCTGGAAGCTGCAATATGACCGGGCTAACAGCAGGGGTGAGCCTACCCGTCACTTCAGAGCCATGACTCACACCACCGGCCCTTAACTACCCAGGAAAATGCACGGCTCTAACGCCAGATGAGAATTGAAACCAGCATAGTTAAAGCAATGCAAAAGGCGAACAGGTGTGCTTGTTTCTGGAGCTGGCTGAACGCCAGTTTTCCATTCCATGGACGATCT
Organism: Apalone spinifera; assembly: GCA_030068395.1. NCBI lineage: Eukaryota > Metazoa > Chordata > Testudines > Trionychidae > Apalone > Apalone spinifera. Next base: position 2,001,941 of record JANRFK010005987.1, on the reverse strand, counting down.
GAAATTAAAAACAAAATTAATTCCAAATTGGAACAAAAAGCCAAAATCTTGAAATTTCTCATGGAATGAAAAAAAATCCAAAAATGTCAATAATGTCAAAACACTGAATTTAGACTTTTCTGTTATATTGAAACATTAAATCTAATAGTATATATGGGATATGCCAGTGAATATTAAGATGAATGTTTTGATGAAAATACGCTGCAACAAACTGTTTTACTTCATAAAATGACTCTCAACATCATTGAAACGCAACAACAATGTCAAAATGGTTCTCTTTGAAAACGCAAAGCAATTTCTTATGTTCTCATGAAACATTTTGCTTTTTGGCAAACTGCCTTCCCTCAAAAAGCCTTTCCCCCAAAAAAGTTTCCATGAACTCTGCCTACTTTGGTGACTTATATTTGGCTTAAGTTGATTTGGATCGAGTCTAATTAAACCAAAATAAGCCAGTCACGCCAAAATAAGAGTGTGAGGGAGTTGGGGGGCGACAGAGGAGGGGCTGGCTGGGGGAAGGGCAGTTTTTTGCTCTGGTTTAACACTCTTAGTTTAAAGGCCAGTTCACGTTATCCCAGTGTAATTTTCTCATGTTGACAAGCTGTAACCACTCACTGGAGTGCATGGCACTTTACAGCAGTCGTGGGTCATGTCATGGGGATGTGTAAAGGGGTAAGTATTTGGTACTTCTCTCTCCCCTCGCCCCCATCACTTCTGTGCTTCTGGGGTGGAGGTCCCTTGAGGCTCTGTGAGATGTAGAAAATACTCTGAACTGGCCGGTGAGGAGGGACAAAATGTCCCCACCCTGTTGGTATGTCCACTGGGCCACCAGCCGCTGTGGTTTTGGGGAGCATGATCCGGGGCTTGGGCCTGGATCCGGAGTCTAGCACAGGGCATTGCTCGTCTGCCACGGATGAGGCACCCCCAGATACCATGTCTGCCTACCTATCCTCTAAAACTGCCATCACTAGTCTGATCGCCCTGGAACCGTGCTACACTTACACATTATGCAGCCAGCCAGTCCTTTCTTATTCAATGTACATACAAGATAAACCTGCTTCCCCCAGCACAGCACCCATTCTTTGGCCTTCCTGTGTCTACTGGGGTCAGCCAAAGACCCCAGACAACAACCATTCCTTTTGTGAGAAAAGTCTCTGGATCGCCGCAAGGCCACATTCCGCACCGAACCCGTCCCGCGGGCCACTCCCCTTACAGAACACAGAGGAATTTCCATCAGTCGTCGCCCGCTCTTCAACTTAATTTTGCTACAGTA
>JANRFK010005987.1:1980917-1991325 GCA_030068395.1 Apalone spinifera | reverse complement strand
TCAGACAACGCCTTTGTGGCTCAAAGTGCCGGTCTGCAGCTACGGCCACACCCGGGCAACTCCCCCCGGGCAGCGAATCGCAGCTTCCCAGCCAGTGGACGCTGACGTGGAGCCGTTCCCACCCAGGCTCTGAAACTTGGCGCCAGGGAGGGGCTCCGTGCCCGGCTTCAGCCCGGGCAGGGACGGCTCCACGGCTACTTTCAGCCCCGGAGCGCAGACCCCGCAATCCCACCTCTGGCTGGCTGCCACGGGCTTGTTTTGTGAGCAGGCCACCGGCCCACGCCTAAGCAAGACCCAATTTCTGCCTGTCACAGGGAAAGAGAAGAAGACAAGGAAATGGCTGAATTCCTGCAGACGAAGCTCTCCAAAAGCTGCCTCCAGAAAACAAGTAGGTGCCTGATTCGCAGTATTCGCCGCACAGAAAGCCCCTTGGCACATCTCCCGTTTACAAAGCTGGCTGGTCCCACGAACTAATTGCTAGAAACAGACCAGCGATTTTTACATGGGGACCATATGGCCACAGAAGAAAGAGGGGGAGGGGAGCGGCAACTCAACAGAGGGGCTATTGCCCATCTCCGATGCCTAAGTGTCATATCAGGTTGGTCTCTACGGCAGAGTTCTGCCTCTTGCCTGGCTTCTCCATCAAGATACTTTGGGGGCTGTCTGGGGCGGCTGGTCCCCACTGTGGTTCATGCATTTAAGGGGTGCAGAGAAAGTAAATAAGGAAACGCTATTTACTCCCGCTCATAACACATGAATAGGGTCACCAAATTAAATTAAAACAAACAAGGTTTAAAACAAACAAGGAAGTATTTCTTCATACAACGCACAGTCAACCTGTGGAACTCCTTGCCAGAGGATGTTCTGAAGGCCAAGACTATAATAGGGTTCAAAAAAGAACTAGATAGGTTCATAGAGGACAGGTCCATCAGTGGTTATGAGCCAGGATAGATAGGGATGTTGTCTCTAGCCTCTGTTTGCCAGGGGCTGGGAATTGGCGACAGGGAAGGGATCACTGGATGATTTCCTGTTCTGTTCCCTCTGGGGCACCTGGCACTGGCCACTGTGGGCAGACGGGACCCTGGGCTGGATGCACCTTCGGTCTGACCCCGTCTGGCCGCTTTTGTGGTCTTATATCTCTGTCCTGGCCACTGGGGACCCAGGGGCCATCCAGTGAGGGAGTCCTAGGAGGTGACACTCCCATTGCAATAACAAGATCTTTTGGAACAGCCCCTGTCAAAGAGAAGAAGGTGACGTCCAGAGGGCAGCAAACCTCCACGCCGTACGTGACCAAAACAGGCCTCACCCTGCTCAAGGAGTGCTGCGGCTTCACCTGTTCCATTATGTAGACGCCGCCCCTGGGCCCCCTGCACAGGACTCACGCCTGGGTAACGTACACCTCCTTGCTCTCCGAGGAGCCAGCCGTGAGGCGAGCCCGGGTGCTCCTGGTACCGCCGTCCCGCCGTTCTCCGGGGAGTCCCATGGGGCAGGAAAGGGGCTTCTTGCCCGTTGAAATATTTGGCGAGATCAACAAATATTCCCACCCTGGGTCGGAAGCCACAGCCCGACATTGCTGCATGTTTTGCAAAGCAAAATGTGGGGGAAAATAATCCAGTTTGGATCCATTGAAATGGTTCTATTTGTAGAAAAAATGGAAACGATCAGTAGCTTGCATTTCAGTGGTTTTTAACGTACATTCATTTACGTTTCTAAACAGAAATTCTCTGCCTTGAAATGAAACTTTTCAACAGTTTCCAAACTGTTCCCCCCCCCCCAAACAAATGGGAAGTTGTGGGGTTGGTGACCTGGTGCTTTCTGAGGGGAAAATCCTCGCCCAGCTGTGAAAGCGAAGGCCATTCCTGTTCAGCATGCCCCCACCTCCCCCTGCTCAGGTGCTGCTACACTCCCTGGCTGTACAGGAAGCAGGGGAGATGGGCCATTGGGTACAGCGGGGCGCTGAGAGCCAAAGCAAACTGCACACGGTGTATCTGATGGACACCGCTCCTAGCTCCAGCGCCCATGAAAGGAAGGGGCTATCATCCAAGCCCCTCGCGCACGGCACAACTGACGTCAGTGGTGTTACCGCACAGGTGTCTATGCCCCCGCTGGCTCACCCAACATGGCACACCTGTGCTGTTGACCCCTTTCGCCACCGTGGCCTCCCCTCTTGCTCTCACTGGCGGGTTAACTGGCAGGAGACCCCCGTGATTCGGGGGTGTCTGTCGGCTCGGGGGGAGCCGCAGGGGCTGGGACTCATGGTGAGTTCCCTGCGGCTCTCAGCCCCTGCAGTGAGTTCCCCGGGAGCCGCGGTGAGTTCAGGAGCCACAGTGGGGCCGGGAACCACAGGGCACTCACTGTGGGGGCGAGGAGCCGCGGTTCCCAGTATCTGTGGATTTCGCCATTCGCGGTGGTGCCAGGAACAGCATCCCCAGTGAACGGCCAGGATTTCCTGTAACCCACCAGGATCTACAGCAGCTACCTGGCAGTGGCAACAACAGGGCGCACCCCCGCTTAAATGACAGAGGCCTGATTTCCCAAAGAATTTCTTAAGGACAGAATACAGGCAACGTTCTCCAGCCCTGCTCTGCCCGGGGCATGTCCATGCAGGGCACCTACTGAGCTGTCCAGAGGCTGGCACGCCAGGAGGTGAGGGCCAAGCGCCCGGCCTTCAGCCTTGATCGCTTGCGCTGGACAGGCCCAGGAGCTCTGCTCAGGGTTGGGGGCCTGGGGCTAGCTCAGACCCGGGGGGCTGCGTGGGCTTGGGCTTGGCTAGGTAGCCAGAGCTCTTTCCCAGGCCACATCAATCCCTAGACCCCAGGCTGTCGAGACCCGGGCCTGGGGGGAATTGCTGCCTTAGGAATGACACAAATTGCCAGGGCCAGCTCGGGGCTGAGTCTGGAGCCTGGTGGAGGGGCACTGCCCCGCATGGGACTAGCCAGGGCTGGCGGAGGGGGGCGGGGAGACGCCATTTTGATTCCAGTTGCTTTGCTCCTTTCACGGCAGGCCTCCAGGCAGCGTGTGTGGCTCCTGACAGCTTCACCCTCCCCTCATTGCTCATGCTTCCCACCGCAGCACGCGGCCCAGAGACCTTTCGGAGCAGGCCGGGGCCAGCCAGGCATTGCCTCGTTTGCTTGAGGCCACTTCAGGATGGAGAAAGCACCTTCCCGGTGATGGCGGTAGGACAGGGCTCAGCCAGCAGCAGCCTTGGGGTCAGGGCGCCCCGGCACAGAGGGTTTGTTCGGGTTTCTTACCAAGCTCAGCCAAGGCCACGGGGCCTGCTGCGCTATTGCAGTGGGGAGACGCGCCTGCCGCTAGCTTCCCACCGTTCCGTGGCTCCTCCGCTCCGTAGGCTGCCTCCAAAGGACACGTTCTAGGGACACCCGGGTTCTCTAGAGATCAACCCCTGTTTTATCGTCACGGGCCACGTGGTTCTTACGGCATCTCTGATTGGAATCACCGCGCGGGCCTGGTGCGTTTTGGAGTCCCTGGTTTGTGATTTGGGGTGAATGTTACCCTGACAAATGAGGGGTCCTGGGTGGAGTGGGGGTGATTATCCTGCAGTGGGGATGCCTGGCCCATGGAGCACGTGGCCTCAGTGCTGCTCAGCTTTGGCCTGGCTGCGCCTCCATCATGAGAAGGGAGGGGGCCCAGGCCGAACCTGAGCAGTGCTGCAACCCGTGTGCCTGGTCACACTGGCCCGAGGGGAGAGCCAGGCCCAGCCCCAGGCAGCTGCTGCTGTGATGTGAGTTTATTAAAACCGCAGACACAGCGAGACGTCTGGACAATCTTGGTACCTGGGACATTCTTCCAGCTGTGCCAAACCCGTAGTCCTGGGTTGGGTAACGCTGGGAAACGTCAGCGTTCACATCCAGGGGGGCTTTTTATGTGGGTCTGGATGATGCTATAATAACCCCCAGCTTTTATACAGTGCTTTGCCTTGGCAGTTCCCAGTGATTTACAATTGCAGTACCATTAGCCCCATTTTAGGGATGGGGAAACTGAGGCACAAAGTGACTTGGGAAAGGAGACTTAGCAGCAGAGCTGGGAATGGAAACCTACCGCAGTGCTCTGTCTTCTAGGCCACATCACCCACGGTCTCAAGAGCTTCCAGCCTGAGTACGGCCTTGCCGTGTTTGCACTGGGGTGGGGCAAATCGGTTTCAAACTCAGTGGCACACTGTGGGTTCCGTCCCAACCCCAGTGTTCCTGGGTCCAGGAGCCAGGGAGGAGAAAGGGTGAAAACTGGAGCAGAGAGGAAGGAGAGAAAACGGGGCTAGGGCAGAGCAGAGTGAAAACCAAATAGAAAGTGACTGGCAGAGGGGACAGGACAAGGCATGGCAAGAAACGCCTACTGGCAGCTTCAGGGCCGTGGCGCCCACGTGGGCCTTGGCTTCATTGGCACAGTCCTATGGGAATCCCCGGGGTGACTGAGAGGAGAATGTGGCCCAGAAGTGGCACCCGCTTGTGCTAGTCTAGCCGGGGAGCTCCGCTGCCTGGCTGCCCCGGCTGATTCTTTTCATCGACTTGCCCTTTGCACAAAGAGCTTAGATGACCTGGAAACATCAGGTGAGCAGGTCACAAAGGCTGAAACTGCCCAGGGTTAACCCAGGCCTCATTTTACCCTTCTGATCCCACACCCGGGGAGGTGGAGCTCTGGGACTGATGGGCTGGCCGGCCCTGCAGGTTTGCAGCAGAACTTTCCTGAGCTGTTCCATGGGGCTGCGGGATGAAGCTCCTGTCGGCCCGTGCCGGTCCGAGTGCCCAGCATAGGGAAATACTGATCTAGAGCGCTTTCTTCCTGCGGCTGTGCTGCATGACTGCTTGGGCTGGGCAGTCCCAGCTGCGGTGTAAGTTGAAGTGACAGCACAGCGGGAGCTGGCATACAGGAGCGCCCGGCTTTTCTGTCCCCTGTTAAACCCAACAGGACACACAGCTGGGAAGCCTGGTGCCGGAGCCTGACAGCCAGGGGCCTGGCTGCAGAGGAGCAGGGATCTGAGAGGGCAGCTCAGGCCGGGTTCCCAGCATCCAGATGGACGGGCCAGTGGGGAGCCCGCTCTGGTGGCCTGCGAGGCCCTGTGGCCTGCCTGAGCATGGGGCGCATTTGCTGAGAGCACAGGACAGCACAAGGTCCAGCCGGCAGTTAGACAGCAGCTCAGGTCCCCTCGTTCGCTTGCCGCTCCACAACTGCTTCGGAATCACCTCGGCTGCAGGAGATCCCTGCCAGGGCAAGACGCCCCGGCCTCTCCGCTTTGATTTGTTCCTCTTGTGGCCGCAGAGAGGCTCTGTCCTCAGCACAGCTAACGGGTGCTATTTATAGGTGAGGGGGCGGAGCTCTGGGGATGCCCCGCCCCAAGCCCTGCACATGGCACTCACACATTGGCTTGGCTGACCTGTGGCGAGGGAAGGGGGAAGGCTGAGCTGCTCTTGCTCTTGCTCCAGCCTGTCATCAGATGCTAGCAGCCCCCCCGACACAGGGCAGCAGCCCCCAGCACAAGGGAGCTCTGCCTGGCAGGAAGCTGGAGGGCCAGACCCTGCTCCTGCATGAGCCGCCCCCACTCAGGGAGCGACAGGATGCAGCAGGGAGGGAAGGCTGGTCAAGCCATGCTCCTCCACAGCTCTGGCTTATGCTGGGGCCAGCGGACATGGCCTCAGAGAGCTCTGACCAGCAGCTTGCCCCACCCAGGCATGGTGGAGAATCCAGGCCGTTGGGATCTCTTTGCCCTGGGTACAGTCATTTTGCCACCGTGTGCGTGTTGCTGGGAGCGGCAATGAGAAATGTGGGGGGTTGTGTATCCCAGAGGCAAGGACTTTAACACAATACAAACTTCTGGGGCTTGGGAGCCGCTATCACGCAACGTTCCGTAGAGGGCTCCCCGGGCCAAGAGCAGTGACCGTCGAATAGCCGTTCTTTCCAGCGGTCTCTGCAATTATTTCAACGTCAAACACTGGCCCATGCCCTGAATAGACATAAATCAGTCCAGCCCCACCCGTGTCAGTGAGGCTACCCCACCCTGCTCCAGCGGGAGAATCCGTCCCTTCCGCTTCCAGAGGTCGGCGTCGGAGAAACGAGAGACGAGATGGCGCTCAGCACCACGCCCGCTCCACCACGTCTGGAGTTCGCTGCACTTATTCGCCGATGCAGATTCCTGACCAACTTCGCTCTCTCTCCAGCTCCCACGTTGGGCCCCGCGCCCAAAGCCTGTAGGTCAAAAACCAAGTGGGGACCGTTTATCGATGTCACAATAAAAGCAAACATTCCGGGACGTGTGAAAGCTTCTTCTTCAATGGAACTACGTTGCTTTGCGGGACCAGATGGCTCAGGTCATTGATAACGGGGCTAGAGAACTTTGTGTCTAGAGGTTATGCAAATCCAGCCCAAGCTAGTAGACAGAGAGTCATCGCCAATGGACGCCCCATGGTACAAGGTCAACAAAAGGGCAGGTTCTTGCCTCATGCCACAGTGGACTCTTGACTGGGACCAGCTGGCCACCTGGGGAGCAGCTGTAGGTGAGATGCTGGGAACAGAACGAGAAGCTTAGGTCTGGCCCCTCCCAGTTGGGGCTGAGCTATATTGAGGGGAAGCTAGTTGGGGGAGGGCTAGCTCAGTGGTTTGACTATTAGCCTGCTGATCCCAGGGTTGTGAGTTCAATCCTTAGGAGGGCCATTTTGGGATCTGGGGCAAATCCATCAGGGCTGGTACTTGGTGCTGCTGTGAGGGCAGGGGACTGGACTCAATGACCTCAAGGTCCTTCCAGCGCTATGAGATAGGTATATCTCCTTCTTCCTTCCAGTGGAGAGGGGGGCGTAGGGGATACGTTGCACCTGTCCATGCTAGCTCCACTGTCCTCGTTAACAGAGGACTAGAGGGCCGTCAAGCCAGCACCGGCCACCAGCAAAAGGTTCAATCTAACACCGTGAAAACAATTTTTGAGCCTCCTCTCCCAGCCCTGAACCTCCGCATCTCACTTCTTATGAAGAGGTTGAGTGTGGGACCATCTGGCCCCCGTATGAGACCCAGCCCCAGAGCTGGGAGACATGCAGCAGACCAGGCAAGGAGAGAAATTGGCAGCAGGCCCCGTTCTGTCACTGGGCTGCTGTATTTCTTCACCAGCCTCGCTGTAGTCTTCCCAAGAGAGCAGCTGGCATGCCGCCCCGCCCCCCCGCTGATAGCAGAGGCATGGCCTTGTGGGACGAAGCGTGGCTCCGTACCATCAGATAGCTATAAACACAGATGTCTGAACTCTGGTGAAGCTGTTTACCTATAAACACGCAGTCTGTAAAAGCGCCCAGTGCGGCTAGTCTTGCCTCTCATCCCCACGCCAGCCTGTGCAACAAAGCCAAACAGCCGGGCTTTGCGGTGCTGCTGTTCCCCATCACAGCTACGCAGCATTTCACGGTGTCCCCAGAAATAGAATCCACAACCGGCTGGTCCACCAGCACAAGCCTCTACCACATGAGCTTGAGGAGAGTCACTGCTTGCATTACAGGGGCTATGACACACAATCAAGCAATTCTCATTCACCCGAGAGGGTGAGGGTGCATCTCATACTCACTAGCTAGATCATTGCACTACAGGCTGGCCTCGCTGTTAGGCCAAGCCACATTCCAAAACACTCGGATTTACAGCAAAACAACGTAAGGCGAGGAATTTTTTTCCAGTGGCTGACTTCCAGTTGTGCAAATTGCGAGTTTTTTGCACGACTTAAGAGTGGGGAACGGGAGGTCGTATAACACCTCGCTTCCTACAAGCATCAACGACTTTCGAGCGGAATGGATGTATCCCAGGGAAATTTACAGCAGGGTGCCTTGTAAAGACTAATCCACAAAAACCACTGCTGTGAAACAGGTACGATCTCCAGCTCTCGGCAGCAATCCAAGAATAGGATGCATGCAGAGTATGGGGGTAGGAGTGCAGTGCGGGTAGGAGATTTGCAGCCAATAACAGAAGTGAGAATTGTGTTGCCTGTATCGGCTGAGTTAAAGGCCACAGCTGATGGAATAATAGGACCCTTCGGAGTAGATGTTGACAGATTGCAACTCTAACCAATACACAACACTTCAAAATATTGGGGATTTCTTGTTAACATAAGACTAAACAAACTGCAGGTTTGTTCCAGTTCTTTAATCACCTCATCTCGCTGCCAAAGAAAGAAATCTGTAAAAAGCCTGCAATTTCCCAAGGAGGGGGCAGGCAATTAAAACACACAACTGTTTATTAGACGCAGCAGCATAGCTCCTTAACCTAGGTGCCTGATTAAGTAGTCTGAGCCCACAGTTCATTTCGCAGGGCTATGTGAGTCCGTGCACCTTTAAGCCTTTGGTCATATCTCCACTTGTGCACTGTGGATCAATCTTGTGGTGTTCAATTTAGCGTGTCTAGGAAAGACCCATTAAATCAAATACTGAGAGCATCAACCTCCCATTGTGGAGATGGTGCCAAGCTCAGCTTAATAAGGTATGTCAACGCCAGTTACATTATTTACATCCGAGCTTGTACCAGAGCAGAACATTAATGTATTTTGCCTTTGACGAGCTTCCTAGTTTCTACTGCCAAAGTTGACTTCAGCTTTGCAAAGTGTTGTGGGATACTTGACATGGGTGAACAGAACTGTGTGGAGAGAGAACATACTGCATTCAGTTACCCTAACTTCCCAACCCTGATGTATAATGTGTGTTATATTAACTCCACCTATTAATGTGATGGATTCTCTGCCTAGCATCTATCTATTGGCCAACATTTACTTAAAATGTCCCACCAGCATTCCGATCAATTTGTCCCCTGGAACACCTGTGGGAAGTGGACCTGGAAGGGTTGGCTTCTTCCCCAGCCCCTCAATGTCACAATGATCTGCCCAGACAGGAACCTCATGGGCAGCGGGAAAAGGCCCAGCTGGGGAAGGCAAGACCCAGTCCCCCACTTCTGCCCAAGGCCCCACCCCTGGATCCAAGCCCCGCCCACCCCAGCCCGATCCTGCCTCGCCACCTGGAGGGCCAGGATTGCCGTGCTGCAGCCCTGGCCCCTGGTGGCTGGGGAGCTAGGAGGCCGCGCCATTGTCCCATCCCTCCCTGGTGGCTGAGCATGTAGGCAGTTTTGGGGAGGTTGTGCCTTCCCTTGCCTGCGTTACCGGCCGCCCCGAGGCACCTCCATCAATGGAAACGGGACAATTCCTGGTTTTCACTGGAATCCAAACACCAGGCCCAGATGCTACCTACACCACCACGCCGCAAACTCCAGTGCAAAGGGAGCCCTGCAGCCAGAGGGGGAACAAGGGAAAACCAGGCAGAAGATTCCCCCAAGAGAGGCCTCAAGGCCCCTTGAAGAGCAAGGACGGCCTTTACTATTGGCCCCGGGCAGTCACTCCTCTCGCTACTCTCACTCCCACCTGCGCCAGAACGAGAGGGACCGTTCTCGGCAGCAGGCAGGGCAGAAGGGAAGGGGGGGGGAGCTGACAGATGCCTACAAGGGCTGGAAGATCATGCAACTCAGGAGACAGCTGTTGCTATGGGCAACCACAGCGGCCAGGCGTCTTTCCATTTTACTCTTGAACTGGAAAGCAGATGACCGAAGTCCTGAGCAGGCGCTTCCGTGCCAAGCCGGGCCAGGCGAGCAGGGCTAGGGGCTAACAGAGCCAGCAGGAAACGCCCTCGGAGCGGCAGAGCTCCCAGCAGAATGTCGGCACGGCCGTCCGAGGGGCGCGGGGATGAGCCGCCCGGCGCTGGTTCAGTCTGGGGGGCTGGCGGGCCGTACGGCGCTCGCTAGCTACTGTGAGCAGCAACCAGGCAGCAGCTCAGGCGGGACAAGGCCTCCCAGAGCTCTCGCCCAGGCCGGGGCTGGGCCACCACCCCCCCGCTGCACTTTTGAGCTGTGCTGTCTGGACTAGAACTAGTGCAGGGGCCGCGCCTGAGCGGCCAGCCTGTCTGAGGAGAGGGGCCAGCCCGCCCGGTTTCAGCAGGACGCTCCCAGAGACGACTGGACCCACTCTGGGAGATGGTCGGCCCCCTGCCTGCACTGGCCCCACGCTGCTCCTGGAAGTGGCCAGCGGACGTGTCCCTCCCTGCGGGCCACTCAGTGGGGCTGGGGAGGCCTGTGGCCAGGGTGCTGATTCCGCAGCCACCATTGCTTGGGAACCACGGCCAATGGGAGCTGTGGGGAAGGGCACAGAGCCACTGTCCCCCCTCCCCAGGGCCACAGGACGGTGCTGGCTGCTTCTGGGAGAGACGCAGGGCCAGGGCAGGTTGGGCGCCTGCCTCAGCCCCACTGTGCCATTGGCTGGGAGCAGCTCAAGGTAAGCACCACCCACCCAGAGCCCACACCCTTCACTCCTTCCCACACCCCAAATCCTTTCCCCAGCGCTGCACCCCGCAGCCCCTCCTGCACCCCAAAACCCTGACCCCGCCCTGCACCCCAT
>JANRFK010005987.1:1883361-1897090 GCA_030068395.1 Apalone spinifera | reverse complement strand
TAATCCGGCACCCCCTGGGTCCTAAAGGTGCCGGATTATCTGAAGTTTACTGTACATTGCTGTTAAAATGTGCAGAATGCTATTTCAGGATAATGGATGTTATCCCACAAGAGCACCGATGTCTAGATGTATCCTTAGAGTCAACACAGTTCAGGTGTTCACAGTGTTCCTCTTCTGGGGTCTCATTAAATCCTATAGTCTTTCAAAATAGAATTCATACCAGCAATCTTTACAGGCAGGGTGGATTTGATTTAAATCAAAATGATTTAAATCACTAGTCAGGAAGACTCTATTAATCGTGGTTTCCTACATAAAAGTTCATGCTTGTTGATTATTTCATTTACCAAAGGTAATTGAAGCAGTTCACCTCCCAATGACTTCATAAATATCTATCTCCATTTCAACAAGTTAATGATTAATATTTGGAGGATTTTCTCTCCAGGCTGTGTTAGAAGAACATCACCAAATTGGCATTGTTTTATTTAACTAAAACCAACAATTTAAGCGTCAGTGTTATGTATTCTGGATTTTTTTTTTCTTCAACAGCATACCTAATAATTTAACAAAACAAGCATGTAAGTTTTTGAATGTAAACAATCTGGTTTTTTGAAATCAGTTTTTTTTCACTAAAATAGCTAAATAAAATTTAACTTTTTGTTTATTAAAAAAAAAAATTGACAGTCAGCCAGGACATAAATTTAAAATATTGGCGTCTGCAGCTAATTGTCATCTTCACTTTCATTTTCCTGTTTGTTCATAATCTGGAAAAGAAAAACATCTCTACTGCTTTTTCAGTTCCCAAACTCTATTTCTCAATTTGCCATGAATTAGTCGAGAGAAAATATTCCCTTTTTACACTTGCAGAAGGAACTTAATTGAGATTACTTCAACAGTTTCTGAATCCAAGTTCTTAAATGACTTCCATCAGTTCACTGGTGTCACTTTGTTTAAAACATCATCAACAAATATATATTTCTTGAATGGTTCACCTTTAGCTCTGAAGTTTATTCTAGTTGGCATTATGGAAGGCTGATTACTGGATGTCCGTGTTGCGACGTAGCCAGCTCCTTTTCTTCAGCATTTGTGGTACTGAGTATTGAGAATATTTGCATGAAAATGAGCTGGAGATAGTGCTTGTCCCATTCATTTTTTTTAATGCTTGTAATTTAATATTTGTAGTTCTTTCCAAATTTAAACAGTATCAGCAACAAAACAGTATTTCCGTGCATTTTGTTCAAGGCTACAGAAATAGGCTTCAGGGTACTCAACATGTGTTCAGCATTTCTCTTAAGCCTGATGTTGAGAACTTTGGCTGTGACAGTGCCATCTATTTTTCCCCCCACAATTTTGTTAACAAACTGTCATCAGATTAGGCCAGTTCTTGATACAGTGCTCAAAACAATTAATTGCTGAGTTTCATTGCACATCTTGTGGGAGAGTTAGCTTGGTTCTTCCCACTTTTTTTAGAGCAGCTAAAATTTGAAGTTGTTACACAATGATTAAATCATACAGCTAACGTCCCTACTGGACACTTCTTACAAAGGAGTGTGGCTGCCAATAAAAACATACTAAAATTTTAAGTTGTAACTTTTTCAGTCTCTTGCTATATCTATGGTAGGGATTCTTTACAAATCTTCCCTACTAGCTCACAGGACTCTGGTTTCCATCATTTTTATCCTATTAAACCTGCTGAAAAATTCTACTGTGGTGTTTGGGGGAAAAAAAATTTGGCTACAGAAGCTTTCATTAGGGTTCCCTCCAGAAACAGTGGAAGTGTGGTTGTGGTGGTTGTTGTTGTAAGAGTTTGCAGTATAGAAATCGCTAAAGGGTGAAGAGTTATGCAGTCTCACCTTTATATATTTGAGAACAACATACAGGGATGAAGATTCTGTAAACTTTGTAGCTTTTTTTTTTCTTAATCCTAAAGTACTAAGTTGGTATTTTCTGACACTGACAAGTAGTGCTCTGCCAAAATATGGGCTCTCACATTGAGTAATATAATGAGCTCTATACTTGGTTGCAGATTGCTTAGATAGTACCTCTTTATTGGCAAGCTAACTGTTTGAAACATAGTGCAGTTTCTAACTCTTCTGTGCCAAGAACCAGAGTGTTACATTTTTAGATAGTTTATTATTTAGTAATTTGGATTTTGATGTACTACTGGCTAAAGCCTTGTGAGCATCTGGAAGCATTCAAGCTTCACAATTAGCGTCTTGAAGGAGACTTTTGTATAACAAACTTCTATCATAGCTTTGCTTTAATGTTTGTCTCTTGGAGCCTTGCCAAGAGTACATTCCAGCATTTCTGATTGCCTTTGACTGATACTGCCCACATCCCTTTTCTTGAGCAAAACAGAATTTTATGCTAACCCAAACAAGCGCCTTGTTTTAAAACTGAATGTTAATATTTTGTGATAAAGTGGAAATGCTTTTACTTTACCAGTAGAACAGAAGACATGCACATACTTTGAACTTAGCAGGAGCTTCAGCTCCTGCTAAAGGTTTCATAATTTTCATTATAACCCCTATTATCAATTGACTACAACTGTCTGACATATCTAGTGCATGATCTTTGTGTTAGTGATTGTTCTGCAAGACTGAACAGAGATGTTTAATAACCCTTAAAATGAATGGATTAGGGATGAGAGAGTGTAACTATGTACGTGGTTAACCAATGAGCCTGGGATCATCTGTTAACATTCACGGTTACATGTAGGCTCCCAGTTCTTGATGCCACATCCCTCCACCTCACTGCCTCTTGATGCAGAGGCAGTAGCATGTGAGGGAAAAAGTCAGGCAGGAGCCAACTGCCACCCCGCATATAACAAGGTAACCACTGAAAATTTCAGTGGTTACTTGGCTACTTAATTACACATATTAACATCTCTAGTATGGATCTGTAGCATGAGTAAGTAACTTTAATATAGGTTATCTGAGGCAAGCAGAGTTGGCCTTGCCTGCTGTCTAAGGTCCATCTGACAACAAAGTGATGTAAGTGACTAGTCGACTATCTGATAAGCTTGTTGACACGTTAGGTCAACTAGTCATTCCCCCCACCCCCTTGCTGCCTCTATCACAAAGAGGCAGCGGGGGGGGGGGGGGGGGGGGGGGGAGAGGAAGAAGTGTTGGGGGGTGGCGGCTTAAAAGCCGGTTCCCTCCAGCTCCGTGTGACGGTGCAGGGGCGCAGCAGCGGTGTTTCCTCTTCAAAATGTACAGGAGCCCCAGCAGGGGCTTTTGTGCATTTCAAAGATTGAAATGCGGCATGTAGCCGAGGGTCAGCAGGCAACTTCTTGTTGGGACTCTTGTACGTTTCAAAGGCAGTAGGTGCACTAATCCTTATGAACTAATCAAATAGTCAATGGAAATCCCATTGACTATTTGATTAACTAAGCTATATTTCATTTTCCTAGAACACAGATCCAGATTTCTTGTTAACAGCTTTTTCATGAAAATTACTCAGACTAGGTCCTATCTGCATCCCCACCATTTACAAAAGGCCAGGTTAAAGTACTCGAATGCATATTGTATGAGGGTTTTGACCAAAGATCACCTTTTTAGATTCTGTTTTTAAGAAAATCTGTATCTATGGGCTAACCTATTTCTTAATGCTGCTATGTGCCTTTGCTTAATTTAACTGAGCTTGTGGATTGTCAGTTTAACAAGATGCTTCCTAGCAGTATAACTGCTCCTTCCTTCTTTCCAGAAAATAAGAGTACAGACTTAGAAATTCCAGCACCTCTACTTTATTGTATGAAGAGCCCCCCCAGGAGGGAATGACTTTAGAATGAAGTGTTAAGGTAATTAACAATAAACATCTTAAATACTCAGATGAATACTATTCCCTAGCATCAGTGCTGCACTTCTTGAGGACTGCAAGAAACCTTTTCCCCTTCATCTTGAGTGATGGGGAGGGGTGCAGGACAAGTAATCTGTGACTGATTCAACAACTTTTCCTATATTTATTGCAAGAGAAGCATCTATTGAAAACCTAAATCTTTGTGATGACCATCGTCTCTGGAACAAGAGAACAACGGGCACAACTAATAGATAAAACTATGCATAATGAAAACATTATACATGAGTGCAGAGTGTGGGTATATTTGAAAACTTACTAGCTGAGCTTAATAGTTGTTCATCTGAGACGCAAGCTCTGCAGAGACGATCTGTCAGGAAGCAACAGGGATAAACTTTTAATGCACTTTTGGGCATTACAAGATCATATTCAGTAAGTGTTTAACTTTTGCCTGGAGGTTGCACTTTTCTATAGCAGATCAGTAATTGTTGCTCAGCCTTTCCTAGTAGGCATGGTTGAAAGTTTGATTTCCTACTCCATTTTTCCCTTTCTTTTTTCTTTTTGATATTTTTATTTAGTTAATCAAGGAATTCCATTCTTGTAGTTAGCAGAAATCTGGCATGCTTTTCAAATCTCCCATCTTGAGGAGGAGGAGGATGTCAAGCATCTTAGTGAATTTGTGGCCTACGTGACACATTCAGATTTTTTTTTTAAATCCATTACTTCGTGGTTGCCATGTAAAAACTTTTCAAATGTGAACAAGTGTAAATAACCTGTTACATTCACTATAATGCTTCTGAACCGCTGTTGCCTATTAGTATAGTTGGAGTGTCAGCTCTAAACACTGTGGTGACACTTCACTGTCTAAATATAGGTTGCACCTCCCTAAACTGGGACTTTCTTGTCCAGCAACATCTGTGGTCGGGCAAGACCATGGATGTTGCTGGATGAGAGCCCTGGGGCAGGAGGGGCCAACAGCTGAGAGCCCAGCAAAAGGTGAGGCTGGTGGCAGTGGGGCCAGGGCCTCGGCAGACCAACAGCAATAGTGGGGCTGTAGTAGCGGGGCAGCTTGTGTGCCAGCCCAGCAGTGGGGTCGCGCTGTGGCAGCCTGAGCGGGACCTTGTACTAGCCTGTCCGTGGGGACCAAGCCATGGTAACCTGGCTGGCAGTAAGGTTGGGCCACGGCAGCTCAGCAGGGGAAGCATCTTTGGGGCAGCAGCAGGTCGACAGCCTGATTGGGGCCACGTGCCATCTGGCAGCGGGGCTGGTGCCGCATCAGCGTGCTGGCAGGGGGGCCAGGGCAGCCATGTCTCCCGGCTGCCAGCAGGGCTGAAGAAGCTGGGGGTGGGAAAGGGCGGGCAGCAGGTTAAGGGGGTCAGAGGCAGGGGACCTTCCCTGGTTTGGCAAAACTCCTCATCCAGGACAGCTTTGGTCCGAAGGATGCCAGACCAGTGAAGTCCAACCTGTAGTCAATTGCTGAACATTCTAGTTGATGGGGTAAGAAAGCGAGCCAGAGTGAAGTCCTCAGGTTGATGAGAATTGAGAGTTGTTGGTGGGAAGGGAATGCAGAAGGGTGAACGGGAGGAGACAGGCAATCATAGGGAAAGGAAGCCCTAGGGCAGGAAGAGAGCAGAAACTGCATTAGTGGTGGCTTGTGGGGAGCAGGTTTTTCTCACTGAGCGATGGAGAATTATAGTAGAGGACTGGATAATGTATTCCAGTTATTATATAAAGCCTGTTTTCTCTTTGCAAACCTCCCACCAACATCAGCTGAGGATTTTGTGGAGTCCTGAGTTTGGATCCTCTCCTACAAACATTAATGAAACAGTGAATCTAGCTCTGTGCATCAAATGATGCTTTTGGTCTGGGATGCTAGGCAGCTAGCTTTCCCATTTTTATTTTCAGGGAGGAGAGGTCTTAATAACTGATCTTTGTTATGGATCTGTTAATTTTTACTTCGCTTGATGCAGTTTTGAAAGCGGCTACCTAGAGGTGGAGGCTGGAGGAAGGGCTTAAAGGGGGTTGCCCTTTGCTTTTTGTAGCAGAAAGAGCAGCCCATTTCAGGATTACTAGATCATCTTGTAGAAAAAAGCAACTAATTTAAAACTTCTTCCTTAACTGAGTAAGTAGACTCTGTACCTGACCAGCTAAATTTTCTTAAGTTTTGCATGCTTAATTCAAGAAACAAGCGGCCTTAAACAAGCTGTGTGTGTTTATCAAAGGGTAAAATAACTTTAATCTACTTTGATTTGTATCCAAGTTTAGTGAAAAATCAAATTGTCACTTTGTGTTTTCATGTGCTAGTGTACTATTACAATTTCATGTGCAGAAGAAATTCAGATCTGCTTTAGGCAGTGGGAAGGAATCAAATGCCTAAGACTTCATCTCTGTCATCACTATACACTTTTTTGGATAACAGTTATTAGATGTCTCAAAGTACAAACCAATATTTCTGAACTTAATAGTATGAGGTGGTGGCTTTATTGAAGTCATAAGTGTTAAAGACTAGTTCAGAAATGGCCCACAATTTGGGAAGAATGAAGCTTCCTGGCCTCTGACTTACATTTATATGTGTGATATTAAATTAAGGTGAAATAGGTAATCAAACTGCTGTTGGTATGGTTTTTTTTTTTAGACTTATTCTGGACTGTTCTGCGTAGTCATAAATCCCTACAAGAACCTCCCAATTTATTCGGAAAACATCATTGAGATGTACAGAGGGAAGAAACGCCATGAAATGCCACCACACATTTATGCAATATCAGAATCTGCATATAGATGCATGCTGCAAGGTAAGAGTTACTTTTAGTTATAAATAGCTGAAATGGCTTAATTGCTTAATTTTAAGGTCTCTTATTATCAGACAAAAGTTTTGCCTTGTAACAAATGTAGAAATCTTCAAACCTTTTTCTTTAAAAGATTTTTTGCAATTTGAAGCCTTCGAGTTCCTGACAGTTTGCTGCTGTGACTGAATTGTAGACTCTGTAATTAGTGGTGAAATAAATTTAAAATGGAAATGGCTGCTTCAGAACTAAGAAGTAATGCTTTTTGGGACATGAGACTCTAACACACAGTAGTCTCCAACCTTTTTACACCCAAGATCACTTTTTAAATGACAAAACAAGCCAAGATCTACAGCCCCGACCCTTCCTCGAAGCCTCGCCCCTTCCTTTCTTTTCTCCTCCTCTCCTTCACTTGCTATCCCCAACCCTTATACTGCTGCTTTTTTTCCAATTCTTCTGTAGAAAGAGGTTTTTCCAACATTTGGCCTGTCTAGACTGGACCAAAATGTCAGAAAAACCCCTTCTTTTGGAAGCCCCCTTATTCCTTCTGGAAAGAGGAATATAAGGGTTACCGAAAGAGCACGTTTGCTCTTCTACTAAAAAAAAAAAATGGAAGAACAAATGCATCCCTGGATGCAGAAGAGTTTTTTCTGGGGTATCTCTAGAATCCTGAAACTCCTGCAGTCTAGCCTTACCCTCGCTGAGTTGAGGCAGGATGTGTAGGCTCTGGTGTCGGAATGAGGGATTTAGGGGTGAGAGATGCAAGCTCTGGGAGGAAATCTGGATGCAGGAGGAGGTGGAGAAGGGGACGCTGGGTCGGAGAAGGGGCTTCAGGCCAGGCAGTGTTGGGGTCAGATGTAGAGTTAGGGTACTAAGCAAGGCACAGGTTTGTGGATATGAGGGTGTAGGAATTTGGGTTAGGGTATGTGAGGGACTCAGGGCAGGGGGTTCCAGTGTATGATCGAGGGTCTGGGGAAAGGGGGAGTGCAGGAGTGTTATGATGCTGTGGGCAGATGGGGGCTTGGCCCCAATTGGGGGTTTGTTGGTCAGGCTTCATTTTTAAATAAAATACTATGTCAAACACACATTTTCTGCATTGTCTTTATTTCTGAGAAGGGCAGGGAACCTGTTTTGAGTCAGGGTCACTGACCCACAGAAAAGTTAGTTGGGGCCCCACAAGTGAAATGCAAAATAAAAACTCCTCCAAAACCCGCACAAGCCTCACTAATGTGGCCTCAACTGTGCTGGTGGGATCAGGGGACATGGTATTGGGGCAGGGTGCCAGGGGGTACGGGACAGGGTGCTGGGGCAGGGGACAGGGTGCTGGGGCAGGGTGCCAATGGGTGCTGGGGCAGGGGACAGAGGACAAGTGGGTTCTGGGGCAAGGGCCTGGGGCAGAGGACAGGGTATCAGTGGAGGCAAGGGACAGGATGCTGCGGTGGAGACAGGGTGCTGGCGGGGGCAGGAGCCAGGATGCCAGTAGGAGCAGAGTGCCAGTGGGAACAGGGGGCAGGGTGTTGGCTAGGGGAGGGAATCCTAAGCATGCGTGCCCCTGCCCCCGCCCGCGCCTTTTTCCTGCCCCACCATGGCGATCGACGGGTTGGTGACCACAGCACTAGGGAATATGTTCTTCTGGAGGCACCAAAATAAGGACTTAAAAGGCTTGTAACAAAATGAAACTAATAGGTCTCAAACAGTTGCCAAATGGGTACATTCAAATGGTTTTCTGTACTCCTATTTTAATGTCTCTGCACTCACGGTGGCTAAAATAGCACATACATACCATGTAGTTGTAGCCATATAGGTCCCAGGATATTCGGGAGACAAGGTGGATGAGGTAATGTCTTTTTTCAGTTGGAGAGAGGGACAAGCTTTCAAAGTAAGTCTGGGAAAGATAAAAGCCATCTATTCCACCTTGCATTTAGCTTTCCCAGCTCTGAAGAAGAGCTTTGTAAGCTCGTCTCTCTCTCTCTCTCTCTCTCTCTCAAACTGAAGTTGGTCCAATAAAAGCTATTACCTCACTCACCTTGTTCCCTGTTAGAAAGGATTCTAATGTTGGCATAGGTACTCCCCTCCCCAAGAGGTGGTAGCTAGGTCAACGGGAGACTTCCCCTATGCGGGGTATTAGGTTGTGTTAAATGTGTCACTCAGGTGTGGATTCTTCACAATAATGACAGTAACCACATTTGGGGATATGACGAGGAGGGAGTTGCTGTATTTGTCTAAGGCCCAGTTGTTTAAGGTGAACTTTTACCCAATAAGGAAAAGTTGCAAAGACAAACTTAAAGACTAAAATTTTTAGACTGCCTTTTAAGATAAAGATAACAAAACATGGTTCTAGAGGAGTGGCTCCCAAACCTCTTCATGTTTTAGATTACTTCCTCTGTGTGTGTGTGTGTGTGTGTGTGTGTGTGTGTGGGGAGGGCGGGAGGAGTCAGAAGAGGGTGGAGCAAGAGCAGGGTGGAGTAAGATAGGGCTGAGGGGCATTGTCCTGGCCCTTTCCCAGGCCGGGGTGGAGGAAGAGAAATCTCATGGTCAGTGGGGGAGCCGGGGGGTCCCCTCCCTCACCCGTCATCCTTGGCATAAATGTCCTAGAATAGGAGGCAAGATGAAGATAGATGTGCATGGAATGAGTTTGGCTTCTTGTAGTCCCTGTTTCCTTGCATCTTGTCTTGTCTTTTCTTTCTCTTTACATGTAGGAATGTAGAGTTAGTACATTGCTATGCTGTTCTGCGGTGCGGCCCAGACTGGTGAGATGCTGTCACTGCCCTGTAGCTGAAGGAGTTTACAGTGCTGCTTT
This sequence comes from Apalone spinifera, assembly GCA_030068395.1. Classification (NCBI taxonomy): domain Eukaryota; kingdom Metazoa; phylum Chordata; order Testudines; family Trionychidae; genus Apalone; species Apalone spinifera. The sequence goes on along the minus strand of JANRFK010005987.1, from coordinate 1,887,715 downwards.
GCTGTAGCTCCCACCCGCGTTCCTCACAGCTAGCATGTAGGTCACGTTCCAGTATCTGTATAGCTAGAGCCTCTATCAAGTAACTCTGACCCACGCAGCTGATCAGACACCAGCCACGTTTTGGTTACCTCCTGTAGGTTTACCCCCAACACTCTGAGTTGCAGATTCTCCCCCACATGTGATCTGCACTGTCTAGTACTCTCTTGTAAGGGAACCAGTGTACAACTGTATCTTGAATTGTTTGAAAACTCCATTTAACAGATTAGTTCAAGAATAACACAAGTTTTAAGTACAAGGGAGATGGGTTTTAAGTTGGTACAAATATATGCCTTTCAAGTGAGAAATAATTGCAAGAGGTTAAAAAAAAAGGCTTCCTAGTACTACAGTAGAACCTCAAAGATATGAACCCTAGGTATGAGGACAGGCCAATCAACTGGACACCATGTGAAACTTCAAGTAATCAGTTAGGCAGCAGTGGAGACGACAAACAAGTACTGTATTGTGCTAGTATTACATCTTAAAGGGAACATCTGGGCTGCTTGGCCCTACTCCACCTCCATCCTCATGTGTGGGCAGCCACTTACGTCGAGGCCAAGCCCACACTACTGGGGATGGTCAGCTTCAGGGATGCAATTCCAGCTATGTAAAAAATGTAGCTGGAGTCAATGTACATTAAGCTGAGCTTTGGCACCGTCCTCAGTGCGAGGTCAATGGGAGAAACACTCCCATCAACGTCTCTTCTTCCTCATGAGGAGCAGGAGTACTGGCCCCGATGAGTGTGCGCTCAGCGTTTGATTTTGCAGGTCTTTACTAGATCCACTAAATTGAATGCTGGGAGATTGGCCACCACCCCACCAACCTTCCTGCAGGTTGAGACATGGCCTGAGACAGCCAGCAGAATGCTGCTTTAAATCCTCTTCCTGTGGTGGTGGTTGTGAGGGGGCAGCAGCACTGATTTAATCTCCCTTCCCCCACCCATTCGAAGTGGGACAAGGTTTCAGTCCAACCCAGGGAAAGAAGCTGCCAGCACTGAGGAGGGAGTCCAGTTGCTGCTGGAATTTGGCTTGGAGTGTCAGCTGCTGGAACCAGCACCCGAACTGTACTTTGTTCAGTTGTGCAAATTTTAAAGTTATGGACCACCTTCCTTGCTGAGGTATCCATAACTCTGAGGTTCTACTGTAAAATGTAACAAACTAGATGTGGTTCAAAATGAAATGCTTATCACGTGCTCTGGGAACAGAGATGACCCAATTTCAGGTCAGGATTTGCTCTAGAAGTCCAAATGCTGGGTCTTTCTACCATCTTGGGTGACCGAGAGAAGATTGGACGAAAACGTGATGTGCTTGCTTCTTGCTTTCACAGTTTGGTCAGATTTTTGAAAAGGTTTTCCTGAAGATTATCCATAGATAAAGGTCATTTCCACTATGGAGACCAAGAGGCTGGTGGAAGAGTCCATGCTGGTGTTTGCTAAGATGCAGATCTGTTTGTTCCTGCTTCTCATTCTTCCCAAAGAATAGCCACTAGATAGATGAATGCCTATCAATTTTGACACCGGGCTAGAGCTATCAGCTTGTGTTTCATCTTGGAGAAACTGGTTCACTTAGATTTGTTTGGTAAACACATTGCGGACTGAATTTCAGCTTATATTTTTCACTTTTCATAGAATGTCACTGCACACATTTCCAGAGTAGATAAAAATTGTTTTTAAAAATAAAAAATTGGGTTTTAAATCTTTTTATGTTTTAAATTAAAAAAACAACCCACACTAAATTTCTCATTTAAAAATGTTCCAGTTAAATCTAGTCACAAACATGGGACACATACACATAGTCTTATAAGAACGAATTAATGGCTCTATTCTGTCCAGCCAAAATACTAGCTTGCTGAGGGTGGTGGTGGTGGGGGGGGGGGGGGGGGTTCTGGGTGGGAGATAGGGTGCAGGAGCAGGCTTGGGGGGTATTTGCGATGGGGGATGCTTACCTGCAGAACTTTTTGGGGACACAGGTGGTTCTATGTCCCTCACTGTTCCTAGGCACTGCCCAGGCCCTGCCTTCTGCTCCCTTGCTGCTCTGGCTGATTCTAGCCCATGGGAGCAGCAGGGAAAAGCTGCAAGGCAAATGGTTCCCTGTGCTGCTGTTCTCCTAGCGGGGGGGCGGGGGAACAACAGCGATTAAAGCAGCTTCCTCTCCCTGCTAGGCAGTGCCAAAGAGACTGGATCCAACTCTGGCTCTTCTAACTCTGGCCCATAAGGTTTGGGACTCCTTTTCCCCCTTCCCTCTTTGCAGTGGAGAGCTGGTGCTCCAGCCATACAGGCTCCCTGATGCTGGGGCGGGAGAGCCCCGAACCTTATGGGCAAGAGCCAGGCAAGGTTTGGCTTTACCTTTCTCTGTCTCCTCCTTCCCAATTTTGATGATTCCAGATTTGATCTATGTTTACAGGAATGAAACGATTGAACCAAAAAAATGCAGTTGCTGAACAAGATGCAGAAGTATTGTCTTTGTTTAGCTGGCCATAGCTTGTGGAACCCAGAGTTCCACTTGAGATTCAGAGATGAGGTGGTTGAAGTAATGTCTTCTGTTCGATAAAGAGAAAAAACTTTAACCTGAAGAACTGTATGTAAGCTTGTCCCTTTCACCAACAGAAGTTGATTTGAGGATTTTACTGTACTTGCCTTTCTGTCCATATCCTGGGGCTATCATTGGTAAGACAACACTGCAGACTGCTGAGAGATAACATAGCAATTCACGGTTACATGCCGCCCCCTTCCCGCACCCTCTGCTGCCTGTGTATCTCAGGCAGCAGTGCAGGAAGGGGGAGCCAGGCAAACCAGCTCCTGGGAAACGGCCTTCCCTTGCATGAAACATTTAGCAGTTGTTTACCTAAATAACACATTTTAACATCCCTAATGTAGTGAAGTTTCACTGCACCAAGACTGGGTGATTCATCCTTCATAGACGCAGCTCCTTGGACCACAGTTTGAGAAGTACTGCTTTAGATTGCTTGCATCAGAAAAGCTGGGGAAATTGCAGTAGGTGGCATCTCTGCATGTATGATTTGAAGAAAAATATATAGGTGTCTAGCTTGAATCTTGGTAGATTTGTGGAGACTTGTTTACAGTGAAATTGCTTTAAGAAATTAATATTTGATAGTTATTCAAGTGCACAGATTTTTAGCGTCCTCCATCTATGTGAACCTATTGCTTTTCTTTCTTTCAGCAAAAGGCGGGAAGTGGTACTGATGTCTTGTCTTGTCTTCATGGATTTCATTTGCCAAGACAAGAATTGGGTAGCACAGATGTGGATTCAGCTGACCAAATTGTACTCAACTTCTTTTAGATGAAAAAAAAGACGGTACTACTTTTGCAGCTATAATGGGTTCCGTTTACTACTAGAAACAATGCCCAGGTGTAAGACAGCACGCAGGGTTCTTGAGAAACATGTGTTTCTGGTATATGTGTGTGTGTGTATCTGGTATCTTTAGTGTATTTTCACAATATCCTTCTGCAGTGAGGTTGTGCTGCCATCTCTACTTTTTACAGATGGTGAAACGGAGTCCGACTAAACTTGTTCAGGGCCTCTCAAGAAGTCTGTGGAGATTTGGGTTAATTTATGCCAGAGTCCTGCTCTATTGCCTGAGAAGAGATTTCGCGCTCTCTCCCTCCCCCCCCGTCAGCAAGGCTGAAACGACATTGCACTACTAGGAAGTCAGAATTACAAAGATGATAAACTAGTTAGAGAATTGTTAGGTTACTTGGAGACTGCCTGCCATCCTGCAAGAATGTGGGATTCTCTTTGCTACTGAAAATATTCAAGGGACAATAGGGTGTACATCTTTTCCCAAACCTCATCTGAAGAAGTGGGCGGTGCCCATGACAGCTCATGAGCCCATCTGCATGTTTTGTCCATAAAGTGCTACCAGACCACTTGTTGTTTAAGTTTATCCTGTACAGACTAACTTGCCTACCCCCTGAAGCTTCTGTTACATCGAAAGGATAGAGCAGGCCGGGTGGGTGGCGGAGTGGCACTGTATGTGTAAGATAATGTAGAATCAAATGAAATAAAAATATTAAATGAATCAACATGTTCGATAGAATCGCTATGGATAGTAATTCCATGCTCCAATAATAAGAAATTAGCAGTAGGGATATATTACAGACCGCCTGACCTGGACAGGGATACTGACATTGAAATGCTGAGGGAGATTAGAGAGGCTACCAAAATAAAGAACTCTATAATAATGGGGGATTTTAATTACCCCCATAGTGACTGGATATATGTCACCTCAGGAAGAGAAGCAGAGGTAAAATTGCTCAATGGCTTAAATGACTGCTTCTTGGAGCAGCTGGTGCAGGAAC
>JANRFK010005987.1:1866234-1878704 GCA_030068395.1 Apalone spinifera | reverse complement strand
AAGTAGCCTGTTCAGCGGCGGGATCTCTTGCGGTCCCTTTCAAACTCCCCTGTCAGCAGCCCCCTGTCCGCTATTCCTCCTAAGTTATTCCTCCTAAGTGGTGTACTTTGTGTTTGTCCTTTGACTTTTATCCTGTGTATTTCAGACTATTTATCCAATTTGTCTAGACTATTTTGAATCCAGTCTTCGAAAGCACTTGCAACCGTACCCAGTTTGGTGACTGCAAATCTTAAGTGTATTTTCTGTTATCCAAATTATTTGAGGATATTGAATAATATCTGGACCCAGCACAGGTTCCTGTGGAATCCCATTCTCAATATGTCCTTCCAGTTTAACAGTGAACCATTGGTAACAAAGATGGTTTTCTAATGAATTTTGCATCCACCTTATAGTAGTCTCAACCTTTTTCTTTGAGGTTCCCCAAATGCTATAAAAACTTCACAGCCTACCTATGCCACAAATAGTTGTCTACATATAAAAGCCATAGACAGTGGTAAGGGGGCAACGAGAGGACAGTAGTCTGGGGCCCACAAGGATCGGCTGCTCTGATATTAAGTTGCTCAGGCTTCTGCTTCAGGCCCCCCGAGTCCCACCACCTGGGGCTGGGCTTTAGTCTCATGAAATGGGCTTTGGCTTTCTGTCCTGGGCTCTAGTGAATCTAATGCTGGTTCTTAAAGGGCCCACTGAAATCTGCTTGTGGCCCTGCGGGGTCTCTAGCCATCTGATCGAGAAGCACTGGTCTAGATTATAATTTCTTGCTGAGACCTTCATGTGAGACAGTATCAAAAGCCCCTTCTCAAGTTGAGATCTGCTGATCCACAAGGCCTGTTACACTGTCAAAGGAGGATTCTAGTTTGGCTTAACAGGATTTTTTTTCTTGATAAATCCATGTGGACTGTTACTTTATCTTTGTAGGTGATTACAGATTATTTCCTCCATTATCTTTTCACGCACTTCTGTGAAACTGGTCTATAATTGGGTTGTCCTTACTCTCTTATAGATAGGTACTATTTTTGTCTTTTTTTCAGCACTTTGGGATCTCTCCTGTCCTCTTTAAATTCTCAGAGATATTAATGGCTTGAAGTTGTCTTCAGCTAGTTCCTTAAGTATTCTAGAATGTATTTTGTCAGGCCCTTCTAATTTGAACATTTCTGACTTGTCTATGTAATACTTATCTAAGGCTAAAATAAGGAAAGAATGAGTTATTATACCATTTACATTCACTGTTAATCATCTGATCACTGCTAACCTTGTTGGTGAAAGCTGAAAAGAAGGCATTTAACTCTTCCGCCATCACTGCATTTTCATTGCCAGGACCCCTGCGGACAGGGGCTGCTTAGTAGCAGCTTTCCCTATCCCCCTTGCTGCCTCTGATAGAGGTGGTGGGGGCAGGTGGCACCCTGGAGCTGCTGCTGGGGGGAACCGGCTTTTTAAGCCAGCTCCCCCCAGCATGGGTTCCTGCTCTTCCCCACTCCCCCCTTCTGCTGCCTCTACCACTACTCAAGTCACTGCTGGCTAGTCGAGTAAGCTTATGCTAATCGGATAGTCGACTAGTCGCTTGCATCCCTACATCATATGCTGAAATCTGGTCTCCCTTTCCACTCATCTTTTGTGTGGGTTTTACTCTGCTAAACAGATTTAATGGGGGAGACCAGCATTTCTCAAATGGGCAGGAGAGGGGCAGGTCCTGACTAGGGTTGCCAGGTGTCTGGTGTTGACCTAGACAGTTTAAAAAAAAAATTCAGAATATACCAGACACCGAAAATGTCTGGTATTTTCTGCTCTTCTCCTCGCCCCCCTCCCCCCCGCACCTCCTGGCCAGGAGGTGAAAATTCCAGGTGCTTAGCTGATTCCGCAGGGGAGCCACCTAGTCCGAAGCAGGAAGACAAGATGGCGGACGGCCGCCAGCAGCCTGTTGGGGCCAAAAAGCCTCAAAGGCATTTCTTAAAGGGGCCATGCTGGCTTGTTTGTTTTTGTGTTTTGCTTAACTCTCGGGGTTCTTCCCCCCTTCCCCCTTTTTTTCCTCAACCGAATTTTTTCCCCGGTGTGGCGCTTTTTTGGGGGGGGAGGGGGGTTGGTTAAACTATTGGCAACCCTAGTCCTGACCCAAAAGGTAGTTGCAAGTGGGCCACAGTTATTTTAGGAGGCGTTGTGGTATTACCTCCCTTACTTCAGATTCCTGCACTGCCTTCAGGGCTGGGTGAGTGGCAAGTATTGAACAGGCGCCCTGCTCTGAAGGCAGTCACACTAGCAGAAATAAGCATGGCAATACTAGGAATGTACTAGTGTAGATGATTAAACAAGCTTTTGCTCATCGGTTAATTATCTGCTAATGCTATTGAGTACATGCATTACTGCCAGTAAACTTTTTAGAGGGCTGGCCTGCAGCATGGCTCAGTCCCAGCCTGCGCTGGGTTCTGAAAGCTACCCCCTCTGCGGCTCTGCAAAAATAGTAATTTAGTTCAGAGCCACAGCAGGGACAGTTGGACCTACCACGAGCTGGGACTGTTATCCCTTATCAATTAATCGTGCAATCAGCAAAACATATCAACTACACAATTAATGAATTACACCTGAATTAATGAACCATAGGCAATACCATACTGTGCCATCCTTACCTCTGAGTGACTGCTGGTGAGAGCTCTGCTTTCAGAGTTGGGTTCCCAACCAGTGGCCACTACCTGCCAGCTGCTCAGCAGTGCAGAATTAAGGACTGTAGTACACTCCTTTATCCAAATATCTGTGATTTGGGAACACAGGGTGGCTAATAGTGGGCTATTAGTGTAAGTATCAGATATTTGAAATGGTAACTCACAGAAACCTGTTAAAACATTTTAACTTGCCCAGACACTCACTAATGCAGTGGTTCTCAAACTTTTTGGGCCCCAGAGCCCTTTACATGCGTAAAAATTTGAGGAGCCCTAGCAGGCCACTGATTGTATGTGTTGTACCTATCGATGTTTCCAGTTTGTCAACCTCGCAGAGTCCTAGGGCTCCGCGGAGCACAGTTTGAGAAACACTGCACTAATGGATCTAAAAGTGACTATACTATTACAAAGCAATTTTTAAAACCAGCTTGAGAGAGAAGCTGCAGAACTTGGTTTCATTGACAAGTTTGACACCTGTAATCAAGGTTTGAACAAAGACCTGACCTGGATGGGCTGTTACATTCCACACCCTAATGACATAAGCTAAGCGTTGGGTACTTATAGCCACCTCTGTTAGCCTCATTTAGCACAGACATTCTAATTGACAATATTTTTTTTTCTTCTTTCCCTCCCCATCCTTTCTCTTTCTCTCTAAACCCTGGACCCAATAACTCCATTCATCTGAAGTGGGTTGTGCCCATGAAAGCTCATACCACCTACATGTTTTGTTAGTCTCTATGGTGCTGCAGAACTATTAGTTGTTTATGGGGGTTTTTAAATAAGAAGTTTAAGTGTATCCTAGTGCCCCCGCCCTCCCATGATCATGTGACTTCTCTCCTCCCCACACACTCCTCTTTGAGGCACAATGCCTACATTTAGAACAGCATGGCACTTCAGTTTTGAATAGCTCAGATCATGAAACCTGATTTTAAAAATCGACCAAAATGGACCTTCTGAGATGTTAAACATTTAGCTGTTCTGGGATTGCTATGCTACCTCCACTGATAGCCGCCATGCAGCCTTTTTCCCTCTCCCTCTGTTGCTACTTTTTGCAGAGAAGGGGAAGCTGAAAGGAGGAGGAAAGATGTGAGGGTACCTCCCACCTCCTTTGAGTCTCATATACCTTAGCTGTCTTCCAGTATTCCCTTCTACAGATGTTGGATGTATCTAGGTGCCTGTCATCAGCCCATGATCCCTCAAATACACAAGCACCCTAGCACCATCCAGTGTACGCTAGATACCTTGTAGTACTCATGCATTTAAGTAACCCTAGCAGATTTCACAATCGTTCTTGTCTCTCAGCCAGAGCTGCACATTTTGTGCAACTTCATGCCCTGTCATTGCATAGAAGGGTAAGATGTATTGAACATAACCTGAATTATGGTTCTCCTGCAAACACTCCTAGTTCATTTCATAAGCTTGCCCAAGAGCTCTATAGCGCTTGGCTTCTGCATGTTTTATTTCATCATACTCAATACTCCTTATATTAGAACTGCTAACTTGATACTTTGCATTACACATTTAATCGGTGATCGACCAATATAATCAAATGGAAAAGGGCTGCCAGTTTTCTGGGGAAAAATCTAGTTTAGGGCAGGGTACTGGTAAATATTGGCTTAAAATTATTTTCCCTAATTTGCTAGCTTATTGGAATATACTAATGGAAATATTTAACTAGATGATGATTTTTGCATTCATATCGTCTGTTTTCTAATTTTATTTCTTTTAATTAAAATTAAACGACCCTCCACTTAAAGCAGTATGCTATTGTCTTGGCTAAATTAAACAGAAGCTGAAAAGGCTCTATCTGGGAATTTCCCTTCTTTGTTTAGCAATGAAAACGTCATGTTTTAATAGCTAACTTTTATTGCTAAGCAAAGAAGGGGAATTCCCAGATTCAGGCACTTCAGTTTGTTTGAAACTGTCTAGATATCTACTCCAGTAGTCTGTTCTGTGATATGGCTGGCTGAAGTACAATTGCTACAGTTGAACTCCAGTCACATAGTGACTCAATTAAAATATTTAAATATGAGCAATAGTTACAATGACCATATGTTCTGAACCAAAAATAGGGACATATTAGCTATGCCCTTGACCCCTTAGGCCCCACCCACCTGCCACAAGAAGTCTCACTCCTGGGTGTAGTACTTCTGGTGTTAAGATGGGCACATGACCAGAAGGGTGTCATGGCCCCCCCCCCCCATAAGAACTCTTCCTACTGTCCTCTACCAATGGGGATGGATTTGGGCATTATAGGAGCCACCCATGCAACTATACTGCAATTTCATTAACCCAAGCTCAAGACCTAGGGACCCATGACACTACAGTACTAGGGATCCGACTTCGATTCAAGATGAAATCCAGGATCCAAGACCTATTGCTTTGTAGAGTAGATGCAGCCCCATTTGACTCAGGACCTGGGAATCATCTAGAACTATCTGACAATTTCATGGGATAACTTCCTTAGTCCTCTTAATGGATGATGCTTACTGGTTCCAATTAACTAGTAATCAGAGGGGGCTGGAGCAGCTCCTCACATGCTGTGGGCAGGGGGTTGCTTCAGCTCCACTGCAGACAGAGGTTGTTCTTGTCTGGAGCAGCCCCTGTCTGTGGGGAACTGGGGGGGCCCTGCAGGCAGGGACTGCGCCAGTGTCCAGAGCAGCCTCTCTCCATGGGGAGTCCAGCTTGCTGTGGACAAGGGCTGCTCCGGAGGGGGCTGGGAGTCGGCGGTAGCCCCAGTGTGACCTAACATTAACCAGTTACCTGATTAATGGGAATTTACATCCCTAAGGAGATGGACTGGAACTGCATTTTTTTTGAAGTTATTGCAAAACTATCAAGTGTCCTCCATTTCCACAAGCCAGAATGACAATGCTGAACTAACCATGACAATTTCAGGTGGAAGAGACCATGTCACTAATCTCTCACCGCCACTTTTTGAAAGGTACATTTCTCATAGAGATCAATGGGGCTGGGCTATTTTATGTGTATAGCTACTGAGAAATGTGTATGTCAATAACATGATGGCAATGCCTATATTATGTAAATTATACCTAATAATAATTGCTACATGAGATCACTTCCCAACTTGCTTACAAAGGGCCTGATCCAATTTAAATTTAAAGCTAGGATTGAGGCCAAAGCAATCTGTTGACATTACCCAAGAAAATCCAGTTAACATTTAGTCACCCTTCAAAAATATAAGGAACTAATCATTCAAAGCCCCCTGCCTGGTAGAGGTGATCTTTGAAGAAAATTGGAGACTTTGAATTGACTTCTTCTGACAGCAGCACTTTCTCTCACGGGATGTGGGGTCTTTAGCACAAGTTTCACTTTGTGTGTGTGTGTGTGTCAGCATTGACACCACATTTCTGAGTTATTCTAACTCCATCCAGGTCTAGACAATGTGCAGCCCAAAGACAGAAGAACAAATCCCTTGAAGCTGGTAGTCAAAACATGTCCCTTCTTCAGAGCTCACAAAAGGCTTGTTTACCCAGACACACAAGTTATGACAACTTCTCTGGAGAGCGACGATACATGCTGCCTCTCTGAGGATGCACCAAGTGTTTTCATGTGGCATCTTAACGTTGTTTAATCATCAATTGCTTGGATGAGGTAGACTTTGTTTGTCCATCGTCCATACTGGAGTGACATGGTAACTTCACCACTGTGGTAACAGATGCTATCTCTCTGTGAGCTCTTCTGGAGCAGCAGGGAACCTGGGGGGAAGGGGGAGGAGAAGTCAGGGGTACCTCTATTTCAGTGATTCTCAACCTTTTTGGCCTGTGGACCACCTGGTTCAATGTAAATCTTTCCGTGGACCACAATTTGCTAATGGAAACTCACTGTTAATTACATAATTATGCCTGAGCACTAGAAAAAATGGCTGCAGGTAGGGAGAACAATTTAATTTAATTAAACAGATTATGCATTTTAACTTTCTCATGTGTATCAAACTTCATTTTAAATAAAATTAATTATATTCAACATAAGGTTTCAGTGCTTTCTTTATAGATGGTGGTTTTGTAATCTCAGTACAAAGGGAACCTTTTATGGGTCGGGGTCATTGATCCACAGAAAAATCAGTTGGGGACCACACAAGTGAGAAGCAAAAAAACTCCTCCCACCCCTTCCCTTCAACCCTCACTGAGGTGGCCCCCAACTGAGCCACCTGACTTCTCTGGCATTTCAGCCCCAAGGGGTGAAGGGAAGAGACAGGGAGGACTGAGGTTCAGGTCTTCCCATAGATCACTTACTTTTCTGGTGGATTTTATGGTTCTGAGGTGGGGGCAAAAATGAGGGGTTCAGTTTGTGACAGGGCTGCCAGTGAGTGGGATAGGGATGGGGTGCAGGATTTGGGAGGTACGTGGAGGGCAGGAGGGGGAGAGGTTGCAAGATCTGGGTGGGTGGGAGGTAGAGTGCAGAAGCAGTGGGAGTAGGATGTCTGTTCAGGGGGAGTGGGAGAGAGCGAGGGAAGGTGCAGGAGCAATGGGGGATGCAGGCATGGACTGAGGGTAGGATGCCTGGCCAGCAGGGAGGGTGTCTGCCCAACATGGAGAGTGCAGGAGTGGACTGGGGGTAGGGTGTCTGGCCAGGAGGTAGGGTGCAGGAAGGGACTTGGAGTAGTGGTTGGACCTCCACTGGTCCCAGATGAGGGATTTTTCCAGATCAAGGGAGGTCATTTTAGGCCCCGCTTTTCTACCTCTCCCCCCGTCCCCTTCCCTCCACCTAGCTGACCATGGGCCACTTTTTCCCCACCCCACCCCACCCCAGCCACTTCCTTGCTTTCACATACTCCCAAAAGGCCACACCTCCCGCTGCTGCTATTGGCTGGATTCCCCCAGCAGCAAGGAAAGCCTGGGAAGTGTCCCTGACTCCTATTGTATTCCCCCAACCGGGAGAGCAGGATGAAAATTAGCTGCGCACAGCTGCTTTGCAATTGGAGCCTGGGGATTTTTCAGGACATCTCAGTGCTGCATGGGGCACCGGGACAGGACACTAAAAATTGGGACTACTTCAGGAAATCTGAGATGGATGGTCAGCGTAGCAATAGTGGAAGACAACTTGAATCAATTCATGGCTATTTTGAGAGGTTTCATGGAAGATGGCAAAGAAAGTGGGTGGGAAGGCTGCTTGTGAAGAAACATGTTGCAGAATGCAATGGGAAGAACAAAGATACTAGAACCACTGCCTGACTAACCATATGCAAGTATTAGAATTGGACTCTGAGGATGAATACTGCATTGTCATTGCCAAGTACATCAAAAAAATGAGCGATCCAGGCTGGTGGCAGAAGAGGAGGAGGAAGTATCAGCTTTTCAACCACAAATGATATGTTTATAACAAAATAATTGCAGAGGTGAAACAAAAGATAGACTTGAAAATTGCAGATTTATTTTTTATGGTTGGGGGATTTTTTTCCATTTGATATTCAGCTACCTATGGCTAGGCTACAAAGCAGGTAGTGGGGAACTGTCAGATGCAAGTACTGATAGCTAGAGGGTGGCAGCACACAAAGAATTGCATGGAAAAGTGACTATTAATAGAAGGTGGCTTGAGGAATGTGTACAGTAAGCCACTGATCACCAACTGTAACAAAAGGAAACCTGTGGCTCCTGTATCGGCAATGGTCCTTGGAAGCAAATGGAAGACTGAAAGTACTGTGCTCCACTGGCAAGAGAAACCAAGGCACTAGCAGTGAACTGTATGGTTGTGTTGAGCTTACCTGACACACAGAAAAAGTGCAAAAGATAAAAATATATGAAACAAGATGAAGACTCATTTGGTTATGTATCAATATGCGTCCCATTGGCTCGTTGTACCGGGACAAAATGCTACCCTCTAAACCCCAAGTGCTTTGAAATGTGTTGACAATTATGAAAAAATGCTTTTCTAAATCTACATCATACTGGAGCTTGGCTTAAAAAAATCACGGATGTGTTAAATACCCCCCTCCCTCAATTCTTTGTTCCATCATGACTCACCATCAACTTGCCTGGAAATGCATGTTAAAAATCCCACTGTCAGCACTGAAAGTGTCTGAGGTTGAACTTTAGTGAATCTCTAATCTTTTTACACTTTAGATATGTCCATTCAGAACCAAAGGTTAGGCTTGGTCTAGTCAGTACATTAGATTTGGTCTTTTGCTACAGAATGTGCATGGTCAAATGGACTAGAATTGGTGGTCTGCAGCTCTGTATGCTTCTGATTGCTTAATGCTTCAAACCTATAACAGTGTGCATTGTCATATGTCTGACTTCTGTGTGTCTAATCCTCAGAACTGGTGAATAGACATGCTGGTGGTCAATATTATAATTACATATTAGTGTTACACCCATTATGGCTTTATTTGTGCAGCCTTGAGTTAATGTCCAAATATATGTAACTAAAACTAATATACTATGATGTGCACTAATGAAGCCATGTTTAAGATGGAAAAATGCCTTAAACTGGTTCCTCCCCCCACTCCTGGGTAATTAAACTGTAAAAACTACCTCTGGTAAACTATACTGTCCTGAAAGGAATCCATGTATAGGATACTTTTCTAAAATACCAGTCATACCACTAGAAACTATAATACTTGGTTTCATATGACTGCTCTGCTGCTGAATCAGGCATTACTGTGGTCATAGCTCTTAAATAAACATTTCTGCTAATACTAAGAGGAACTAACTGAAAGCATGAAACTGGCAGATAAAAAAATTTATTGCATTTCTTGAAAAAAGGTTGTAACTTGAACAGTTATTAAAAACAGATGTTCAGAGTCTCATACAGTGGACTGTTTGAATGCAAAACTAGAGGAGGGAAAACTGCTCTGGAATAAACAGAGTACTACAGATAGACTCCTTAACTAGATAAATTTGATTAGTGTTAAAGAAAAATTCTGTACTTGCTGTATGGAAAAGGATTTGGGCTCAGTTGGCTACTTCTGATGGGCCAACAGTTGAATCCTTTCCATGCAATGTCAGCCTTTTTCCTGTCCAGCCTCACTTTTCTTTTCATTTTACTGTTAACCTGTTATCCCCATCTCAGTATTTAAGTAGAGAGCCAGCTGGCAAGGGGCCCAATTTGTTGGGTTTCCCCTTTGCTCAACAGAGGGCCTCTGGAGTAGAAGCAGCAGTTACGGCAGAATAAACCAGGGATTCTTTTTATTCCCTCGGTGTCCTAACCAAGAATCAGGAAGGGGGAAAGTCACACTGCATTCTGTACAGGGTTTGAAATCAAGTTGTTTTGTAATCTCAGTAAAAATAATGCCCAATTCAAACTTCCCATTCAGTGAAACTGTAGCTGTAGGCTACAACTGAAGAAACATTTTTAGGACTAACTACTGGTTGCTTCATTCCCATAAACTAGAAACAAAGCTGAAGAATGTTCTGAGGGAATACCACAAAGAATTGCAATTTCAGAGTGGCTTTCATCTGAATGAGATTGAAGCCAGAAGCTGCCCCTAGCAAATGTAGCCAGTGTCTCCTGACTGCATAGTAAGCTGCCATCTTATTCAAAAGGAGTTTAGTTGTGGATCATGTGATGCAATAGCCACTTAAGAGAGCATTTTAATTGATGGCACTCTGGCTTCTGTCTGATCTAAGAACAATGAGATGATAATAAGGAAAAAAAGTGGCAAAATTACCATTTAATCCTGAATATTTCTAGAAACTATTGTACCATGTCTGTTCGGGGGAGGGGGGGAGAGAGAAGGGATCCCCCAAACTTTGTCTTAAGTCTGAAGTCTAATTGTCTTTATAAGATTCTTCAGTTTGCAGTCTCCCCTAAACCACCATAGCAAACTGCAAGAGACAAACTGCACTGGAGTGTCATTTGAATCTTTCAGTATTGGACTAGATTATGAAAATGTGTAAGGAGGATTGTAAAGCCTTACTGTTGTTGGAAGTTGGCTGTAGTTTAGCTCTTCGTATTGCCTGGAGGGGAGAGTACGTGTTGTAGGTCCTTGCCTAAAAAGACTGAGATCTGTAGTGCTGATGCCCAACTACTGCTACTTTTAAGATGCAGTAGGAATCGATCAAGGCTAACCCCCTAACTTAAATGTGAAATTGTCAAATTTTATAATTTTTAAGGGGAAAATATAGCTGCAGGATTACTTACTTGGTTTCAGAGTTCTAGTAAACCATACTTTACAAGTAAAGAAATAATACAAAAGTTTAACAAGTCACATAAGAATGGCCATACTGGGTCAGACCAAAGGTCCATTTAGCCCAGTATCCTGTCTGCCGACAGTGGCCAACGCCAGATGCCCCAGAGGGGGCGAACACAAAAGGTAATCCTACTAAACTAATACACAACGTATTAAAGAGCTCCAGCTGGAGGCTTGCAACTGTTTTGCAGACATGGTGTTTTGTGGCATAAGATATCTAAAATAGTGGAGCAAAAGTGCCATTTATTAGAACAGTCTAGCAGCACCTTAAAGGCTAACAAAACATGTAGGGAAAAGAATGTCACTTTAAAGATTAACAAAACATGTAGATGGTATCATGTGCTTTCTGTGGGCACAATCCTCTTCTTCAGTTGACAGGAGTTCATGATACCATCTACATGTATTGTTAGTCTTTAAGGTGCTACTAGTCTATTAGGTTTTTTTTAAGTATTTCCTGTTACAGATTAACTCGGCTACCCCTCTGAAGATTATGAAAGATATTTGCCATTTGCTCATTGGTAAATAAGTAACAGAACTGGCATCAATTCAGAAACTTCTAATCTTTTTTTTGTTATTGTAAACTTAAATTCTAGAGTGTCAGTGGGGTGGAAGTTGTTGAAATCCTTGTGGAATTCAAGAGTCTCTTTTCTGTGGATCCATTTTGATGATGTCATTGTTGTAGCATTAGTAAAGTAGGAGGGTTAGCTGAGGAAACGTTCAAGGTCAGCCATAACGATGTTGGCATATTGTGGTGCCATGCCATTTCAACAACTTCCACCCTACTATCAACCTCAGCCTGGACCAGTCCACACGAGATCCACTTCCTGGACACTACTGTACAGTTAAATAATGAACACATTTCCACCACTGTATATCGCAAACCCACCCACTGCTACACTTACCTTCATTCCTCCAGTTTCCAGACACATTTCCTTCATTCCTCCAATTTCCCAGACACATTTCCCAATCTATTGTATACAGCCTACCCCTAAGATACAACCGGATTTGCTCTGACCCCACAGGCAGAGACAATCACTTACAGGATCTTTACAGAGCATTCCTAAAACTGAAATACCCACCTGGAGAAGTGAAAAAACAAATGGACAGAGCCAAAAAAGTACCCAGCCATGAACTACTTCAAGACAAACCCAAAAGAGAAAATAACAGAACTCCTTTTGTTGTTACTTATAGTCCACAACTCAGACCCCTCCAACACCTTATACACCAGTGACAACCCATCTTGGAAAATGAGCCCTCACTCCGAGGCCTTGAGAGAAAAACCTATTCTTGCTTACAGACAACCCCCTAACCTGAAACGAATTCTTTCTGGTAACCATGCCATACAACCACATCATAAGCCTCCAGGAACCCAGCCTTGCAACCAAATAGATACCAACTCTGCCCACATATCTATACTGGTGAATTAATCACTGGAGCCAACAACATAAGTTACCAAATCAAAAGGTCATTTGACTGCACATCCAGTAATCTGATCTATGCCATCAAATACCAGCAGTGCCCCACTGCTATATATATTGGACAAACTGGACAGTCTCTGCGGGAAAGAATCAATGGACACACATCAGATATACGCAAAGGAAACGTATAGAAACCTGTTGGAGAGCACTTCAACCTTCCAAATCACACTTTGAAAGATCTCCAAGTAGCTG
>JANRFK010005987.1:1844092-1864348 GCA_030068395.1 Apalone spinifera | reverse complement strand
AAAGTACAAAAATAATAACTATAAAACTTAAAACAAAAATTCAGTTTTCTCCAAATTTCAATTGTTGACGTACCCACTAGACTTCTCTCGAGTACCCCTAAGGATACTTATACCACTGATTGAAAAACACTGCTGGGGACCTGTGCCCTGCTCTGGGCTGCTCTGAGCCCTCCCCGGAGGGGGGCTGAGGGGTGGCCAGGGCTGAGAGCTAGCTCCCTACAGCCCTGTCCCTCCTGCCCATGGTCTCATCCCTTCTGGAAGCACAAAGCAAGCTCCCCACCTTGCCCAGAGGTCGAGCAAGTCTGTCAGCTACCTTGGTGATCATTATGCAGATGGCTATAGAGCCAGTTTGAGAGAAGGCTGTGTGGGGCAGTTTCATAGCATGAGGAGATGCTGATCTTACTGAAAGTTGGCACGGGGGAGACTTGTTCTTTATCTTAATCACCAGAAAAACTGTTGCGCACATGTAAAGTATGCTGTAACAGCTCTTGAAAAATAAGGTTTATATATTGAAAAGTGGCATATAAAGATGCTGTAACACAAGAACCTTCTGTCAGGCATTCTTTTAAGTGCACAGTTGTGTGTGTGGAGTGCTGAGCAAGTATTGCATTGCATGGTTTAATTTTGTTCTGTATCTTGCTAGCCATCCTGTTGGCAACTCTCCCTTCTGAATAAACTGAATTAAAACAGCACTTATGAGCTTACATAGTTACAAGAAGAAGCTGTAGGTGAAAATTATATTAGCTTCAGACATTCTTGCTGTTTCCAAGTACTTAAATACTAGTTTGTAGCCACTGAATCTGGGAGACCGTGTGCAGGGAACATAAAGCACTAGAAACACAATTTTCTATCTGGAAAATTGTAGACTACTTTGATGATGAAAATAATTTTGTATATAATATTTTACATTAGTACAGTCTTCCCTGGCCAGCACTTGCTGTATAGATAGCTTAATTGTTTCCTTGACTAGTCAGTCTCTCTTCTTGCTGAAAAGACCCTTTTAAAAACAGGAAGCAGAAAATATTTTTTTCAGAACTTAAATAACTTCAGAATGCTGCTAAAGGACCACCCAATCAAACCGGATTTTTTTTTTTTAATTGCTGAATTAGAAAAAGTTCAGGTTTTTGGATGTCCTTTCTATATAACCATGTAGCAAATGCAACATATCAGAGCAAAATCACCATTTATATTTTTTCTTTGTTTTGCAGACCGTGAGGACCAATCAATTCTTTGCACGTAAGTAAAAAAAAAAAATAAAAAATAAAAATTGATTTAATAAGTTGGCCATTTTTTAGTTATGTTAGTGATAATACAAGGAACTTAGATATTATTGGCCTGGTTACTTTGTGCTATCTTTTAGCAGCTGCTTGTAACAATTAGGAGCACATAATATAAAATCTAATCTAGTCTGGTATAGTGATGTTTTATTCATAAAGTGACTCACTTGAACTTTGTATCTATCAATTTAGTGAAAGTGTTAAATAGCATTTATTACTCTGATTTTTTTTTAAAAAAGATATGCTTAAATAGAACATAAATAATTCTCTCTAGTTTATGGATCATTAATATTCTGATAATGTTAAACCATACTGTAACTTCATAGTGTGGAGATGAGCTGAATAACTGTAGAAAATGATCAGATTTAAACTTGGCAGGTTCAACTTCAAAATTCTAAGATGCTTTAAAAAAGCCTTTTATCTTAGAATTTTGATGGTGTACAGTGCAAAGGATATTGTTTGGTCATTTAAAAGCAAAGTGAGACCTCCTCAAACACAAATGAGTTTCTGAAGAAACTAGTTGGTTCTCTATTCTCATCTCTCTCTGTCTGGCTAATAGTTTAGGTTGCAGTTCTTTTCTGATCTCCACTACGTGAGTGATTTTAGCATTTGAAGGAATTCCTACCTAACTTATAATCTTCCCTGTCAGTCACAGCTCCATGTCTGCTAGCCGTCAGCCAGCTGATTTATTTAACTTAAAAACATTTCTCTTAAAGGCTTGTTTGTGTTAGACTTCCTATCTTACTTTGACTGCTAATTAATTCATTATCGGTAACATCTGTGAAGGACAGTTTAGGTGCTACTACAGATGTTCCAGGACACACATGCTTGTAGGTTAACCTAGGGCACCCAAAGCTTAACAGACTGGATGTCTGCCTATCCAACCAGAAGCAAAAAGTCTAATATTTTCCAGCCTATTCTCCTTCCTGAAAAGCTGGAGAAGGATTGGCTTTTCCCAAGGTAGGAGATAGTATAATCCAAATGCAAGGCTACCCTTCACCTTTCCATTGAAAAGTGGGTTCGGACTAGTAGTGTTCAAATGGCTGTTCTTGTGTTTTGGGTTTGGTTTTTTTTTTTGTAAAGTGGAAAAACACCCATGAGCAGGATGGTTTTAAGACACTGTCTCCCAAAGCAAGAATAAACTGTTTGCTCTGCTTTTGATGTCTGGAAGCTCCAAGGTCTTGCTCCTTAGCATGAGCAGACAACCCAGCAGAACAGTGGGAATCTTTCCAGTGTAGCACTGAACAAAATCAGTATAGCGTGGATTAAAACCGGCTAACTAGTAAATTTCAAGCTGTACTGTAAATGGCATCACCATTCAGTGAGAATATTGGTGAAGTCCCACGTGTTTTTGTTTTGCTATTGAATATCTTTAACAACCTGGAAGAAAACCTAAAATCATTATTACTAAGCATGCAGTATTAATACTGATGCAGATTGGTTCTACAGGCTAACTTGAATTGCTTGGTAAAATGAGTTCTCTTGAATAAGGTGTGCCTTAATACAATCAAATACAGGATCATGCGTCTTGAAACAATGAATGTAGGTGACACTTGCAAGATGTACTCTATCCTGGAATTGCAGTCCTACTGAAGAGGACTCAGGGATCATATCAGATAACCATTTGAACAAGTGCTTCAATTTAGTGGTGTTAAGAAGGTCAATATATTATTCTGCTTATACAGAGGACCATACAGTAGAAGTAGTGAGGTCATGTAACCTCTGTGTATGTCAATAGTGATTATTAATTACTGCGTGGTACTGGTCAAAATATTAAAAAAAAAAGTGTGTTTAAAATGCAGCTACATTTCTCCATGTGTGGGGCTTCCACTGGCGCTGCCCCTTCCCCAGCTGTGTGGGAGGTGGCCAGTTTCTGCTGCTGTTCACATCCCTACTGTTGACTTACTGGGCTTATGGGTGTCTGACATCTCAGTTGAGTGCAGAGATGGAATCTTAACCAAAGGTCAGCTTTACCCATCATCTTCTCTAGCCAGACCACCTGTTGCAGATGGGAAGAACCAGATCTGGGTGATCATGACGTATCATCACTTAACAAAAATGGTGTCTTTGGCACTAGTTTACTTCAAGTCATTCAAAGAGCCCCTTGAGAGATTCTAAAGAGTCTGAGACGCATCTAATCAGTGAAATCTCAAGAGTTGTTTGATACTTTGAGAACTGCTAATGGCTTTTCCCAATATGGACAAACTTCAACCATCCCTCTGACTGAAAAATGTCCCTTAAAGCTCAGGTGTTACCAAGGAAAAAAACATTGAAGATTGATTTGCTTATCAAGTTCTAACCATTCTGTGTTCTCCTTCTGTTGCCCACTATTTAAAATCTAAGATTTTGAGTACTAATTGGATGTATGATTTCATCCTTAGTGTAGGTGGGATTGGATGATTGAGTGGGCAAGATTTGTAACGACAGCTATGGAGTTCTAACTTTTTTTCCATTGCATACTGGATTCAGTTTTGCCTGCCTGCTGATAGGAAGATCATTCTTGGGAGGGTAAATGATTCAGAGGAACCTGCAGATCTTTATTGCTGATAGGAATTTACTTCAGTTCTCCTGGATTATTAAACCAGCTCTCAGGAGCAAGCTTGCTTATTTTGTATCTATCCATTTATAGCCTCCTTTAGTTAGTTGTTAATGCCAGTGATTAGTGGGGATCATAGTGCTGATACTCTGAGTTTGTCTAGGTTTGGAAACCTAGTACCTGTTTTCTGGCAATGGTGTAAATGAGCTGTTGCTACCAGCATGAAGTACTGATGCAGATGTGGTTGACAATGTGTCTTACGTTCTGTCTTCAGTAGCTACCAGTGTTCTAAACAAGATGCCCCAACATCAGTATCTCTGTTGAGAAATGGTAGTAATCCTACTAATGTAACACCCTGAAATGGAAATGTTGGCCTCAAACAAGGACTGTAGAAGCTTTCTCTCCAGCAAGGGAATGCCAGATACTTGAGTTCAAGGGAGGTAACAAAATTTCTTATATTGTTGCTGCTGCCCATTATGATTAAATGGGAGAGCATGTTAATCCGTTCTATACTGGTAACTCTGAGATAACGTCTGTTAGGGGGTATTGGAGGTCTATGAGAAATGCTCAAGTCTCCCTTAGACTTGTTGTTGTTAACTGTAGTACTCTGTTGATGTTAAAAATCTTTGCTGGCCATCTAAATTTGAGAACCTTACCACAAGCTTATGGTATTCATTCAAAATGGTGACTAGGATTGATAGTCATTTTACAAATGCATGAAGCCAAACAAGGATATAAAATCTGAATTGGCTTCAGACTGGAGTGGTGTGGTGGGGAGGAAACTGAATTTACTTTTAAAATGAGAACAGCAGCAAATACCAAGCATTTCTGTACACAATATCTGGGTGGGTTCCAGCTTCCTAACATTCCTCTGGCAACTGATGTGAAAAGATATGAACCATCTAAAAGAAGATGAAACACATATAAATAGTATATATAAAGTAAAACCATTTCTCAGATTTTCTGAACCAATCCAGATAATCAGAAGTACCTCTCACTTTTCTTCCAGATGTGGCAAGCAGTCTAGATGATCCTTAATCTGTAGTCTTCCTTTCTGAATTCTCCAGTTGTTTCTAGTAGGTGAAGGATTCATCCATTATCTGTCTGGCAGCAGCTAACAAAGAAGCTTACTTAGCACAACCACCAAAAAGGAAGAAGCTAAGCCCCTCTGGCTGCAACTGTTTCTGCAGTTGATTTCCTGTGCCAGCAGACATTAGGAATATGCTTCCATGTATTTGGTACCTAGTAAGTTTCAGAGGAGGTAGCTGCGTTAGTGGCACTTTAAAGACTAAAGTCTGTCTTGTTTTTGCTGAAACAGGCTAACAGATTTATTCAGGTATTAAAGCATGAGCTTTTATGAGCTACAACTCGCTTCCTCAGCTCCTAAAGAGGGGATCCAATCATCTCTGAGGGAAGTTGCTTCCTGTCCTCAGTGTTTGAGTGAAGTGGTATATTTTCTGGGGAGACTTGTGACTGTAATTCTTCCAGTTAGGGTTGCCAGGTGTTCAGTTTTGAACCGGACAGTCTAGTATTTGAGCTTTCTGTTTGGGAAACAAATTGAGAAAATAGAAATGTCTGGTATTTTCTAAATAAGATGGAATGTAGATTGTGGTGTCATGTCAAGTGTGTCCGGTATTTTTGTTGAAACCACCAGGCAACCCTACTTCTAGCCCCTCTGCCCTCATGAGAGTATAGTTGGGGTATCAGCCCCCCCAGCAGAGCAACTCAGACACTGAACCAGCTCAGCTCAGCTTGGAGCAGGGGGCTGTTATCCCAGCTGGGAGAGACCAGGACAGGGTGGTTGGACACCCCAGAGGGCAGTAGGCAAGCTCAGTGGTATGTCCAGCACACCAGGTGACAGCCTCAAGAGGCCCCCTGTGATTGAACTAGTCACAGTGGCATAGTTGGCAGGATAGTGTGCGCAGCTGGTTGCTTTTGTGTGCTAAGTGTGGTGGCTGGGGAACAGACAAAATAGTTACTGGTTTGTTGTTTACTGTTCCCTTATTGAGGGCAAGGGAAATAGAGGCAGGAAAATCAGCAAAATGAGTGAGAGGGGCTCAAAAGAAATTCAAACTTCACAGGGCCCAAGCGGCAGAGAAGGAAAAATAACATAAGACATGGAGTTATGGGAATTAGGCATGGAAGCCCAAAAAGGTGCTTGTGAGAGCCATGGAAGCCCGGAGGGTTAGCCCTGGAACTCTGAACGAGAGAGAATTGGAAGCCTGGAGAGAAGCCCCAAAAGCTGCTCATTAGAGCACCGTGGATCTGGAACAGAACAAGAGCAGAGAGGGAGAAAGACAGAATGAACTGGCTGTACAGGACTGGAAGAAACATAGATTTTTCAGAGGTATTAGATAAGAAGGCCAGTTTTGGGCAACTACCAAATCTGTCACTTATTGCAGGGGAGGGTAGTGTAGCCTTGGAAACTTCCACAAAAGTTGTTAATCCACATTGCACGCACAGATTTTCAGTTAAACTGTATGTTAGAGAAATGGCAACTGGCTAAACTGACATCCCAGCAGGCGTAAAATGGTCCCACAGTTAACTATGTGAAGATTAATTTGGAAAATGAATATTTAACAGTAGGAGATAATTTGCACTTTTTCAGAGCAATTTCAAGTAATGGAAACTTCCTAATTTCATATGTTTCATAAATGCAAATAGCAATTTCTTCCTACTTAACTATGATTGGGTTGTGTGGATAAGTTTGTATTGCAGTCTCATTATTGAAATATACATCAGTAGAGCTAATTGTCTGAAAATTAAATTAGCGCTATGAAATTACTTTGTGGTGCCCATCCTGTTCTATGTGAAGAGAATATAGCTTTAATAAATGTCTCCCTTGGAAAACTGGTTTACAACTCTGTCTTACAGGCACGTACTGAAATAAGTCAGACTTATCCAGGCATATCCTACTTTATACCAAGCTGAGCATTCATTAAAATAATGTATATTATCTTTGAGTATGGGAATTGTACTTGTTTACAGTTTTAATTTTACTGCTGCAATGTATGTATAGTCCTCACAGTCCTATGCTTTAGCCTCACCAAGAATCTGACTGGTACAATATGTTAAGATTATTTTACTAATGATACTCATAGGGCCTGACTTTCAAAAATGCTGAGTACTTGCAGTCTCGCTGACTTCAGTGGGACTTGTGGGAGCTCAGTGTTGCTGCAAGTCCAGAACCTAAAGCATGAAGTGGCACGGTGGCATTATGTTTACATTTTTTTTAAATTGTTAAATTCAGTTCATGGCCTTTGTCAAGCCAACCTCTCTGCTTCTGTTTCTTATTCTTTAAAGAAGAGGTAAGAGTACTTGCTTCCCACAAGAACTGAAGATTAAAGTTTGTATGGTGATGGTAAACTATGGTAAATAGTATACTTAAATATGTAATAAAGATACTTGGCATTGCACCAATAATAAAGTGATATGCCAGGAGAACATTTTGGGCAAGGGAAATATTTAAACAGACACCTTACTTGTTTCCTTAAAATTAGAGGGACAAGAATGGGTGAGGCTCTTATTGGACCAATTTCTGTGATGGAGACAAGCTGTTGATCCACACAGAGCTCTTCAGGTTTGGGAAAGGAAAATGCATTCTGTTGTGAAGCTGGGATTTTTTTTTCCTGAAGAAGCGCTCTGTGTGGCTTGAAAGCTTTTCTTTCTGACCAACAGTCACCACCATGTCTCTTTAATACCCTGGGGTGGTACATTGTGTACAAACTAAAACACTAGTGCTTTTTTTGTTCAGACAGTTAATAAAATATTATGTGGGGTAATCAAATTAGATAGTTACCATAAAAGACTATGCTTGTTTAAAACTGAATTTTGGGAGAAACCTGTGTAAATGTGTCTTGCAGAGGTGAATCTGGTGCTGGGAAGACTGAAAACACCAAGAAAGTTATTCAGTACCTTGCTCATGTTGCTTCCTCCCATAAAGGAAGAAAGGACCATAATATTCCAGTAAGTGTTTCTTTATTTTCAATTATCTTTCACTTTTCCAGGATCAGGCTTTATTGTATCTAAATATCCTAAAGTGCTGGTACTGGTAAAATGATTACAAATACATTTTTTACTCAGATATGAATGTAAGTTGATATGGCTGTTGGCTAAGAGATCCTTAAGGTTTGTTTCATCTAGCAACTGACATGAATAATTTGGAAAATCATGACTGCTTATTGCATAGAATTAAAAACAAACATTAACTGTGAAACTGACAGGATATGTGGAGAATTATAGTGTATAATATACACCGTCCTTTTGCAATGATGAGAGCTAGAAGCCCGTTGCTAGGGAAAGGTAATAAAACACCTGAGCGCTTTGCTATGATTGATATCTTTTCTGTTTTTTATACAACACTAGAAGATATATTTGGGTCCTTAACTTTTTTTTAAATGATTTACATGAAGCATGTACATGTTCATTGCTCTGGGATGAGGGGTTGAGAATGCAGGCTGCCCTGGGGAGAGAGGGTTGCCCCAGCCCTCTGACTGCAGCAGTTTGGGGCTAGGTGAAGAGTGCCTCTCCATGGCCACTGCAGCTTCAGTGGGGAGAGGGGTGTATGTCCCCCTGCTGGGGCAGGTCCAGGCAGGGATGTGAATGGGTTATCGGTTAACTGGTACCTGACCGCAAGCAGAGGGCTTCTCCAGCCTGTCCTGGTCCCCATGGAGGGCTTCCAGGCTGGAGCGCTGTCCCTTCCCCCCTATGTTTCCCCCTTTAATTGGTTAACTGGTTAAACACTACATTTAACTGGTTAACCAATTAAACAGGATTTTACATCCCTAAGTCCAGGGTCGTCTGCCCCCTGCGCTTCCCAGCCAGAGTGATGAATGCAGCAAATTGTGCACTTTCCCTTTGCTCCCTGATAAGAGAACAGCCAGCAATGTTCCCATGCTATTTTTTTGGGGGGAGGAGTGGGGGTGGCAGGGAGGAACTTCAGCCCCTCCCTAAAGAGTACATTGAGTTTGGGAGACTAGGGGTTGGGGTACATCTGGAAGGGGGGTGCACCCCAGCCAGCTCCTTTCACCTGCCTGGTGATTCTCTCTTCTGTATGGTTTTAAAAGAAGCAATCCCATTCCAGGCACATCCCATTTTCCTGGCACAAACAAACCCTTACCTTGCTTTACATTAGGACAAAAAGAAGCTGAATACTGAATTTGGTGATCCTAGCTCTTGCTGTTTAGGAGTTCTTGAACAGACCTGGACAGATATACTACCTCATATGCTACATCTACACTGTGAGCCTCTTCCACAAGAGGAAATGCAAATGGAGTGCTCATTTGCATTTCTTCCTTGGATCCTCATTTTTTGAGGAACGGCGCTTGCGCAAAAGGGATCCAAGGAGGAAATGCAAATGAGTGTGTGGCATATGCAAATGAGTGCTCCATCTGCATTTCCTGTTGCAGCAGAGGCTTGTAGTATAGATGGTATTGGGGAAAAACTTGAATCAGTGGTTAATTTGCTGCTTTAACTTGGATTCTTGTAGCAAGGCTGGACAAGGAGCTGGAATTCAGCAAAGTCTGACATGCGCATTGGTGGACTAAGAGTTTTTTTTTTTTTTTTTTTTTTAAATCTATGTAGAGTCAAAAGTATATAAATGGGTTTCAGATTGTAGTGAATACATTACTCAGTTTCACTCTGGGAAAGTGGTTTGTGACCAAAAGTACTGTTATTTGTAGGCTTTGTACAGTGGTACCCAACCTTGTATACCACGAGCTAAAGCAGTCTGTGCCTTGAGCAGTTTGTCAAAGGGAAACAGTAGGAACCCTAGGGTTTAGTTTGCCATTATAAGTTGCCCAGTAGACCCCGACCTGTCCCTTGACTTAATGCTGAGCACATGAAGGCTCAGGACCCACAGGAAAGCAGAAATCAGAACTGCATGATTCACTATTTTATACATAACTTAGCAATGCTGGAGAGGATTAAGAAGGAGAATCTGGAAGCGTATGGGAGAGCTTGGGGGAGGGGGGGTGGTCTACTATCTTAATATGGACTGTTAGGGAAGTCTTTTTAATAGGTCCTGGCAGGGGGAGGGGGAGAGACTTAAATTATGATCCCAGCATCACCAAATATTCCACTGGCTTTGCAGAATTACCCTGCGCACAATGCGTTGTGCACTTATGATGAAAGCACGAGCTTGTAATCAAGGCTTTTGTGTACACATGGTCTGACTTCCTCTAGGTCCCAAGGGTTGCTCCGCTCCTGTCCCTGCCTCTTCTCTTCCTGCTGCTATTCCACCTTAGGCCCTGCCCCTGCTTCTGCCAAGCCTCCACTCCTACGCCACCTCTTCCTACCCAGTTCTGCCACCTTCCTGAGTGCTCCCTGTCCAAGCTTTGTCCCCCCCCAGCACCTCCTGTGTACAGTAGAACAGCTGATCTGCTAAGCACCGACTATTTTTTTCCCCACTGGTGCTCTAGCCATGGAGCACCCAGTCAGCTCCTATGTTTTATGTAGCACACTAATCTCAATGTGCTATGTTTAGTGTCTATTTCATCTGATGAAGTGGGTCTTTGCCCACGAAAGCTTATGCTCCAACACTTCGGTTACTCTATAAGGTGCCACAGGACTCCTCGCCGCTATTCCACTTACAAGCAGAAGTATTTCTTTGAGTGATTGCTCATGTGCATTCCAATATGTATACATGTGTGTGCTTCATGGGGTTCATTTTTCCCTAACAGGACCCAGTGGGTCAGCTGTGGGAACCCCCTTGAGTGGCGCCTCCAGGGTGGTGTGTATATAGACCCCTAATATCCCTGCTCCCCCTCAGTTCCTTCTTTCCACCATTGAGGATTGTTGGAATTTCTGACCTCTGGCTTTTGTAAGTCATTAGTCCTCAGTGTTTTTAGTTCTTTGCAGTTCAGAGTAGTCCTTAGTTGTGTTTAAAAAAAAAAAAAAAAAAAATCTGTGGGGGGAGGCCTCAGCACCACGTCTGGACGAGTGGAGGGCCCATCAGCTGTGCACTGTAGCTCCTGGCTACAGGAGTCAGGACGCCCAGCAGAGGCACAGCGCCCAGTCCAAGACCTCCTCTTTGATGCAGCGGGCCTGTTTGCCAAAAAGACCAACTTGTTCCTCCATGGTCTAAAGCAGTGGCTCCCAACCATTTTGATTCCACAGATCGGCAAACTCATTCAAAAACTTCTGGCAGACTGGTATAGAAACATTTGCATATTCGTTATTGGAATTAATTTTAAACGGTCATGTTTTTTTTTAATTTTGCATGTGTACGCACACAATACATGTCATTGTAATGGATTTTTTTTTATTATTTTCCCCCCAAAGTATTCGTTTTCTATCTCAAATCATAACACATCCTAGCTACCCGAAGTATTTTATTAAAGCAGCCCAACAAAATCATGAGGCTGTCATTGGAGAGAGGGAAGGGGTGCTCTCACGCCTCCTGTACCAGCCATGTCCTTACTCCCTCCTTCCCTTCCTTCCTTCTTATGTCCCATTCTCTATTAGCACGCTCTTGTCTGGACTTGGAGCAGGGAGCTTCTACTACTGAGGGAGTGCCCCATTGCCCCTGCCCAGCCAGGAAACCTGCTGCAGGCAGGGCTCAATTAGCTGCTGCATGGCCTTGTTGCCACCCAGCTCACAAGGAACCCTGCTTAGCCAATCATCACACGTTGGGAACATGGCTTGACAGTGTGCCATGGCCTGGCAGCCAATGGTTCACAGCCCAGCACCGGTCCATGGACTGGCAGTTGGGAACCACTGGTCTAAAGTACTCCAGAGCCATCCTGAAGTCCTTGGGCATCCACATGCTGGTTCGTTAGCAATGGCCATTTAGATCTCCGCTGCCTCTGCGATTCTACTCTGCACCATCCAGATGGGAGCATGGCTACCATGGGGTAGATGGAACAATAAAAAGGGCCCTCCTTGATCCTCATCCACTCAGGAACAGGAGCCTTCTAAGCAGCCACTGAGCCCAAAGCCTCACTTGAGGGTGCACTTGAGGATGAGCCACCATTTCCTGAATCAATCCTTCCCCACTCTGAGAGCCATCTCTCACTTCTGTCATGTCTGGACCCAGAACACCTCAGACTGCTGGGTCTTGAGCTCAGTGGGAGTGGGACATTCTATCCAATTTTGTACTACCCTGATAGGGACTCCTTGTCAGGGAGGTTCAATTGCTCCTTGCTCAGGGGGGGGATAGAGGAGGTACCTCTGGGTTCGGGGGGTTGGGGGGGATTACTCCTGTTACTTTCTTATCCCCAAAGCCAAAGGGGGCCGTTGCACCATTCTAGACCTTTGGAACTTGAACAAATTCATAGGGATGCTCAAGTTCTGAATGGTCTCCCTGGCTTCTAGAATTCCCTTCTTGGATCTGGGACTAATAAGCTGCCCTCAGCCTCAAGGACATGTATGTTCACACTTCCATTATTCCAGCCAGCTGAAGACTTCTCCATTTTTGTAATGCTGGGACACCATTACCAATCAGTGCTTCCCTTCAGCTTGGCTGCAGCACGCCTCACGTTTTTATGAAATGCAGGGCAGCAGTAGTTGCAGTGGTTGTATTCCTGCACAGGAACTGGGTGCAAGCTTTCTATCTTTGACTGGCTCATCAAGGGCAAGTCCAGGGAGCTGGTCAAGTCCATGTTTTCCCATCTGGGCCTCATTCTGCATATGCCCAAATCCACACTGACTCTTACTCAAAGAATTGACTTCGTTGGGGCCATTCTTGATTCTATGGCCTCCCTATCTGAGGCTTGCTTTCTAGGTCATGGTATTTGTAATCACTGGTATTCGTCAAAGCCCAGTCACTACAGTACAAAACTGTATGAGGCTCCTGGACACATGGCTTGCATTGGTATTCAAACCCACTGGCCAGAGCAACCCCTGCCTGCGGTCAGCCCTGTCGGCCTGCAGCAGCTCCCTGTCCAGGGCAGGCGGGGAGCTGCTCCAGCCCCTACCAGTGAACCAGAACTGTTAAGCATTACCTGTTAGGGCAATGCTTTCCAGTTAACCTTTCACATCCCTACTCCATTCCCTGCAATGAATCACACTGAGCTATTGCAGGAGGAGCAAGTGATCACGTAACGGAAGATTGCGCAGATAACTTGAATATCGACATTTCCTAACTTTTTTAGAAAGTTTATTTTTGGAACACTAATGTTCTCTTAATGTAGCTTTTTGATATGTAATTCTGAAAAAATGGAGACCTTTTATAGAATGTTTGTGTACTTCCATGATTTAAAAAGCCAGTGCAAAGATTATAAACTTGTGATGCAGGGAGTGAAATGGAGCAGAATTAGGGGCATAGGACTATATATGTTTGTAACAGCTGACCAAACCAGGAAGTTTTGTGGGGATGACAAGGGCAGGAGGCCTACGACTGGGAATATTTTATGTAAGTAGTACAGTAACATTATAAATAAATCAAATTCCAATGGGAAGTATTAAGGAAATGAGAAATTAGCAAAAAAGAAATTTAGATTTGTCAATCTTTTTGGAAAGTCTAAAAGCCTTTACATGGGACTGGTCCTCGCACAAGCTTGCAGTGATTTGTACTAAATTGTTTCGTTGATGTAACTCAGTGGACACTTTGTAATAAAGTTGACTTAGCTAAAGTCAATTTGTTGCCAGCTTCATAGTAAAACTGGTAACAAACACACTCTTGCACCTTTACTCTAAAGTAATTGATCACTTATATTTGTGTCTAAATAACTAACATAGTTTAGTTCCTTTGAGACTTACTGATAAAGAACTGCATAAGAGAGAAAGGGGTATTAATGTATTTCAGCTAAAGAGCATGTCTAGACTAGCTTATAATGTCGCTATTGCATCATGAGGCATGTTCCTAGGAATTTCTGGTTGTTTTTAAATTTAACAAAGCTACAAACAGAATGAGCAGTTTGCTTACTTGATTAAGAACATCTTGAGACATCTTCCCTTGCTATGAAATAATTTCAGTGCTTCATAAATTTTGGACATAGGTGCATTTGGGAGCTGTCTGGGGGAAAAACTTCCCCAAGAATTTAATCTTGCTATTGGTCAAAATAAAAAATTGAAAAATCTCATACTCTCTCACTCTAAGAGCATTTTCTCCCTTTAAGTCCAATTAAGTATTTTCCAGTCCAACAACACTCACTTTCTCCTAGGGAGAAAAATCACTCGAGACCCCCTTCTCACACCCCCCTCCAGCTTCCTTTGCTCTTCTAGTGTGAGATCAAGACAGGAGATGGCACGTTTATTTCCAAAAAAGATCCAGATCTATATTGCTAAAATATCCTGTTTGGGGAGGTGGGTGAAAAAGCAAGTGCTCAGACCTCTTGCATGCTGGTGACTCTCAGGACCTGGCTAATTTCTTTAGAAGAATGCTGAATGCAATACTGCTGAACAATTACAATGTCCAGTGATTAAGCCAACAGAGGGGAAAAAACCCTCAATTTTATTTTAGATACTTTTTAGCTGACATTGAGAAGTTATATGCATACATCAATTAGTTTAATTCTTGCCTCTGCAGTAGTCTGCAGAGGCAAGAATGTGTGGAGGAAGACTTACTGTCTCTGGCAAATGTACTTTATATTGTGTTAGTTGTTTGAATATGCATAAATAACTTTAGTATGAAATGACAAATGAAATAGAATAGTTCTGCTTCTAGCTACAATAACTGGGTAAAACCATTTCCATGAACTGAGTGTTTGGTTAAACTAACACGTATCATTAATATGAGGTATAGTTTGCAGCTGGGAAAAACGCAGACTTGCTAACACCTGCATTTGTTTGTTTGCAATGAACAGCCCGAATCACCTAAACCCGTGAAACATCAGGCAAGTGTGTTTCTTTATGCTTTTAAATTTATATGGGTTAATTTGTATTTTTCCAACTATTTTTGTATGACCAGGTGAGTGATCAATTTTAAATATGTATACTCCTAATGTGGTGGCATTTTAACGTGGAGTGGTGACAGATTAGAACAGGTATGTGGCCAAATAATTTTAGCAAAATGTATTCATTTGTGCAAAGGTCCTGACTATTAATGGACTTTGAATTAAACTACCTGGCAGGTGCTCCAAGATAAATCTGGTATCTATTTGTCCTAAAGCAAAAATGCCGCCTTTACTACAGTTTTAAATCCTCCAACTCACTATGTACCATTGGCAAATGTACTGTTGAGATTTTAATGCAGAATGCTTTGGCATTGAGTAATGTACTCACATTATTTAAGTTAAATGAATGGAAACTTTAATGCACATTCATCCTAAATTATTGGATGCCTGAATGTTTTATAGGTGCTCAGATTAGACATGGATATATTATTCACAACAGTACAGGGCTGGGAAAACCAAGACTTCCTGTAAAGTGCAAAATCTTCCATGATTTGCTGTAATCTGTCCCAGCAGCCTAGTGGCTGCTCTGTCTTGTATGAGTTGAAATCTTCAGAGTGTGCTTGAGCTATTCTTATTTCTCTGGCTGTGTGGAATTGTCATGAAGATGATATTGTGAGTGACAAAGGAGGGCGGGGGTGGGGTAGGGTAGCAATAATTACTGAGTTTAACCCTTCCCTATTCTTATGACATAATGAAACACTGCTGAGATGTCAGTAGGATTGTCTGGAGTCCCACCTATAGAACAAGCTGTAATTAGAGGAAATGGGGAATTAAGGGTAAAATTAGGACTCCCAAACATGGAAGGAAAGGCGCACCAAAGTATACATTGTAGTCACTACTTTCAGGAGGTAAGTGTGTTTGTCATGGTCAGCAGAGTTAGATAAAGGTAATATTTTCAAAAGCATCTAAATCCCCACTTTCAAAATACACATGTATTTAAGTGCCTAAATCTCATTGAAAATGAGAATTGCTTACATCCAGTTGAAGTCTTTACTTGAAGTCTTATACTCAAATGCTTCTTTGTAAAACCAGAGACTAATGAATAATATTTAGATGGATTGCTTTATTTTACAAACAGACCTGTTCACATCAAGATTAAAAAAATGTTTCCAATTATGTTCATAGTTTTAAATGAATCAGTAGGAGTATTTTAAATTCTAATCCGGAAGCGTTGGTATATTGCATAGATCATGATCATTAACATTTTGTTTCACTATCATTTTGAACTACAGAGTGGATCCCTGTTGTATGTGAGTAGCATGTAGCTCCCTCTCTCTCACAGATTTCACAAACCAAATCATGGGGATGCTGGTTTTCTGAAACTGAGATAACAGTATCTCTTGTCATTGTTCTAACATTGCTGTATTGATCTGCATGAATTACTGCATGACTTCACTTCTCACAATATTGATGCTGCTTTTTCCAAGATCTGTTTGACAATATAAAAAGGGGAATCTATCCCAATCTTGCCTTTATTCTAAAATCTCTGGGAAATGTTTGAGAATAATTGATTTCATAAAATTATTTTAATCTATACATTAAAACTATGGAAGCTATTTTAAAAGTTACTGAAGAGAATACTTATGCAGAGTAACTTTAGTGATCTCTGGTCAGGTCATTTTCTAGACATGGATGCTAAAAATCTCAATCAGGAAGAAATGCTGTAGCTTGGTAGGCTGTAATCAAGGTTCTTCTCTTTACCTTCCTCACCACTCCCATCCTGATTTTTAAAGAGCAGTGACAAGTAAGTTTTGTTTCTAGTGAAGAGTTTGCCATCACGGTTCACTTCAAACATTCAAAATCCCCTGAATAGAGATCAACACTCTCCATAAGTGTCAGTAGGGTTACCAGGTGTCCGATTTTTGAACCGGATAGTCCGGTATTTGAGCTTTGTGTCCGGGAAACAAATTGAGAAAATACTGACCTAGAAATGTCCGGTATCTTCTAATTGTCTTATTATTATCATAACTTATAAGTATCAGTACGTAGTTGCATACTGCCTGGCTGGTGGACATGCTCACACTGCGTGAGTGTGTCTACCAGCCAGGCAGTACACAACTGCACAGTAGAGGAGGGGGACAGGGGCGGGGCTGGAGTGGGATGGAATCTCTGGGGCCGGACTCGCCCATGCACCCCGCTGGGACCTGTGCACGGGACTGGCAGCACCCTGGGATCTGCGTGTGCCCGGGCCAGCCCTGTTCCCTGCGGGCCAGTTCTCCTCCTCCTCCTCCTCTTCCTCCCCTCCCGGCCAGTCCTGCTTCCTGCTGGCCGTCTCCCCCTTCTCCCCTCCCTCCCCCCGAATCCGATCTCCCTTGGTCAGCTCCACTCCTCTCCCAGCCGGTCCCCACCCCCATCTGAGATCAAGTGTGTCCGTTTTTTTTTTTCTTTTTTTAATCCATATGGTAACCCTAAGTGTCAGTGTCTCCAAACTGGAGACTATATTACATTTCAGGTTAATCTGAAATTATAAATAAATGCAAGTGAGTCCCCTTATTAGACCAAACCATTTCGTTGTGCGTCTAATGTTTTTAGTTTGGTTTCTCTCTTAGGTAGACTTTGATGTGTGTATAGCACAGGTCTGTAGTGCCTGGCTCTTTAGTGGTAATACAGCGTGCTGCCATTAGGCCAAAATTTTGAAACCAATATCTGTTTCAAGGTTAAGTAGAACCCTTAAATATCAGTGAGCGTCAATGAACAACTTAGGTAACTTTTTTTTTTTTTTTTTGAAAGATGTTGGTTTGTTTCATGCTGAGTACAGAACAGTGAGCAAGTTTCTCTAACGTTCCCTGACATCTGCCAGTAATGAATGTGCAAAAACATGAACGAGATACTATCCACTCCCTTATATGGATCAAGATTCTGAACAAGCAATTTAGACTATAAAAAAAGAGAGACTGATATTACAATTACTTTACCCTGAGTGCTGAAAGTCTCCAAGTTGGTTTCTATTGATGGTATAGTGTTGTAGAACACTTTTAAAAAACAAAAAGTAAAACACACCAGGTGGGAGCTTTGTACAATATGGTGTGGGTTCTCTATAGTTGTTAGTCTGTCTCTGGAGACTACTCTGAATCTTTTGGGGAAACTTCAGAATTCTTAAGAGACATAATTTAAAAGGAAATATGTTTTTTTTTAAGTGAATTAAATCTTGAGCAGTCTATCTGAGGTCAAGTAAGGTCAAGAATGAGCAGGAATCAATTAACAAATCTGGTGTATGTTACAACTTAAATATAAAAGCATCTAGTGGTCATTAATCAAAATGACTAAAAAAACAGTTTGTAATCATTAACATATGTAAGGACTAACAGAGGTGTGTGATTTCTTCCATTGTCAGTTCAGGAGTTTTATTCCTTCATGTACTATACATGGTAAATGATTGGAAAAAGCAGATTTGTGAACATTAAGTCTGATTACATTCCAGAGACATAATTCCATTTTTTGTTACCATGCTTCAGGGCAAGGAAATAGTATCATATCTTCCCGCACACTTTCTACTTTTATGGGCTCATGGATGCAGCACAGACCTTGTTATACTAGCCAGATTTTCTAATGGGCAGCAATTTTAAAAGTTCTTGTGCAGTTCTTTTAAGGTTCTTGCTCCATATGAATTCTAAATTCACTATCTTAAACTTCAGTAAGTTATTTAAAAAATTGGGCGTTATAAATATTCTGTGCATAGCTGTATAATTATGTTGGCTTGCTGTGTAAATTTGAAAATCATTAATCTTGCCGTTTGGCATTATTCAACTTCATTTGTGGCATATTCTCTCCCTCTTGCTCTCTCCAGGTCAAAAGGTATTCATATACCAAAGATTATGCTCCAAATCTCCAGCTAGCTATGAGAATTAACAGCTTGCTGACTGATGGTATCGGTTAAAGCACCTGCTGTACTATACAGTTCTTGTTTAGATACTGATCATTAACAGTTCTAAAGATCTAATTTGCAGACTCTAACACAGAAATCCAAAGCTTATTCATTACTTGGTCAAATTGTTTTCTCCCTGCAAAAATAGCATATGGGCTTTACTCTGAATTCCGTGCTTAATTCATTAGTCCTGAACTTGAATTCACTTTCTGTCTTAAGTGTCTTTTAACATCAGCCCACCTAAGCTCAGTCACTTTTCTGTACCATAGATGTCATCTTCTCTATTCCAGTGAAGAGTGTCAACAAAGCAAGGAATCAGATGAGAGGCAATGTGTTTTGAAGATATTGTCAGGCAGCTGGGGAGAAATGGGCAGGAAGGAAATGGGGACAGTCTGACATACACATGGGTTTCAGATAAATTTGTTTTTGTGTTTTTTGTTTTTTGTTTTTTTGTTTCGTTTTTTTAGGGGGAACTGGAACGCCAGCTTCTTCAGGCAAACCCCATTCTGGAATCCTTTGGGAATGCAAAGACTGTGAAAAATGACAACTCTTCCCGTTTTGTAAGTTTAAAGAACTTATCATATGATAACTCTCTGTTTGTGAGAACCTACCTTATTGGTATTAGTAGTTTCCTTTCAATTCTACCTTCTTGAATTCAAGTTTAGTTTGTATATTGAAACATTTAAGTCTTCTTCCAGTGCCGTATCCATCATATTTAACTTACTAGAGATACTATGGTCATTGTGCAGTCTTAGGCAAACAGTTCTTATCACCAAACTTCTAGGTTCATCTATTCATGAGTAGACAATTGTGCTATCTACATGAGATGTGTAGTGGTAAATTTTCCCCAGATGGCATTGTGTTCTGCACATAGCCTGTGACACAGTTAGTAATTACACAACAGACCTAAATTGTGGTTTGTGTGCACAGTAGTTAGGCAGTTACGTAATTCACTATCATTTGAGAGACCATGCCAAATTAAAGTCGAGGGAAGGGAAGGAACATCTATTAGAAGCCAGTGAGTTTTGACTGAATATCCTGCTTTGCTATCAACTCAGTTTAGAATTTCATGGATTTCTATCAGTCTTAAAGGAATATCAACTTAAACAAAAATCAGACTTCTGTGTGGATTTTCACTTCCGGTTGAACAAAATTTAAGATTGATTGAAGATCTGTATTGTTAAATGCATCAGATACTTGTGTAGTCAAAATATAACATGGGAAATGATTTAAACTGCTTGTTTAGGTCTTTCAAATATCAATGGGGAGAGGAAAAGCACTTTAATTGTACACTTCTACTTTACAGAGCAGAAGGCAAGCTAAAGGAATGGATAGTAACTCTTCTTAACTCTCTCATATATTTTTAAATTGATAAGATTACATTACTCTTTAATATTACTCAACTTGATTAGATAAAATAAAGAAGTAGTGCTCTTGCTAAAGATTTAATTAAATTTTAATGAAAAAATAGAACTTTTATAGCTGTCTTACAAAACCATGGGTGAAGTTTGTGGACTGAGAATTCAATTTGAACAATTTATGGCCTTTACTGTGTGGTTAGATCCTTTAAATAGTTTCCCATCAATGAAGCTAGGAAGGGTGCCACAAAAATGCATGATAAAAAAAATTCTTCAAGGCACATTATTTATAGTAACTAGCCAATTAGCCCATCATAAGACAGG
This sequence comes from Apalone spinifera, assembly GCA_030068395.1. Lineage (NCBI taxonomy): Eukaryota > Metazoa > Chordata > Testudines > Trionychidae > Apalone > Apalone spinifera. The sequence continues at coordinate 1,844,153 of JANRFK010005987.1, read as the reverse complement.
ATTTTCAGGTCTTCTCTCCAGAGTGCGCGCGCGCTTTCTCTATTGCCTCCTCCCCCCCCCC
>JANRFK010005987.1:1804165-1830821 GCA_030068395.1 Apalone spinifera | reverse complement strand
GGTTTTTAAGTCTCAGCTTGACAAAGCCCTGGCTGGGTTGATTTAGTTGGGCTTAGTCCTGTCTTGGGCAGGGGGCGGGACTTGATGACCCCCTGAGGTCTCTTCCAGTTCTGTGATTCTATGGAGGATCACAGCAGTAATGCAGTAACCCCTATGTAGAATAGGGTCCTGTTCATGCCCAATGCAAGGAGCTAATCCAATAATTTACAAAGGCAGCTTAAAGCTGTTGGTTACTGGGCTTTTATATTAAAGATCATCGGAAGCAGGCTTCTGGAATGCTACAAAAATGGAAGGGTGTTGAAGAACTAGTTCCTAACTTGGGATAAACTGATTGTAATCCTTTTTTATTTAAATGTTTATGCATCTGGTAGTCCGTTTAAGTTGTTGTTGTTTAAATATTGTCCTTGTGCACAAAGCTTTTACTTTTCTTCCACTACAGCTGATTTGCTACTTGAAGGATTTAACAATTACAGATTTTTGTCCAATGGCTATATCCCCATTCCTGGACAGCAAGACAAGGATAACTTTCAAGAAACTATGGAAGCCATGCACATCATGGGGTTTTCTCATGAGGAAATCTTGTGTAAGTTAAGTCTTTTTTTGTTTTTTTTTTTTTAATTTTCAGTGTATTTGCTTTGTGTAAAATTACAAAAAATAAAGCAAATGTTGACAACCCAACTTAAATCTTCCAGTTTAAACTGAAATTGGCTTAGAAGCAAGAAAGATTGTGTTACGTAGTACAATAATAACTAGTTTTGAATGCATGCTGAAGATTAGAGAGGGGTGAATTTAAAAGAAAATACCATATCTTTCTTTTAACACAGCAATGCTGAAAGTGGTGTCTTCAGTACTCCAATTTGGTAACATTTCTTTCAAGAAGGAAAGAAACACTGATCAGGCCTCCATGCCAGAAAATACAGGTAAACTAGTTATATTGTGTGCCATTTAATGACATTAGTTGTAGGTTTCTGTTTATAAATTTGTGCATCATATATCCTCTAAAGTCAGTCTCTTTTTCTGAATTTCCTCTATAAAGTTCTCTGCCAGAGAGAGGCCGTAATTAATAAACTGGAACTACTAAAACTCTCCCATCGTCTACTCATCTTATACTCTTTCACACGGGCATTAAAACTTCTGTCTACTGAAGTCCATAATCTATTGAAGCTTTTTATACTGCTCCTTAACTTTGAACAGTCATTTCAGTTGTAGCCTTATTAATTGCGTCTCAGCAAAGACTTGAACACCCAGGAGAAAAAAGGGTGTCCTTAAATCTTTGGTTCTTGACAGTAGTTACCTTGCCAACGAAAAGAATCCTGAAGCCAGGCAAACTTCCTTTGTGAAGTGGCAGAATATAAGAAACATTGTATTTACACAGTATTATTTCTGAAATGACATTATTTTTGTCACTAGGTTGAGTACTTTTTCTGATTTCAGTATTGAGTAGAGTCATTTGAAACAGCTATTGATTCAAGTTCTCTAGGGCCTGTTTCCTTAATGTTCTGGCCAGTTGCTCTGAAGAGTATGGGGTATTTAAGTGAATAACTTTATTACTTTCAACCTCAGTTGCACAGAAACTCTGCCATCTACTGGGAATGAATGTAATGGAATTTACTCGAGCTATACTGACACCACGCATTAAAGTTGGCCGAGACTACGTTCAGAAAGCTCAAACCAAAGAACAAGTAAGTTCTGTTTTATAAAAATAAAATGAAGCTACAATCAATCCAAAGTAACTTTTCAGCTTTGGTCAGGAAACTCTGTTGAGGCTAGCTCCTATTTAGATCTCTTCTTTGTTGCCTCTTATTCTGTTTTAGTATTTTCTTCAATGGCAAAAAAACCCAAGACACTGTAGAGAGTAACAACTTTTCCCCTTTCCTTGACCTTCCACTGATCTTGATTTCAGTGCCATTTTGTTGTTGACAATAGGTTAAAATGTGTAACTTTTTAATCAACCATATAGTATTTCTGCTGCTTGTTTTCTTTCCTAAGTTGAATTAACTGCAGTATCTTGCTGAGTTCACTTAGCAGTTACTTTGTAATAACATCTATCTCCTTGCTCTTTTGATGGCTCCTTGAGAAGAAATAAATGTTTAATACGTTGTAACTTTGTTAGGCAGACTTTGCAGTGGAAGCCTTGGCAAAAGCCACCTATGAGCGCCTCTTCCGTTGGCTTGTTCACCGCATTAATAAAGCCCTGGATAGGACAAAACGACAGGGAGCATCTTTCATTGGAATTCTGGATATTGCTGGATTTGAAATCTTTGAGGTATGCCAAAGAGCCAGTTATAGGAAACTACTAAGTGGTTTGAAATTCTGGTTTCCATCTGTCACTTTGTACATAGCCTTTGTTGCTAACAATCAAATTGTAAAGTACTTGTAAAGCAATTTGCTGCAAGGATGCAGTAAAAATTATATAAAGACTGGAAGACTTGCTGGGCTTGTTGCCCAGGTCCTTCAGAGCATGAGGCTAGTGGTGTGGAGGGTGCCCGAATTGGGGCAGAACCTTGCGGATGTGGGGGGCTCAGGGCTAGAGGCAGGGAGCATGGGGGTGTAGGAGTCTGGGTGCAGTATTGAGGAGAGGCTCAGGGCAGGGGCTAAGGATGTGGGGGGTGCAAAAGAGGGAAGGTGAGGAGGAGCTCAGGGCATGAAGGGACTCAGGGATAGGGAGTGGGGATGTGGGAGTTGGGCAGCAGATTGAAAGGAGGCGGGTGGGAGGCTCAGGGGAGGAAGGTTTGGAGGCTGTCCCCACCCTTAGCTTCTCCCAGGGGTGGGGTGGAGGCTTGCATCCTGCCCACCGGCTTGTCCCTGGGGTGCACGGGGGCTGCACACCCTGCCCAGTGGCCTATTTTCGGGTGCCTGGGGCGGCAGGGGTTGTAGGCTGGGCCCCACCAGCACTTCCCAGGGCAGAGGAAGGAGGCCGTGCAGGCCAGCCCTGGTGGCACTCCTCCTTCCTAGTCTGAGGGGGGATAAAAGAGGGAGCCATCCGGCAGGGGCCTTTTCTCCCCCTGCACCCCTTTGTGGCCGGGCTCCCTCCCTGCAGTGCTGTGGCCAAGTTCAGGGGGATGGGGATGGAGGTGGGGTAGGAGCAAATTAACTGGCCCCTTGACAAGCCCCAGCTTGGTAGTGCAGTTGCCCCCCAGTGGTCACTCTGTAGTATGGTGTCCTTCCAAACAGTCCCCTTTCCTTTCCATGTTAGGGAAAACAGTCCCGTTCCAGGCACTTCCTTTTTTTTCCCCTAGCACAGCCAAACCCTGACTTTCCTTTAAGTTAGGAGACGAGGAAGCAGCATACTGAATTTGGGGGTCCTAGCTCTTACTGGTTAGGAGAAATTCTTAAACCGATTCACAGGTGGACAGACAGACAGTCGCACTTCTAAAATCTACAGACAGATTTGATTAGTTGGCAATGTATTAAGGTTCTGGCTATGCTAATTTTTTATTCCAAATGTTTAAAGCCACAGGTGTCTAGTCTAATCAGAGTCGCATCCCCTATGTGACCATTTGTCTGCAGTTGTGGATTTTTCCTGTAATATAACAGTCAGAGCATACTGCAGATAAGAATAACATCTTGTGGGTGAATCAAACTTTTGTAACTTTTGGTCTGAAATTATATAAACATTAGTCTTAGTATGTTAAAAACATTTTGTTTATTGTATGTTAGCATATTAGCTCCCAATATGATCAGATTTTTGCCCTACCAATTCTACTTACAAATGTAACAGATGATATTTAATAAATTCTGCCATCAAGTTATTCTTCTAACTCTCTAAATATTTTGCAGCTGAACTCTTTTGAGCAACTTTGTATCAACTACACCAATGAGAAGTTGCAGCAGCTGTTCAATCACACCATGTTTATCTTAGAACAAGAAGAGTACCAGCGTGAGGGCATAGAATGGAATTTCATTGATTTTGGACTTGATCTGCAACCCTGCATTGACTTAATAGAAAGACCTGTAAGTTTGGTGTGTTTGGTGGGTTTTTTGGTGGATTTTTGGACCAGGTACAGGCCCTCTTGTGGACAGTCTCAGGACCTGGATTAACTTGAAGATCGAATCCCATTATTTTTATACTAATTTTAGTGTCCTGTACCCACTGTCAAGTAATCCTGTGTCCGTTCGTGTGAGAGGAATAGAGTGCGTTCTCGTCGTATGGGACTAAATACCTTGATCTACTATTTATATTGTTTCTAATACCAGCCAAGTCCTCATTGCTCATCTTCCAGCCTAATCATGTCATGGTGTTATGGTGCTTAATGTGGTGGCTCAACCTTGAAACTCTTGAAGATTTAGGGTAAAACCCTGGTCCCTCTTGATGTTAGTGGTAAAATTCCCATCAACTTCAATGGGACCAGAATTTCACTTTATAAATCTGCCTTGTTTGATTGGGTCTTTTAAGAAACTGAAGAAGTGTCCTTTGGAACACTGTCTTCTAATTGCAATTGGCTAAAGGACCCTTCCTGTTCCCTAATCTTGGGAAACAGTAGCACCATCCTCACAGGAAGTGCAAACAGAGCTAAGGAGTTCCTCCCCTCCGCTTACGAAAATGTTTTTTTTAATCCCAGGATTAAGGAGGTAAGTGACTAGTTGAGTGAGTACTCGACTGTTGAGTCGTGGCTTGCATCGGCCTGGGAGCTAATCCCCTGTGGGTCTGCACATTTAAAGTGCAGAGCCGCAGTGGTGGTAGTGCATGCCCCCTCCCCATCGACTACCTGATTTATTGATGGAAATTCACCATTACTTAACATCCCTACCTAAAACCTAGTTTGCAGGCTGACAAATGCACAAAAATCATGATCAGTGGTATAATAATGAAGGTTGTGATGAATGTTTTCATCTGAGTCAGTTTTCTAACTTTTTTTTCCCTAATTTGAGCTGCAATTGTTATGAAGTTATATTTTGTTAATGCATTTTAATATGCCTTTGCTGCATATAATGCTGTGCTTGTATCCAGAGCAGCAAATATCCAACAAACCAGTTCTTTAAAAGTTAGTTTGCAGGGAGGAAAATCTTAAAAAAACATTTTTACAATGATTGTGCAGATCCAAAAAGAGAATTCAGATTCTGTCTCCTTGGAAGTTTGCCTGTTGTAAAGTTTGAGGGAAGAAACGTGCACGTTTTCACTGTAAACAATATTTAGAATGATATATATTCTAAGCCTTCTCATTTTTAAGAGCCGAAATTCCTCAATCTTCCAGTAATAAAGTTGCATGGCACATGACATGGAATGGCCTCAGTCATATATTGTAAAATGTGGAAACTTGCAAATTCACAATGAATAGTTTTAAAGTGTAAACCTTTGTAAATTAGTTCCTCTACCCCTTCCCCCCCCATTCCTTGTATGTAGGAATCTGGTTCCCTTGGGAAAGATAACTGATACTATCAAACTAATCAGCTCCTGTAAAATGAAAAAATAGTTGTTCTCTGCTTCATATAGATTGTGAGGGTAAATATGCTAAACATTGAGGAATAAATCTGCTAAATATTGAGAAGTGTTCTGATACCAGGGTAAGGAGGATGTATAAAATCCATAGATACTTATGTAGAACTTTGCTGTTCATATAAGGCTTTTAATGACAAGTATTTGAGTTCTGTAACGCCACTATTGTACATAAAGTATGAGAGATTACTGTAGAACGGAGCAAGTTTTTCAGTATGTACAGTATGTGTAGATAGTCTAATATGGAATTAATTTCTTTGAACTCATTACAGTCTGTCTTATGTTTGTCCTTGGTTGAGTGCATTTAAATAAAATGGGACTTGAGCAAATGAAATCTCAAACTTTTTTCACTTGTAGAAGCTTTCCCCCCCCCTGGAACTGTAAAGGGGAGGTCTATAAGATTATTTAAAAGGACTTAATTAAAAGTATATTACCAGAAATTGTGGTGAATTCTTGTTTAAATCCATCAACTATTTGTTTTATTAGGCAAACCCTCCTGGTGTGCTGGCTTTGCTGGATGAAGAATGTTGGTTCCCCAAAGCAACTGACAAGACATTTGTGGAAAAATTGGTCCAAGAACAAGGAACTCACTCCAAATTCCAGAAACCAAGACAACTCAAAGACAAAGCTGACTTCTGCATTATTCATTATGCAGGGAAGGTATGGGTTGTATGTTGACCAGCATGTACTATTGTGTTGTAAATAGATTAGTTTTAGGAAAATCTGCTTAAGCTTCAGCAATATTCATCTACATGCATACAAGCTCAAATAAAGGAACAGTTTAGTTTTCTTGTTAAAAAGATACTTGTGAAAGCTGTATTAAAATCCGTATTACTGGATCGGAAGCTACAATGGCGGAGCTGCAAGAAGATATTAAACAGACTCACTTGAAGAGATTTAAACTTTCAAAATTATGGAATAAAAAAATGTATGGAGTCTTACAGTCGGTGAAATCTTGGCAGTATTAAGACCTTTTTAGGAGACTGATATCTTTCTATGAGCTGATGCTCAAATTTGTAAAGGTATCTAGGACATCTAACTTCTGAAATTGTGGTCTTGACAGATTAACTGGAAAATGGTATTTGGCTGCTGAGCTGTACTTCTAATATCACCTCAGTTTTCTGTGGGACTATCAAGATGTATGCGTTCTTTATTTACAGTATTGTTAAATAACAGTTTGTCTAATTGCAATAGTCATCCAAATCTAAAAGTATCAATTATTTGCAACCAATACCTAATTTACTTGTCTTTGTAATTTAGTTGCGCTAATTGGAATCTTTTTCTTTTACATTAGTTATTTTGATGTTTCCACAATAAACCCTCTTCTTAACAATAACTTGTCTGAAAATGTTTTACATACCATTGTTACAAGCATCAAAGCTTGGCTCTCATCAGAAGAAGTTGGTCTAATGAAAGATACTACCTCACCCACGGCCAGATTAAGACATGCTGAGGCCCTAAACTGTCTCACGTTTAGGAGGCCCCATAGCAATGCCAAAAAGTATATTAATCCAACAGAAAGGACAATGAAAATAGGAATAATTAAGTTTTATATTTGCATATATACCAGTATATAGTTGACAATGCAACTAAAAACTGGTAATCTTTGTTTTTAGAGGCCCCTCATAATCTGATGTGCTGAACTGTATCTTACTTAGCTTGTGCATAAATCTGACAGTGACCTCACTCACTTTGTCTCTCTAACCAGCAATTAAGATGGAAAAATATGGAGAGTAAAAACAAACTTTTTTTGGGGGGTGAAACTTTAATGTTTGAAAATGCCTTTTATAGTGATGTCAACACGTAGTCGACTAGATTAGCCTAGGCTAATCAGTTAATCGGTTAATCCTGTTGACTACTCACATTTCCCCTCCCCCCTGCCTCTGATAGAGGCAGCAAGGGAGGGAGAAGCAGGCTTAAGCTGGTTCTCCCAGCGTGCCTCGGTGGTGCCACTTGCCTCAGGGGAAGCTGCCACAAAGGAGCTCCTGTCTGTGGGGGGTCTGAGTTCCACACGGTCAGAGGCTGCTCTGCATCTCCTGGAAGAGCCTCTGTCTGTGCTGAGCCCGGGCTCATCACAGGCAGAGGCTGCTTCGTGGTAGCAGCCTGTTTGTGGGGAGCTTTGACTCCCTGCGCACAGGAGCTGCTGCCACCCCACGCAACTGCCTCTGTATCAGAGGCAGCAGTGCAGGGCAGTAGGCAGCCGGTCTGTGCTGGGAGCTGGTTTTTAAACTGGCTTCCCTTGCCAGCCAGCTCCTGCTAGGCACCCTGCGCTGCTGCCTCTGATATAGAGGCAGCAGTGTGGGGTGGCAGGGTGCTTCCCAGGAGGGGAGCTGGAGCATGCTGGCTGTCGGCCCCACCCCAGGGACTGTTGAATAGTCGAGTAACCGATAAGAATTCAAGTGGTTACTCAATTATTCTATTGCCCAATATCAACATCCCTACATTTTATAGCACTTAGTCTGTTTCTCTTTTGACAGCACGCTCAGCCACATAAACATCAACTGGAGGGGGAAAAAAGCTATAACACTCCCTTGAAAGTATTGAAAAGGAAAATTCCGAGAACACTGTTTACAGGATGTTTTCTTAGCAATTAGCTTTTTGTAAACTCTCGTTTTCTGTTTAACAAAACCCAAATTAGCAGTGTCCCAGTAACTCACCTTGGGTAACTTTTCTTGCTTTTTTTACAGGTAGACTACAAGGCAGATGAGTGGCTGATGAAGAACATGGATCCTCTGAATGACAATGTGGCTACCCTTTTGCATCAATCTTCTGACAAATTTGTTGCAGAGCTTTGGAAGGATGGTAAGAGAATATACTGTATTTAAGTTCAGATTTCATTAGAATGTGAGGTGTATTCTTGTTTGAATGGGTTTCGTTTTTATACTCTTTTTTTCCTGGTCTGTAGTTGAAAATAATAGCTGCTTTATCCTGATCAAACAGCCAAAACTACAAGCAGAGGGAGCTGGTTTGTTCCCTAGACCCTGAATTTAGTTCCGTGCGCATATACCATCTGTTAATGTAGCTGCTTTTTCATCACCTTATATTGACTATTACTGTGAGGGTTGTCTACACTATATGGAAGATTGATGCTGCCGTGGTCGATCTTCTGGGGTTCGATTTAACGGGTGCGGTAGAGACCCACTAGATCGAACTTAAAGGGGCCCCCATCAATGCTGGTACTCCTACTCCTTGCAAGGAGTAAGGGAAGCTAACAGGAGCATTTGCTCCCATTGACCTCCTGCTATATGGATGAGGATTTAAGATATGTTGGAGTTGTGTATCTTATTTTGACCTTCCCATGTAGTTTAGACCAGGCCTGAGAATCGTATCTGAAAGTCTTCATTGGCGTTAGATTCAGAGTTGCTATAAAGAGCAACAGGCGGTGCCACTTTTGGTAGTGCTGCTGCTTAACAATGTTGTCATGAAAACCCATTGTATTGGGCTTTGTGTCAGTAATAGTGAGCCATATGCCTATATCTTTTTCAAGCAAATTGCAATTATCATATTAAAACACTTTAAGCAGTATTATCCCCATGGACTTGACATTGCCATTTAGCTAATTATCCGCACATCAGATGAAGTATCATACTTCAGAATTCCCACTAAAATAAGGAAGCACAGTTAACCACATAAACACTTTGCAAGAACAGTGATTTTTTTTTTTTTAAATATTTATTAGTATGTATTATACTACATTTTCATTTTTGGGAGTAAACCATTGACTGTTTTGAAACAGAAGACACCTAAGCAATATGCTCATTACTGAGTTTCCCATTCAACTATAGGCCGAAGAACACTTTTTGTGATTCAGCTACAGTTGAAGTGTATATATTAGCCAGAAATCTGTCGTCTTAAACTTTTTTCCTTTCAAATAAATCCACTTCCCCTAAAAACACATCAGTTCTAATATTCAGAACTTGAATCTAAAGATTACTTAAATTGCATGGAATATGTGTTGCCTAATTGCTTTTGTAGCACAATTTAAAGTTTGCTTGCATTAAAATGTGTTCTGTGTACTAACTGAAGTGTCTTGTGTATCTGCTCTTCTGTCTTTCTGTTTTTGCTGTTTCTCTACCTTAGAGATTCAGAATATTCAAAGAGCATCTTTCTATGACAATATAACTGGTCTTCATGATGCACCAGGTGAATGTATATTAAATCATAGGTCTCCTAAAGGCAGGAGTGTACCTACAGGAAAACCATTTTTGCTTGTAGGCTTGCACGATCCGTTCATTTCATGCTAAATTTAGATACCTCCATAAGGCAAGTGACTTTGAGTGCGTACCTATTCAATTGCTATTGCATACATATAACATCTATTTTATGCACTATACTTAAACCTTTTAATCTGAAATGCTTTATTACTGTTTCTTAGTTTTATTTGAGATGCTTACTTGCTTCCCCAATAGAAAAATACTTTGATCGCTTCAGATATTTGAAATTACTTGTAAGCTTTTCAGTATTCTCATCTTTGTTCACAGCCCAGTTTTTGAGAAAAATACTAAGTATTTTAACACTTATGTGCTTAAAGTAATTTGACGTATACTGTTTTTGTAAATATTCACACGTTCACTTGGACAGTGGATTGCAAGGGACTCACTTCAAACCTCTAAACTTGCTTTTACTTTATAGCGCTCTATAATGCTGTTTTTCTCTTTCTACAAATTCTCCCTTTTTTTTTTTTTAAAGGAATTGAATGAATATTTGCAGTTTGTCCTTATAAGAGAGTTTATCCAGAACACTTAAATAGTACTTCCTACCCCCTGAGAGTTTGTGAAAGTTAAACCAAAAACAAACAAAAACCCACTTACAATAGGTACCCTTATGTTGAAGTTTTGCTTTACATTACTTCTCATTGTTTTCAATTTCCTTAAGTAAGACTGAATTTATGTTGTAGAGCAGTGTTTCTCAACCTTTTTTATAAAGTACCCCTTTAAAAAAATAGTAGTAAGTGTACCCCCCAATACCTACAGTTTTCAGACACACACAATTTTTTTTCTACTGTTTTGTTAAGCAACTTAATTGTAGCCAGGCGAGCAATGAAATTTTTGGGTGTAAGAAGTACAAAAATACTAAAACACTGTAAAACTTAAAAAAAACAACAACAGTTTTCTCCAAATTTCAGTTGTTGACGTATCCCCTCAGACTTCTCTCTAAGGTACTCGTACCACTGGTTGAGAAACACTGTTGTAGAGTTTTCCAAGGCTACTGAAATGTTTACGTTACCACTGTATTTCATGGGTCATTTGACATTATTTTACCTGTGCCTTTTTTAATGGTTTGAAGAACAGTCTTTTTTGTAGTTTTCAGGTGTAACTAGATATCTAACTTGGGTTATAGCAACACAATTTTAATCTTTCAATTATCATAATCACACAAAATGCAAGTTTGTGTGTTCAGTTGTTGCTGTTGTTCATTTGCACACAGTATCTTTCTAATATTTGAAAAACTGCTGGTTTCTTGCATATCCTGTTGTATGGCTAAAGAGATCTTTGAATCCCACTTCTGGTTTAGGTGTGCATTCTGTTTTCAGCTAAACGTTTAGGACATAAGCCTCTATATGCATGTTTGCTCACATATTGGAGTTGTCCCATTGACTCTAGTGGAACTACTCAACTAAACCACATGCTTAATTTAAATAGCTAGCTGTAAGATTTGGCTCTAGTTTCCACTTACTTTGTTTGCTTGTCACTGAACTGCACTTTCTAAATGGTGACTGTATTGTCCATACTCATTATGCCATAAACATTCAGATTCTACTTTCAACTTGAGCAATAGAACAGCGTAAATGGTACTTGCAGAATAGAGAAGTCTATCCACCATGACCCACAAACCTTTTTCTGAGTCACTACTTCACAGGGTAATCAGCTGAACAGAAGTTCAGTGTGATGTTGTGGCCAAAACAGGCTAATGCAATCTTGGAATGCATAAATAGGAGCAGAGAGGTTATTTTACCTTTGTATTTTGCACTGATATGACTGCTGCTGGATACTGTATCCCGGTCAGGTGTCAATAATTCCAGAAGGATGTTGATGATAAACTGGAAAGGGTTCAGAGAAGAACCACAAGAATGGTTAAAGAATTAGAAAACCTGCCTTAGGAGTGATAGACTCAAAGATATCTCTGTAGCTGGCTTAACAAAGGGAAGAGTGACTTGATCTACAAGGCTACAGGTACTACCCGGGGAGTAAATATTTAATATTGGACTCTTCAACCTATCAGTCAGAAGTTAGGGTGGCCAACAGCCTTTACTGGGCCCTGTGCATGTTGGGGTGGCTGGTTCCAGGCCCTCCCAGAAGGGGTGGGGTTCTCAGACAGAAGGGTGGGGCTGGGGACAAGTCTCCCTTAGGAAGCTCTTCAGTGCCACTTGGCATGCACCATCCAAGGCTCTGCCAGCAATTTAAAGGGCCTGGGACTCCAGCTGCTGCCACTTCAGCTGTAGAGGCAGTGGCTGGAAGCCCTGGGTCCTTTTAAGCAGCTGGGTAGCTGCTCCCGCTCCCCCATCAGCAGGCCTGTCAGAGATATAACATGATTCAAATGGCTGGAAGCTAAAGCTAGACAAATTCAGACTGGATATAAGTGATAATTTTTTAACAAAGTAACTAGCCATTTTAATAATTTACCAGTGGCCATGGTGGATTTGCTAACACTGGCAACTTTTTTTTTTTTTTTTAAATTTTGGATGCTTCACTAAAAGATCAGCTCTAAAAATTATTTTGGTGAAGTTCTGTGGCCTGTGATCTACAGGAAGTCAAACAAGATGATCATTGTTCCCATCTGAACTTGGAATGTATGAACCTATGTAATATGAAAATGAGAAATTTGAAATAGATACAAAGTTTCATAAATGACAGTTTTATGAAATAAGAACACAGAACCAATTCTGCAAGCATTGTTTTGTTGAAACCTACATGTCTATCTTTAAATAGATTCATTCAGAGTCCAAGTTCTTGTTTCTAAATGGTTAGCTTGGACTTGATGTTAATTAAGAGTGCATACTATATAAGAGTTCAATAATAAGAAATACCAGATCCCAGCATTAAGGTATTGAGCTGCCTTTTTGGATGAGAAATAAGAATAGAACAGGTGTCTAGAGTTAGTTCACTTTGGAAACTTAGCTTTTGAGTTACATTCAGACCTACACTTCATGAAGAAAAGGCTATAGCGATACCTAGTAGAAAGTTAAGATACTGAATGTTTTTTGAATTTTTTTCTCATCTGAAGTCTCTATTCTGATACTTTATTGCAATATTTGAACACTTTTGTGAAATGCTGTGCAGTTCTTATACTTTAAGCCTATTGCACATTTTGCTGAGGAATTCTGTGCAAGTTGACATAAAAACCTGGTAAAATAACTAAGGCCTTGCAAAACTCTGGTGTATTCATCTCCCCTTTCTTTCACTGAAAGCATGCCCATATTTAGAGCAGCTGAAAGGAAATGTCTTTTCAGCTAGTCTCCAGTATACATCAGGGCTTTTATTTAATTATATCAATCTGTATAGAACATATGTATCACTATTCTCATTTAGGAGATGTGTAGAGTCCATGCAGTTCAGCTTCAGTTTTTCAAGCTTAAATTATTTTGCCTTACTTAAGCATTTTTCACATCATTCATAATCTGCAGTTTCCAAATAATTCTCTTTTGCTCATCAGTCAAAAAAATCACTTAAAGTAAAGACAATGGCTTTATTGGTGCCTATAGAACTTTGAAATAAAGAGCTGGATGTTGTCAAAGCTACAGTATTCTGCCATGTAAACCTGTGGCTTTCAATTCCGCTGCTTCTGCATAGTGTCCCAAATACATGCTGTGACTGCCTTGTCTATTGATAGCATCTTCTACCATTTGTTACCCAAAGCTTTTGCTGCTGCACTGTCACTCCTGTGTACTGCATATCTTTATCTGACTAATGTTAAGATCTGCTTAATTTTATTTTCTTGTCATTTCCAGTGGACCGTATTGTGGGCCTGGATCAAGTCACTGGTATGACAGAGACTGCTTTTGGCTCTGCATACAAGACCAAGAAGGGCATGTTTCGTACTGTTGGGCAACTGTACAAAGAATCTCTCACGAAACTCATGGCAACTCTCCGAAACACTAATCCCAACTTTGTTCGCTGCATCATTCCAAACCACGAGAAGAGGGTATGGGCTGAGCACAGTGTTGTGATCTTAATCACATTTGCACAGAAAATCACTGTCTATGTTTTGGACGGAGACCTCATAAATTATGTTTGCTGTATTCTCCTTACCAAACAGTGAATTTAAGATTCTCATATAGGCAGCATATCTCTTCTGTGTTCCATGTGTAGTCCATGTCTTGAACAATTATAATAATTATCCTTCCTTCGTGTGAGTTCAGAGAATCAAGGTATTCTTTGTCTCCTTATCCAGGCTGGAAAACTGGATCCGCACCTGGTTTTAGATCAGCTTCGCTGTAATGGTGTCCTAGAAGGAATAAGAATTTGTCGACAGGGATTTCCAAACAGGATAGTGTTCCAGGAATTCAGACAGAGGTACTAGTATGAACAGCCTGGGTTTCTACAATTATCTTTCTAGTTTAAACTTTAATGGGAATGGGGTGGGGAACCCTCTGTAAGAGATCTTGGGGTGATTTGAGGCTAAAGTGTTAAAGGAAGGGTTTGTGATGCTTCCTATTTCCCCTTCCCAACCCTAGTCATCTTCCTTTTGCTATCTTTAGCCTCTTCCTGTGTGGCTACAAGCCATTCTCCATACAGGCACCAAGATGCAGACCTTTTAAGAAGAACAGCAGAGACACTGTTTCTCCTGAAACTTCTTTAGAATGTAATTTCAATATTTAAAAAAAAAAAAGAAAAAAAAAGATAGTGTCATTCAGATTACATGAAGAAAAATGGTATGGTTGGAGTGGGTTGGGTTGGGTGGGTTTGAAGTAGGAAGGTGAACAAGGGTTGGTCATGTTTTTGTCACTTTGCCCAGTGCAGTTAACCACTGCTGCATGTGAGTGCAAAGGCTCTATACTTTAGATAGGTTTTAATAAGAAAAGCTTGCTGACTATAATATGCAAGTTATATTATAGGAATAAAGGAACTGAAATGATAAGAGTACATCTTGTCCTTTTGTGGCAAAACTGTAACAAAGCACCAGAGCCCCATTTCTCAAAAAGGCATTTTGATACCTAAGCTACTTTTGAAAATGGAACTCAAACTTTTAAATTCTCCCCTGCCCCTGTAGTCACACTTTTTTATTTTATTTTATTTTATTTTATTTTATTTTGCCTTTCGTATAGCTTTCTTTTTCAGTGGTATACATTTTTTTTTTAAATGGACCGTTTGAAGTGCAAGACTGTCTAGAGAAACTTTTAGTCATCCTCCACTGCTCTTCCCTAGTGGGTTTGGATATTCAGAGCTTCCCAGGGTAAATGGCCTATTTTGGTCTTTCTTCCTAAAATCAGTACTTTGAGAACACCTCTTTTTGGGGAAGAGGAAAGGGAAAGACTTCCCACACCTCTTTGTGTACTTGTGTGTTAGTTCTGAAGCACTGGGTTTTCACAGGTATAAGATAGGGATGTAAAAGCCTCACCCTTAAGGCCCAACTGCTACGATTTTAGCAGTTACATGGTTTCATTTTTAAAAGTATTTTTCCATCTCTGGTATAAGAATAAAGTACCTAAATGTCTAAAATGTCAGATTTCCTTGTCTTGGTTTCTGGACATTAAGCTTCCTGCCTCCAAACAATATCTTCTCTCCAAACTGTACACATGATGGTGATGGTTCACTTTTTGTCAGAGGCTGCTGGGGGATAATGTTGGGTCTGACAGTTCCTTTTCCCTTTTTTTTGAGGAAAGTCTGACTTTAGAAATAAAGAGAAAATCGGTACCACTTTGCTAGTGTGCTAGTGGCGATTTATTGCTGGGTCCAATGCTTTGTCCTTTACTTGACTTACAGATATGAGATCCTTACTCCTAATGCAATTCCGAAGGGATTTATGGATGGCAAGCAGGCTTGTGAACGAATGGTAAGCATTTAGTAATATTTAGATGTAAATCATTTAACGTTGGCAGCCATGAGTGTGTGTTTCCTCTCTGTGGTAAATAAATAATTTGCCTTCCACTTAGATCAGAGCATTGGAGCTGGATCCCAACTTGTACAGAATTGGACAGAGTAAGATTTTTTTTCGAGCTGGTGTCTTGGCACATTTAGAAGAAGAACGGGATCTGAAAATCACAGACATCATCATCTTCTTCCAGGCTGTCTGCAGAGGATACCTGGCTAGAAAGTGAGTGAATGGGCAACTTAAGTGACCAGGTAGTAAGATTTTTTTAAGTCAAAACATAACCCTTTATAGTTCTAATACATAGATATTTATAAGAAGACTTAACCCAAAGAAGTGTGTTCATGGTGAATGGTACAATCTGCAGTAATAGTTGGTTTCAGTTTGATAAACTGGTCAAATAATCTCTATTGACAGTCTTGCAAATCTGCTGAAGATCCGATGATTTACCATCACTGTGTAGTCCAGCAAGAATGTCCTGACAGAGGTGGTGGCCTGCCTTCTCGCTAAGGCTAAGCCTACTGGAGACCATAAAGTCTTGCTCCTTTTGTTACTGTTCTAATATATTAGTGCTGGGGTCTCCAACCTTTTTAAATACAAGATCGCTTTTTTCAGTTTAAGTGCAATGTAAGATCTACCTCAAACCCAAATACCTTTGCCCTGCTTCCTAGTTGGTGACCGCTGTATTAGTGGTTTGAAATATTTAACCAATATTTGGTCAGCTGGTTTATTTTTTGATGCATCAAATACCCAAGAATAAGTTATGCGATCAATATGAAATTTAATTTTATCTTCAATACCATTGAATATCTTAATAGAGAGGTAGCCGTGTTAGTCTGATCTTGCTAAAACAAAAGGAAAAATTATGTAGCACTTTAAAGACTAACAAGATGGTTTAAAAGATGAGTTTTTGTGGGCCAGACCCACTTCCTCAGATCATATTCTGGAAGAGAATTGGCATGACCATATATACCAAAGGAATACAATGAAAAATTGAATATCTTAATTACTGCTTGTATGGTGATGTATTGATAGCTTTAAAAATGTAGGTATTTAAAATAATTGCCTGTATAGGGCAGCGAAAACTCTCCTGCCTCACCAGTATGTCTCAGACCTAACTTGGAGGGACCCACCTGTAGGAGTCAAGGGAGAATTCAGTCTGAGGCAGTTCATGGGACTTTGGGCACAGAGGGTTGGCTATCACAAAGGCTTTTTGTAATGTGAATGCTGATCTCAGGTTTTAGCTTGATTCTTTAGACAAGGAATGATCACTCCTTCTGTTGCCCGTAAATTGAGTTAGCCGCTGACAATTAAGCACGTAATTTAAAAGTGTTCCAGAATGGATCGCCTACCTACAAATATACTTTGTTTTGTCTTTTTGCCTTTAGGGCCTTTGCAAAGAAGCAGCAGCAGTTAAGTGCATTAAAAGTCCTGCAAAGGAATTGTGCAGCATATCTAAAACTAAGGCACTGGCAGTGGTGGAGAGTCTTCACAAAGGTTGGCTGCTTTCTGTCACTTTGTGTTTAGTAGGTGGCACGTGAGGCTACACATTTTCCTCCATATATACACCTCACTTTCTGATTCCATTGCAGGTGAAGCCTCTTCTGCAGGTTACTCGACAGGAAGAAGAACTTCAGGCCAAGGATGAGGAGTTGCTGAAGGTAAAAGAAAAACAGACAAAAGTGGAGGCAGAACTAGAGGAGATGGAGAGGAAACATCAACAAGTAAGTTGTGCTACAGATCCGTCTTTAATAGTCAGATACTGACCTAGGTTCTTGTGTGAACACCTTTTTGACATCAGTGGGAGTTCTGTGGACAGAGGGCATTACAAAGCAAGTGGTTAACACAATGTTTGTAGTAAGATGAGGGCCTAAAACAAAAGCCCATGTAGCACAGGCCTGGTTTGAGGCCTAGCTAACAATGGACAACACTTGGCTGATATAAAGCAAAACTGAGATGACCCTGCCTAACTGACAACAATGTGAGACCAGACCACTTGTTGATTTCACTCCTTTACCTATGGATCCAAACCTGGCACATCATGCTGTTCCACAACAGAGGGGCAGGGATTGGAGTCTCTCTTTATTTTTAAACACAGAAAAATGTGACAACAGTATGATTTTAAGTAATTTTTAGACCAGGAAACTTTCTGTAGCACTCCTGAGTTGTGAGGAAACAGGAGTTTATGAAGTCTTTTGTTTTTAAGTGGTACTGGATCAGAGTATTGATGAATAGAAGCATGCCATATTGGACAGAAATGTTGTATGATGTCATAGATTAGTGTCTGTCTCACTCTTAAAATCTTAATTGTTCTGAAGACAAGAGTTAATATTGCAGAATCTGTAGAGCAGGAAGTAAAATAAATTTAAATCTAGGGAAAATCATTCAAACCCAGATGAGAGTACAGGTTGGACCTCCCTGGTCTGGCACCCTCAGGACCTGACTGGTCCCGGAGGAAGGATTGTGCTGGATGGGGAGAGATCATTTCTGCCCTGCCCACTGCTGCTGGCCCTATCCCCTGCCCTACTACCTCACCGGGCTTCCAAGCTCCCTCCCGCAGCCCATCTGAGCCATGCGCTGGGCTTTCTGGCTCCCAACCCCCCTGCCAGCCAGCTCAGCCATGTGCCTCCCCCCATGCATCACATAGGGTTCCCCGGGGGTGTGCTGGGACGCTCTGGTGCTAGTTGTCAAAAATTCTGGTTTATA
Organism: Apalone spinifera; assembly: GCA_030068395.1. Lineage (NCBI taxonomy): Eukaryota > Metazoa > Chordata > Testudines > Trionychidae > Apalone > Apalone spinifera. The sequence goes on along the minus strand of JANRFK010005987.1, from coordinate 1,812,649 downwards.
GAGGTGCAAGCTGTAGTGATTTCAGGAGAGTCAGAGGAAGTAGTGAATATCAAATTAGACTTGACCTTGCTCTTAGAAATGGCAGTAAAAATGCAAAAGAGAATTTGCATAGCCTAAGTAGAGGAATCCTATCCTAGGAAAAAGAAAGCGAGAGTTCAACTTTGTGGGCAATGTCTTAGGCCCATATGAAGTACCCAAAATAAGGAATGTGTACTATGATGGTGTATGTATGCAGTGTAAAAAGAAAGTAGAAAAGAGCTGCACAGTTAGCTGCACATTAGATAACTGAGAAGAAATTCAGAGTGGAGCAACAGTTGACAAGAGGCTGGGCAGACTGATTGCAGAAACTAAGGCGTAAGACAAACTGTCTACAAGTATTGAAAAGATGTAAATGTCTTTAATGTAAATTGTTTAAGATGATTTAGGTGGGAATAATTACAAGTAGTGAGTTAAAATTCAAAGTAAAATAGGTTAGTCAGATTATCTTAGACTATTTCATCCTGGTAGACCAGATGGAGCTTCCCACTGGGGAGACATCACATGAATAACGAAAAACTGAACAGGACAAAGTTTTAGAAAATACCCTCTAGGAGAGAGTCTAGTACTGTGACTACTAGTACTTGCATCTGACGGAGTGGGTCTTTGCCCACGAAAGCTTATGCTTCAACACTTCAGTTAGTCTCTAAGGTGCCACAGGACTCCTTGCCGCTAGTACTGTGAGGTAGAGGGTGGACCAGATCAAGAATAGGTCTTTCACTTTTAACTTCTGTGACTTACCAGAGAAGGTTAGATGTTAGTTTTCAACTTCTTCTGTGAAATTTTGTCATGTCTACGTTCTCATGTGGTGTTTTCTGGTCACGTAGTAGAGAAGCTTGAGTTCATTTTTCTGGAACATTTGTAGATTTTAGAAGAAAAGAACATTCTTGCAGAGCAGCTGCAGGCAGAGACAGAGCTGTTTGCTGAAGCTGAGGAGATGAGAGCTCGTCTGGCGGCCAAGAAACAGGAGTTAGAAGAAATTCTGCATGATCTGGAATCCAGGGTTGAGGAGGAAGAGGAAAGAAACCAAGTGTTGCAAAATGAAAAGAAAAAGATGCAGGCACATATTCAGGTACTTGTCTCAGTAAATGCAATTGGAAGACAGTGTGACCAGAATACTAAAATAATGAGGGTTATATTGTTACTTCCAGTAACTTCACCTGGAGGGAATGAAAGGAATGGAGAAGGTTGCTCCTTTGGGACAAAAGTAGGGGGAGTGAAAAACAATATCCTAGCATCTTGGTTCCATGTTGGACAAATTCTGTGATGTTCACAGGTATGAATAGTTGGTGGAAAGAGAGGGGAGTAGGTAAGGTTTGTAACATCATCCTTCTTGGAACAAACATGGATTTTCTCTGAGAACATGTATGCAGGCTCAGAATAAAAAGGCTCTCATGGAAGTTGCACTCCGTGCAGGTGGAGAGTTGATGGCAGCATGGCTCTTGTGGGAGCTTTGCTACCTTAAGTGATGTGGGGATTGGGAACTAACACCATGTGATTGCCTCAGATGTGGAAATATAAGTATTTCGTGCTTGTTCGTGACCATAGAGAAATCTATTCACCAGATCTTACCAAAGCGTGCCAAGACAGTCTCTTGTTAACTTCAAGTTTCTCAGATTTTCTTTTGTATTCTCCTGGCTGCATTGTGGTGTGGTTTGTCTTGTGTGCCAGACTTGATGTGGGGACTCGTTTCAGGTGTAAAAGGAATACCTCCATCTGAAGATCCTGACGTTCTCTTGAAAATTTTCCATGTTCATCCTTAGTCCGCCTAAGCTCTTAAGTTTTGTGGAAGAAAGTGGTTGGAAAAATACTGTAAATGAATGGAAAATAATGTAATGTTACCATGACTGCAACTGAAGTGTCAACAAGTGGTATTAATATCCGCTTATTCACATGTATATTTAGGTGTCCATGGCAGCCTCCAGAAATCCTCTTAGGAGTCTAGAACCTTTGAGGTCCAGCAATCTCCTTTCACTGTTCCTGTTCCTGCATCTTTTTACCCACCCTCCCCATCCACCTATCTACATTTGTGTCTCTGAAGTAGCATTTCTGCTGTGCCCCAGTGTCAAATGTTACATAATTGCTTGTGTGCGGTGTTCTCTGGGGAAGCTTTGATATCAAGTCAGCCTAATATAATGGGGGATGTAAAAAGAAGTGTGTGCGCGTGTGGCTTTTTAAAAAAAAAGTGCAATGTTATGGCTGTCATTTCACAGTCCAAGTGATTTGCATTCCTCCTGGGAGCCGTATATTCTGCCACATTGTGTGCTTCTATTAAAGTTAATATACCATACGGCAGTGCAGAATATGTTGGAAAGCAGACATTGAACTTTCTGACTTAACTAAACTGAAATTTACAGTTACAGCTTTGTACTCACGTAGTGTATCCGATCATGACTGTTTAGTGTAAAGTTGCATTATACTACGCCAAGGCTCCTATAGTTGAAGCCACTTTTAATTGGTAGTGCTTTATTCTAGAAAGTGAGGGGGCCCCTTCAGAAATAGCAAGCTGTATTGTGCTTCCATTGACATGAAGTAGGTGGGGAATATGGAAACCATGGTGCAGTTGTATTTGCTTTCTTAGGACCTAGAAGAGCAACTTGATGAGGAAGAGGGAGCTCGGCAGAAGTTGCAACTTGAAAAGGTAACCGCTGAAGCTAAAATTAAGAAGATGGAAGAAGAGATCCTACTTCTAGAGGACCAAAATTCCAAATTTTTGAAGGTGAGAAACCTGTATGTGATGTAAGTAAAACCCTTCCCATTAGAATAAAATGTCAGGTTTCAGTGGACATTCAGGCTTACGGATAGTGTCAACATGTTTTTCTATGTATTCTCATTCCTTCCAAGACTGCCTTTTGGGGGCAGGTCTGAGTTAGGGCTGTAAACTATTTAAAAAGTTAACTGGTTAAACATCATTTAACCAGTTAACTGTGTGGAGCAATCCACCACAATGCAGGCGGGGAGCTGTGCCTGCCTCATTGCACTGCAGGCAGAGATGCTCCAGCCTAGTTGGGCCACCAGTTAATGGTAAGCATCATCCCTAGCCTGGACTACTGCTGCCTTTCCTACAGACTGACTGAAAAATACAAAGTTTTTAGTAAGAATCTTTGGGAGTATTTATCATACTTACATTCATGCGCTGCTCAAGAACAAGCGCGCTCTCTCTATCTATCTATCTATATCTATATCTATATCTATATCTATCTATGGCCTAAATTGTCAACAATGGCTTATGGTTTTCAGTACCAAACTTGAGGCCATCTTTATGGGAGCTCCAATTTCAAGTATGTTTTTTCTCAGCACTTTCAGAAAAGTGCAGCGCATGTACTACCTAAAATATGAATCTGGCATGGCATCCCAAATCAGCAATCACTGTTAAAAATGAGGTCTTTCATTATTTGGTAACTATTGGAACTGATTAGTAATGCTAACTTGTAAGCAGTTGAACTAAAGCTTGTACAAAGATGTATGATTTTTATATAGAATTCCTACATTCACTCTTTATTGGTGCCTCAGAGCATTTTCTGTACTCTAACAGTCAATATATTTTTTTTATCAACTAGGAAAAGAAACTAATGGAGGATAGAATTGCTGAGTGCACTTCTCAGCTGGCTGAAGAAGAAGAAAAAGCCAAAAACTTGGCCAAACTCAAGAACAAACAGGAAATGATGATCACCGATTTGGAAGGTTAAAGATCTTTTTGAATATGCATTCTAACAACTTAGCACGTGTGATAGAAAGTTAATAGGTCACTTACATTAAACTGTAGAACCCCTGTTTTATAAACTGATTAGGGATTGAGGAGTTCATAAAATTGAACATCTCAAGATTAGAGTGGATACAGTGCTTAAGTTGTAGTATGGCATATTTCATCGTTTTGTCTTTCAAACCACTACAGATCAAATTCCAGTTCATTGAAGGCTTTGAAATGTGAATGAATGTTGACTTGTTCTTCATCAGCATCGCTTTTTTTAATGGTTTTTTTCCCGTGGGAAGCAGTGGTTGTGTAACATGGTCATTCATAAAATTGAGGTTCTTCATTTTGGCTATTGGAAATCATTCATGAATAACCAATTCTAAATAACTTTTGCTTGTCTTGATGCTCCGTTTATCTAAAATGGTTCCCTTTCTGCTCTTGACACTTGTTTCATATATAATGCTTTATAAGAAATACCACAAAATGTTTTCTAAGCAGCGACTTACCGAGTCAACTTTGTGTAATCCTCTCTTGTATTTGATTATACGAAACAGCTTCTAGCTGTAAAATATCTGGCTATTGTGCAACTTTAACATGGCGCTTAATGAATGTGCAAAGTTTAAAGTCTGTGTTGCTCTCTGCACCCAAATTTGGAAATGATTTCTCCCCATCTGTACTATGGGCAGCTTTGCTACATATTTTACAGCTGACCTAATCATGCAAGAATTGCAATGTTTGAATCTTCTCCAGTTGGGCAAAAATGGGACTAATATGGCTAACAGCTGACTTTTTTATGCCAAGTTGGAGATACTCAGAGGCCTTAGGAGGGACATGAGTTTACTAATAACTCAGCAGAAAAGAATGCTTGTTTAAACGTGAGAGTAAATCAATTTTGGCCATTGGTGGATCATAGGCGGCACTGCAAGGACCATTTTTTACAGTGGAAAGCTAAAGTTGATGTGCAGTATGCACTCTTGTCTCCCTTGCCCAAGGAAAGTGTAGCTGTTTCCTTTCCGTAAATAGCCCATAGTCTCTCTTTGTTAGAGCAATACTACAGCTTTAAGAAGGCTAATATAATTCTGATGACTCAAGGTTCCCTCATCACAAAATGGGTGTCACTTAAACACTTCAGACAGAGTCTGTTTCCATTATTTGTAGTACAGTGACTGTCATCTTGTAGCACAGTTCTTGGAGTTCCTTCCTATCTGAATGCCTTAAACCAAATTGTTTACTTGTTTAGTATTTTGGCCCTCCCCCTCCCTGCCATGGAGGACCCTTCATTCTGAGTGTCACTTCTCAAAGTCAGCAGCAGGGAAATGACTTAAGAATCCCCAAGATGCTGCAGTATTGCATGAAATCACTGAAAGGTTTTCTAAATAGAAAATCCCTAGTCACTGTGCTTCTTGCCACAGAGTTTGTAAGTTGCTGCTCTGTGCATTCTATTCATATCATGACCTCTTCCTGCCTCTGTCATTGGGCCAGACTGTGGAGTGGGGTCTGACGTAGACAATGGCTAAATAAGGTGATGCAACAGTATAAGGAAAGGGTTGCTATCCATAGAAGGATGGCATAAAATGGGGAGATGAGGATTTTGAGCTCCATGAGAGAGGGGATTTTCCAATCTCTAAACCATGTCTCCCAAGTGAATACTCAACTGAATTAACCAAATCTTCATGGAAGCAGAGGTTCCCCCCCCCCGAAAAACCTTCAAGGACCTTTCCAGTGTATTTCTGAAGCTGTGTCCGCAGGCTTTGTCTTACTGTGTGTCTATCACTTCAAGCTAGCAACTTGCCATAGCAATCAGCTCTATCCCCAAGCAGCGCAACTCCTGTAATTGCCAGACCTTACTTGGGCTCCACTGCTTGCTTTTTGTTCCGTAACTTGTCTGGAAGCAAAATATTTCTTCTGACTTGGAACCACCATAATGCCCTTTGGACACTGCTGCTGCATGGGTGTTAGGTCAGGTTTGGGATTCGGACCAGAAATGCCTTTACAGCAGTGAAGTTCACTATTTCCTGAGGATTTTTGAGCACCAATGATCTTTCCTTATTCCTGGAGGGTGTCCCTCCTTGTTTCACAGTTCATTGCAGAAGGGTCTTAGAGACAGTTTGCTCATCTCCTGATAGTAAACCTGGCTTCTCACAGCTGCCTGGAAAATCTAACAGTTTTACTGTCATAGAGCATCTATCCCTTCACATGGGTTCAGTGCCCTGCCCCAAGAAAATCAATCTCTGAGCTCTCGTGTCTGCTCAGGGGGATTCCTGTAGTGGGCAAAAAGTGAAGCATTTGAGAGCGAATGAATAAAAGATTACCTCGGTGCAGCTCACCATCCTACAGCAAGATGGAGTACTAAGATGTCTTGATAGCAACTTGGGGACAGCACCTGAGACTTCTGAGGCCTTCCATGAGTTGAGAGAGACTGCCTTTGACTAGCACAAGCACTAACACTCAGCAGGGCAGAGTCAGCATAGTTGGAGAGCCTTCAAATGCTTAATCTGATCCTACAGTTCAGCCTAGCATCTCTAAAAGCAGTCTTATTAGTTCTGGTTCAGTGTTATCCTGCTATATTCAGTTGTTCAATTTTCATCATGTGGTTCAGGGCAAGAAGAACTCAACTAAAAGAACAAATATCATAGTTAACTCCTCTTGGAAAAAATCTAGGTTGGCTTACAGTTCCTTTCAAGGTCCAAACCTCATTCCTCGCCGCTTTAAGCGTGTTTGTGTATGGGAAGATGATGAGATCAGCACAACTAGTTTCTGTGGTAGTTTTCAAAAGTGACTAAGTCTCACTGACTGGGCTCCAAATTGACATAAGAGTTTAAGAAATCTGAGATGGTTTTCACAAAGCAGCACTGCTTTGGCCTGCTGTTCCAAAAGCAACACATACCATCTTTTGACCTCCTGTCGTCAGCTGACTTTAATTTCCTGGATCTTGGATGCATTTTGTTGATCACCTTTTCCAGCAGGGCTGTGGAAACTTCAGTTATCTTGCATCTGACCCTGTTCCTGGTTTTCCTTCAGGGCAAGATAGTCCTTTTGTTATGACTTTGAGAATGAATGCTGAAAGGATTTGATTTCTCTCTAAATCATAGCCCTTCTCTACTTCTGCCCTCTAGCTACAGCCTGGGAAAGAGAAGCTGTGACATAAGTTAGTGTTTCAAAGTCCCTCGGAAGTCTGTCTATCAAGAACAGTGTCACTTGAGTGGTATACCCTATTCATTGCGTTCAAAGGACCTTAAAACATTCATTGGAAAATGGCTCAAAGCTGGTATTCAGGAAGCGCACAGACTAGTAGAGATCCCTTGCCCAGGTAGAGTCAAAACCCACTGCAGTCCCCATATTGTCAGAGGAGGAAGAAGCATCAGTAGTGGCTAACCCTTGTGTATGTGACACTCTCCACACATTCAGTGAAGTAAATCTAGGATGAGCACACAGGCTTTGGCTTCTGACTTTGGAATGAAGTTCTGTCAGAGAGCTTTATCTGGAAATTTACAAAGGGAGAAAATATTTCTCTCCTCCGCACCTCCAACAGGTGATTATAGGGCCCTGAAGTACATGTCCACTTTTATCCTTTTCAAGTGTTTCCAGTAGTTCTAAAGTTAAAGACCAGACAGCCTGTTGTTCTTTGTGATGTCTACAACAAACTTTAATTATATTTGCCTGAAAACTCAACCGAGTGCTAACCAAGAGGAACTTGGGAATGGGACCAAAAGAATGTATTATTTCCCCAGAGTAGGCAAGCAGACTAGTCTAACGATATATTGCTAATCAGGAATAAAACTGGAAATGGAGAAGCACCAACATTCTCCTACCTGATTGTTCCAGAGAAAAGGGAAAAAGCCAAGCGGTCTGCTCTCTTGACCTAGTTATGCAAAGCCAGACTTTTACAGAAAGAGAATTAAAATGATCTTTGTACAGATGCTAAAAATTAATAGTTTTATCATTCAGTTGTCTTCAATAAAATTGCTAGGTGTAGGATTTTTGCCATCTTTTTATACGATGCACTGAAATAATTATACTGAATATCTTTTCATCCTTCTAAAGAGCGACTGAAAAAGGAAGAGAAGACCCGTCAAGAACTGGAAAAAGCTAAAAGAAAGCTTGATGGAGAAACAACAGATCTACAGGACCAAATAGCTGAGCTGCAAGCCCAGATTGAAGAGCTAAAGATCCAACTTGCCAAAAAAGAGGAGGAGCTGCAGGCTGCTCTTGCCAGGTAGAGACTGTTGGGGTTTGTGGCTGGATAAAATCAGTGGGATTTTATCTCACTTACCTTTCATCCATTTACAAGATTATACTGATTAAGATTGGAAGTAGGAAAGCTAGTACAGCGCCAGTTACTGATATTTATTTTGAGACTGCTGTAATTTCCTATCTGAGTAAATTGCTCCTGTATTACAGACTAACTGTAAAGCCAGGAAAGCATTAAAGGCTGCAAACTGGTTCTTTCTTTACACCTATGGCATGGCTACACAGCCTGCAGCAATGAGCCCTCCAGCCCAGGCTAACACGCTTGGGCTTGTGGGGTTGACACTAGCACGCTAAGAATAGTTCTGTAGACAGCTCAATGGTAAGCCTCAGAGACAGAGCTCTGTTTCGAGCTGCAACTTCATTATGCAGACGTACCCCAAAGCACCTCTAGATTGCCAGGGTAGCATAAAGGGGCCTTAGTGTAAATGAGAATCTGGCCTTGCTAGTATGTTTCTCTTTACTACAAACTGCAAAAGAGGAAGACAGGGTAGGCCCACTGGTCA
>JANRFK010005987.1:1765274-1777496 GCA_030068395.1 Apalone spinifera | reverse complement strand
ACACGCACACACATTAGTTAAGGTAGCAGTTGGGCCATGCTGTTAAAGGGGCAGATGGTTTTGCTACTGTTGGCTACAATGCGCAAACTCTTCTTGGCCGGGGCTCTCCGCTATGGAGACAGGGCCGGCTGTGAAAAGACCTGTCTGCATAACCCTTGCATTCTGACAAGCCAGGGTGAAAATCCGCCCTGCTCCAGCCTGCCACTCACTGAGCGTTATTCCATCCTCTTTCGAAGCGGGGAAGGCCAAGGGACTGGTGAGTGTGCAGCAGGGTCATCCCGTCGGTCAGAACCCGGCCTGCATGGTGTTTGTGCAGACAAGCCCAACGGCGCCGGGTCCTGGCAGCCACTTGCCTGCGAGTGCTAATAAGCTGGGGCTTCCTGCTGTAAAGCCGACACCGGCAGGGACGTGGGAAGACGCATTTCTTGGCCGTGTCCGTAAACAGCCACGGAGGTTTCCCGTGCAAACTGCTCCAGGCTGATCCATGCCCTGGATGTGGCTTTGATTTGCCAGATCTCTCCTCGTTTGCATCTCCATCAACATACAGCGTTTGACTGAGGTTCTACGGGAGCTCCTGGTCCCATTTACACAGCGTCCAGAAAGCAGCAAATATTTCACTGGGGCTAACTCCACAACATCTTGCTCCAGCCACGGGATTCGTAGCATCTGCGCCCCTCACTGCCTTTCCTGGGCTCATTCTCATCCCCAGGAGACAGGGCAATGGGACTAGCCACGCTACCAAGGGGGAACGGAGCTTGTCCGGGTCGCACAGGAAATCTGGGGGCTTTGCTGCCTTAGCGCTGGGAGAGGACCGCTGGTCGGCACAGGTACTCCACCTGCCCACAGGTGGGAGAATTCCCATTGGCCGAGTGCTGTCTACACAGGGCGAGGGAGGGTTGACGCTGTCGCTCCAGCACCTGGGTTGTTCACACCCCGTGGGCGCGGTTTTAGTGACCTCCTCTCCCAGGGCAGACCTGGCCGGGGCGGAAGCTGGGACTCTGCCAGGCTAGAGCATGCTGGACCATCTCCTCTCCAGAGCCACACGATGCTCCAGGCCAGGCCGTGGGACCAATCCTGGGGGTTCACAGGCAATGGCAGTTTCTGGAAGGCGCCACTGAGGAGCATCGCAGAGCTGTCGGGGCGGAGGGGGAGACGCTGTTTGGAGAGTTGTTCTCAGGGACCCGCCGGGCCGTGGCCTGCGCCAGTGCTGGCTCCATTCCTAGCAGTCCCTGGGGGGTGGTGTCGCTGCCCAGGTTCCACCGTGAGAGCAGCGGCTTTCAGCAGCTCCCCCAAGGCTCCTCTTAGCACTGAGGGCAGGGACTGAGCCCAGTGGGGACCCAGGTGAATCCTGTGGGCGTCTGCCAGCTGTGACGCCAAGTCGGCCTGTAGCCACCATGTGCCTGGAACACTCAACGTGCACAAGGGCCTCCGTGCCCAGCGATCAGCACAGACGGTCCTCACGGCCCTGGCAGGGCCTGTGCGCTAGGAATGTCGGCGGGCAGTTACCTGCAAAGCAGCGCCCTTAAGGTGTGATGCTCCCAGCCCGCACGGGGATGAGAGGGGCAGCTGCAGCAGGAGGCCAGGAACTGCCGTGGCCAGAAGCAACTGGGCACTCTAGCCCAACCCCAGCAGGTGCCCCCCCCCCCCCCCCCCCCCCCCCCGCCTCACGCCCTTTAATCCATTAAACGGGATTTTACCTCCCTACTGTTTCTAGCCCTGGCAGTGGGAACACCCCTGCTCTCGGGAGCCCCCTGGAGAGGGTCGCCCTGGGAACGGCCCTGAGCCGCTTTCATTTCAAATAGCTTCCAGGGAAATCAAAGCCCAAAGTTCCCAACTCCAATAGCCAAGAAAAGGCTGCAGTTCCCCACGCCACATGCACCTGCGCCAGCCGGGACCCCGCGGGCCCGTCGCCATGCTGCTGGGTAAGCAAGTTGGTATTTACATGAACACACACCAGGATGCAACAGGAAATAGGCAGCCGGGGGAACGTTACCGGGACCCTGCATTTTAACTGCCTGACCTTTGAGCTGCACCTTCCTAGCGTTACCATAATGCAATTTCACCATGGCTGAGACAACCCCCCTGGCAGGGCAGGGCCAGGTACAGCGTCACAGCACCTTCCGGCTTGCAGGGCCATAAACTGACTCGATTCCACGCGGCTGCCGGACAGGAAGTGACTCCTCCCCTTGCTGAGTTAGGGCAGCAGGGGAGGGACAAAGGTCTTGAAACGTGGGGACTTTGCTCTTCCCTCCCTGAGGTAAAAGGAGCTGGAGTGTGGCTAGAATACAAGGGCTGAGGCTCAGCGCTGGCAGAGGCCACTCCTGGAGACACACCAAGGATCCCCGGCTCAGCTCCTCAAGGCTCCTGGGGCATCCTCCTTCCCGGGTGGGACGTCGACGCGGCCCTCGCCTCCCGCCCTAGACTGGCCACGTGCCGCCTGCTGCCTGAACACAACCAATGCTCTCAATGCGCTGGCAGGTCGCTGGTCCCGGCCCCAGGTGCGGGCTTTGGACTCCCCTTGACACTAGAGCCGGTGTCCAGCCAAGTCAGGCCCCCAAATTCCAGTGGCGAAGGGAGCATCCGAGCCTGTCAGCTCCACAGTGACCCCCGCAAAGCAATGGAGCTTGGAGCAGAGGGGGGCAACGGTGGGCAATGCTCACAGGAGAAGCCAGCCGGATTCCAGATGGGACGTGAATGGTCCATGTCACACAAGTCGGCAGCAGCTAGGGCTAGGAGTCAGCTCTTTGCAGTACCAGTGTCTGCTCCAACCACTCAGTCCTGCTGCCTGTCCCACGCATAGGCACCTGACTCTGGTGAGGCACATTTGTCCTGGAGGGAGTTATGCCATGCCCGTAACTACGCTCCCAAGACCGGCTGGTGTGCGAGGGTGCTGTGGGGTCAGGCTGCCACCGGGAAAACGCTGGCAGGACAAGGGTCAAACAGGGGAGCTGCCCTCCAGCCACGCTGGACGGGCTGAGCGACAGCAGCTGGGAAATGCAACTTCTCCCACGTGGGGTCCTCCAGAGACATCCTGCCGCAGCACGCCATGGTCCGCACAGACAGCTGCCAGCACGGAGCCCGGCTCTCGGCAACACACGGCTCGTTCCACCGGGCCACCCACAGCTGGAGCCAGGCTCCCTTAGCCCCGTGAGCCTGGAGGTGTCTACAGGAAAGGGAGCGAACTGTCCCCATTCCCCAACCAGGAGGCCCCGCGGCCGCTCCGTAGCCTCGTGCCTGGCGTGACCTGTCCAGCTTGGGAGCCCTTATGGGTAGCACAGCACTCCGGGTCCGGCGCCCATCGAGGCCAGGAGGGCTACAGAGACGGGGCAGGCAGGTTCTAATCTTGGCTCTGCCACTGAGGCATGACCTGGGCAAGTCATTTCTCTTCAGCATCCTCATCCGTAACACCAGGTAACTGCGTCCCTGCTCCAAGGGGGCCCTGCGCGGACACTTGAGCCACAGTGCCTGGGGACCCCCAGAGGAAGGGCACTGAAGGAGTGGGGACTTTGCCAGCCGTGATACGACACGGGGCAGTAGAAAGCAAAACCCATGCGTGAGGCTCACTCAAAGGCCTGCACCTAACACTGTCCTGAGAGCACAAGCTGCATTCAAGCCCAGTTCCCCAGCTCTTGAGGCTGAAAACTCCCCTAGGGCACGCTGATGGAACAACAGGAGACTGATCAGCCAAACCTGTGGCTTTAAGCTTCCCCTGCTGGACTATTAGCCCATCCATCCCAGAAGAGATCCCCCCGTGCAGTGAGGAGAACTGATCACTGGTTACTCCCCAGCTCCCAGCATGCACTGCATGCAGCTCATCACTCCACATGAATCCAATTACCCAGGAACAGGGTGGGGAACACAACCGTCTCGTGCCTGGGGAGGGAAATGGAAACAGTTTGTCACAGTACAAGGGAAGTTCTCAGACGGCTCCTGGACGATAGACACGGGGAGAGGCAATGGAGTCACTCGCTCTTCTAGGCACAGCCTCACGGGCCCCTCAGGGACAACCCATGTCCCCAAGTCCACCTGTTCCCTGAACACAAGGCCCCTGGGCTGCACCCCACTCACCTGGCAGGACGCAGACTCCAGAGACTCGGCTCTCCTTTCCTGGGGGACATTCTGCTAAAGCTGGACTAGGGAGCATCCAGGAACACCAGCCCTCCTCACCCCGCGCACTGTCTCCCCAGGTATGGTCCTTCTGCAGATGGGTGTGGGGGGCGGGGGGGTTTGCACGCTCTCCACAGCACGGACGGTGGCAATGGCCTCATTAAGGCTGCACTAGGAGGCTTTCCAATTGAAACCTGTTTCCGGTTAATGATGTTCTCCCATTGTTGTGGGCTAAACAACCTGTCAGCTAGCGGAGTGAGCTTAGCATTCAAGCAAGAGAGGAGGAACGGCGAGATCATGCCAAGGGACCCAGACAATGCCGGACAAAGCTTTGGCCACACAGCTCTGCCAGCGCCGCCAGCCTGCTGTTCTCAGGCCCCTACGGCAAGGCTGAGCACCGTTGTGCTCCATAGGCTCTCCTGCTAACCCTGGTGCTGGACAGGGATGTAAAATCCTCTTTAGATAACCAGTTAGACTGTGGGCCGGGACGGGCCCGCCCTGGATGGGACTGCTCTGGCCGAGGCGCAGTGCCCCCGCCCGCAGTGGGCCCCACGTGGCTTCTCCAGCCCCGCCAGTTAATCGTGACCAGTAAGGGCGAGGCTTTCCAGTTAGCCACTCACATCCCTAGACAGGAACGCTGCATTTGTGAAGGAACAACACTCGCAGGGTCTAGTCCTACACCAGCACGTTGGCGAACGCTCTCTGGAGCCTTTGGAACGCCACATGCATAAGGATCCTTCTTAGCTCCCTCGATGCTGATGCGTGGCTAGAAAACGAGCCCAGCTGCTCCTGCGCATCTCCCACCCGATACCACGGACTGAACTGGTGCGAAAGCTCAGAGCTGGCTGGGCCCAGGGCCCCCCCATCCTGTTCTGTAGACACCTGCACAGCGCCACTTGTCAAACAGTGTAACCAACAGAAGGGCAATTTGCAAAGGAAATGACACTAACGATCGGCCGAGTTACCTCTGTCAATCCCACCACCCAACAAAAGACCGTTCATAAGGCAGCAGCAGCAGACTGGAGCGGGTCTACAGGCACACGAGGCTGTTTCAGGCTCCAGCGACAGTTGGGGGCAGGGAGAAGAGTACAGGGGCTGGAGAGAAAGGAGGAGAAGAGGGGAGAAGACAGGGCATGCCTCAGCTCAGCCCTTTGTGCCTAGCTACTGCAGCAAGCCACGGGCCAAGCCCCAGCGGGTGCTGCACACCACGGGGGGGGCCACAGGGAGGTGGCTAAGGCCAATGGTGCGCTGCAGTGTAGGCACAAGAGGGCTGACCTCATTCATTTCACAGTACTTTGCGGTTCAATGCGTACACAAACACAGGGTCGACATAGCAATAGCTGCGGTGGCAGAGGCACAGACTCACCGCCACGCTTCACCGCGCCCGCTTTGAGGGGGATGCCAGGGTACAGCTCTCCAGGGAGTGAGAGATGTGGCGCAGAGGGCGAGAGGAGGAGGTGGTGGACAGGGCAGTGTAGAAAACTCAGATGTTCATCTGCCAATTACACTCACTCTGCGATGCACCTCGCTCCCTTCCACGTTGATCATTTACACCACACATTTTTAAACTTTGTCCAGAGACACCCTGCTCCTAGCTGAAGGCAACCGCCCAGTTAGGCAGGGATCATGAGCAGTGACACCGCTGCCCACGCACCACCCAGCGCAGCAACTCTGGGATCCTACACAACCCTTCCCCACCAGCTCTCTTAGGAGTGTGACCCGGGAACCTCGGCTCTGACCGGCAAGCGTGAGCACCAGTGTGGGCTGGCTGCTAACCAGCTTGCCTGCGAGGGGCAAACAGAGGAAGGCTCTGCGAGCTGCACAACACTGAACTGTTATTTTTTTCTTTTTGCAACCAGCTTCTGCTAAAGGTTTCACATGCAAGTTTCTGGGACGTGACCTGCTCTTCTGGCCAGACAGCAACACCGTGCCGCTGAGCCCAGGCTGCAGAGACGGAGAGGTCGGCGTTTACTCTCTAGGGTGCTAAGTGGCTTTAATGCCCTCTGAGGAATTTACTCTTGCAAAGTGGAACATCAAGTGCTCGGGCTGCGGAGCAGGTGCCACAGGGCTATGGAGAGGCCCTCGCAGGAGGAGGGCTGTGAGCAATGGCGCTGCTTGCAGCCCAGCACTCCCCACGCACAGGAGAAATGCTCCCTGCTGCCTGGCACCCAGTGCTGGGGTCAATGGCACATACTGGAAATGAATAGGCGCTCCCTGGCGTCAGGCCTGCTTGCATAAAGGCCAAAGGGAGCTCTGCAGGAACAAAGAACAGAAGGATTTGGGCTCCAGGGGCTGATATGCCACACTGCTACAAGTGGAGGGCTGGAGCCCAGAATCAGCTGGCACTGAGGCTAAAGCCATTTCCGTTTTCCCCTAGGAAAAGGAAACCAAAGCAGGCAATTCCAGTCAGTTACTTGAGACTCCTTTTAAGCTCCCATTCCAGCTCACTGGCACTGTTTGACTAGCAGGGCTTGGACTGGCCATGGGCCCCAGCAGGCCAGGGAACCAGGCAGGGCAGAAGCAGCAACAGCAGTAACACCGAGAGAAGGGGGTTAAGCAGTAAATGTGTTTTCACTTGGCGCACGGTCACCTTGGCTGCCACTGTCCCTGCGGGGCTCTGACCCACATTCTACTTTATCTACAAAACAGAAGCTATTGGGCTAAAAGCAGGTGGAGAAAACATTTGTGTGGAAAGTGACCTGAGAGCCATCTGCTTTGAACCCAAACCAATCAAATCCCAACTCACCCTTTGTCAAAGAAAGACGTGTGCCCTGAATGAGAGAACTTGGTGCCGTTGCTGCTCATCATGCTGCTGTTGACATTCCCTGAAATGTAGGATTTCCGTGAAGCCTGGTCTTTTGCAAAGTTTCTGCAAGCAGCTAATTTGGATTCTAAGGCCTGTGGAGGGAACCAAGGAGAGAGCTGTTAGGAAAGAGCCACAAGGGCGAGGGGAGTTAACATCAGCTCACACTCAGCTCCATGCTACCCGAGCCAAAGCTTGTCACAGCCGTATCCGAGGAGGGTGCCAGGTCAAGTTCTCACTGTGCTCAGTAGCCACCTTAGGAGGGGGATGATTTTCAGAAGAGATCGGCTCCCACTGAGTCTGAAGTGGGTTTGTTCCCAACAGGAGCAGCTCTCGAAACTCTCCCTGAACGTAAACTGCTGCAGCTGCATGTTCCTGAACAGGCCAGCAGCACCCTGCCTCTGATGCTGTTCCCAGCTTCCCCTGCAGCTGATCAGGCTCCCCGAGCTCTCGGGCAGCAGTGAAACTGACAAGAATCAGATTCATTTCACTCTGCTGCTTGGGAAGCCAGCGGGGGCAGATCCTGGAGCTGTCCACCGCGAGGACAATTCAGAACACAGAGGGTGAGGACTGGCAGGAGCAGAGACACCGACCCACCACAGCAACCAGGAAACCTCTGGGTGGGGCAATGAACAGAAAATGCAGCCTAGCCTGCAGTGTGAGTGGGCCTGGGTGTGGTTCCAGCAGCAGCACTCCTGAGCAGACGTCCAGCGCAGCTCCGAGAGAGAAACCCCAGCACCAGCCCAGTTTCCCTTCCCCAGGAGCTGTACGGGAAGGGAACCTGGGCTTCTGAGTTTCCTGTGGACTCACCTTCTGCCCCTGCTCTTCCCGCAGCCTCTGGCTAATGGGTCTGGCCAGATGCGCAAGTCCTATCTGTATAGCTCAAAGCCTGGCACAGGAACAGCTGGATGGATGTAGGGACATTGGCAACCTAGCCACAAAGGCTCCTGCCAGCACTGCCGGTTCCAGCCTTCTTGGAGAGTGTGGGGAGCTGGGCCCTTAAGCGAGCCAAGACACAGATGGGAGCAGTAACACAGGAGCGAAGGTGCCGAAAGCCCCGCTGCAGGGCGCATGCAGCACAGGACGGGCGCGGCTGGTTCCCTGAGGCAAGTGAATCAGAACCACCAGCCATAAGAGAGGCGAGAGGGGATCTAGAGTGGGTAGAGCAGTCCCAAAGGAGGAACCGCTCAGCAGCTGCCACACCCAGGAAGTTGAGAGCCAATCTTAGTCCTACTGTTCATAAAACAGGGAGTTGGAACTTTAAACAGCCGGTGGGCGGGGTTTCTACGAGCGGGCTGAGTGAAATACCTGCTTACTTTTGGGCTCTCGGATCAGGAAGCTCCTCGATTGTG
Source organism: Apalone spinifera (assembly GCA_030068395.1). Lineage (NCBI taxonomy): Eukaryota > Metazoa > Chordata > Testudines > Trionychidae > Apalone > Apalone spinifera. The sequence goes on along the minus strand of JANRFK010005987.1, from coordinate 1,769,234 downwards.
ACTCAATTCCTCTATGACCCACACTGCTGCTCACTCCTGCCTGCCCTAACTCGCCACAGGCTCATGGGCAACAACTGGATTTGTAATTTTACCTTTGCTAAACCGATTTCCCTGGTTGTGGCTAATTCAATTCAGAGCAAATTCGTTTCTGAGCACAAGAAATGGATGAAAATCAGCCCCACAGGCTAGATTCTAAGTTCAGAGGCAACAAGACCTCACTGTGGCTTGAAACCCTGACCCTGTACGTTAGGCACAACTATCCAAACAAGCACAGCCATGTCCTCACCACACTGGTGAGTCCGGTGCGCCAAGAAGCAGATGTTTCTAAAGCATTTCTCCTCCACTTATACACGTAATCCATTTAACAGCTCCCACGTTTCACTTCCTTATCGACTGCCCCATGGGGGATAATCGGCTCACTTGGCTTTTTCAGTTGCCTCTTTCCCAGCCTCCCAGAGGATATGTCTGCTTGCCAACTGCTCTGTGCATGGCCACTCTCTTACCTAAGGGCTTCCTGGTGATTTGGGTCTTTTCAATCAGCTGTGGGGGGTGGGAGAGAGGGGCAGAAGCTCAGGCTGCGAGGATGTGCCCTATGTCCGCCACGCTAGGGAAGCTCAGTCTGCACCGTGCCCAGGCACGAGACTTGCAGAGCCTCGAGAGAGCCGCTGTGTCCCTGTGGGCTCGATACTCAAAGGCAAGCAGCCCGGTTAGGATGCCCTGCCCCACGACTGGATGCCCACATGGTATGTTGCCCAAACACCAACCTCAGAGCTTGGAACTTCAGCCCCTTGTTTACACCTGGGACTCGGACTGAAGTCACCTTGGCCCACGCGTGACGTGAAACATCCCTCAACGACCAAAGCAGGACTGTGCAGAGGCATGGCCCCACAAGCCCTTTGAGGCACGTCTGACAACTGCACCTGGCAGCAGACCGTCCTAAAGCTCGGCTCTACCACAGCAAACCAAGGGTCCTGTAGGACAAGGCACTTACCCCGACTTTCCGTAAGAGATCCCCCACTATGTTCAGCGCAGAGATTCTAGCTGAAGGAGTTAGGGGGCTGGTACCAAATCCATTTGGTATAGCTGCAAACAGAAACACACTTCATTACCTGGTCTGTTTCTCAGACGTTTCAGAGGCTGCATTCAATAAACTACCCTCTGCATGAAAAGGGAAACCGAGGGGCCAACCCAGCCGGCTCCCAACACACACACTGTGCAATAACCAGCTTAATTTATACCAGCTGTCTGCTTTGGCCACACGCCGCCTGTAACAAGGGTTTGTGAGCTGGCTGCACAGGCCCTGGCGCGCACAGAGCTGTGCCGTGGAATCAGCGTCCTCTCTCTGTTGTGAATTATACTAGCAGCCTGGAGCCTCGTGCCCAGCTTTCCTCCTGAGAGGAGAGTGCAAACCAGCGCAGCGCTGTCTCCCGCTAGCGGCAATGGAAACCAGAGCTCAGCGGTGAGCACTGGCCACAGCGGCCAGCAGCACAGGCACTCGGAGACCTACTGGAGGTCAGCAGCAGGGTTACGAACGGCCCAGTGACCGTGCTTCTACAGACCATCTCCCCACAAGACCCAACCTCTACCTTTTCCTTCTGCATTAGCTGAAAGATCGCCAGTGTGCTAAACACGCAGAGGCAGAGCAAAGTCCATGGGACACCCTGCCCAATGAAACCCCACGGCTAGGCGGATTCGCTTCCATATTAATTCCTTTGAAAAAAATCGACTCCTAAATTTACCTAAAGCTGCCAGAGAATTTCTGGTGTGTGGCAGGAGGGGCAGCTCGTAGACCCAACTTGCTGCAGGGTGCCAGAGTCGATCCATTCCCAGAATGCCACAGTGGAACTGAGCTGGTAGGAGCACCATTTGTCAGCAGTTTCCTGTTCCCCTCACCCCCCACCGCCCTGCATACCTTTTGGGGAAGGAAAGCTGTTCTCGGATCCTTTTCCAACAGGTGTGGCTGGCAGAGAGAGAGATGCCTGGACAGCCGAATCCATCTTCTCACAGTCTATAGTGGGAGAACTGGGAGCAGACTTCCTGGTGACCTCCTGCTGCCTCTCTCGCACTGCCAACTCTTGCCGTAGGTCTAGAGGTTGGAAAAGGAAAAACACAAACATTCCGTATTTATGGCTTGATGGTTAAAAAGGATTAAAAATGCAGCCCTGCGCTCATTGCTGGGGGCATGTGTACAGCCTTAACCCATCGCAGCATGAGCTCCCCAAGGCCAAGCGAAATGGAGACTCAGCCCCCAAACAAACAAACGTACGTACTTCACCATTGGCATTTCATCTGAGAGCCTGAGCTAACAGCTGGGCTTTGCACTGTGCTTTGAAGGGCAACAGATCCAGCCCTTCAGACAAGGCGGTAGGGGGAGCAGATTCCTCTGTCACATGGCATCTGCTGAAAACACCCTCTGGAACGCTAATGACACCCTCAGCAAGTGCAAACCAATCAACTGCTGCGACATTGCAAGGGAGAAACGGCCTCTCTGGCAGTTAGGACCCAAATTGCAAAGGGTGGAAAGCTCCAAGCCAACCCCTTCCATTGTGGCTGGCAGCAAACAGGCAGCCGGCGGAGTCTTCACACCACAATGAAATACGCTCCTGAGTCAGCTCAGCTGAGTAAGCAGGCTCCGGTGTTCTGTGCTAGCTGCAGCTTGTGTGTGGTCGAGGGGAGAAGAGGGGGTCCCATGTAGCGTGCATTATTAGAACCTCTTGGGAACCAAGCTGTGTCAGAGCCGGAGAGAGTCATCGCTTCAGACACAAGGGTGCCTCTGGCCAACAGCCCCACCTGGGACCCTAACAGTGACAGCAAAGATAAATGCAAGCCAGGAAACTCAAGGGCCATTCCTTATTGGTCCAGCAGGCAGCCCCATGCAGACACAGTGCTACCTAGGGGAAACCATATCCAGGCTGCCTAAGCGGTCTCCATTGCAGCCTAGATATCGCATGACAAACAGAACGCTTGTCTCACCCTTCACCTGACTTATCTCGCAGCTTTACTATTCTTTTAACAACCAGGGCAGAGTGTCCCTGCCCGTGTTCCTATGCCCCACCTGCCTATTAGCAAGCTAAAAACATCAAAGGTGTTAATTTAAAGAGGGATGGACAAGAAAGTTGGGCATCTAACTTCCTGCATGATCTTGCCACGTGGGCAAAGCCCCCATTCCCCAAGCAAAAGGGTTAAATAATTGAGACTGTCTGGGCATAAACTGGAAGTGGATTGGAGAGGCAGTGTAATCCAGTGGAGACCTGGATCTAGTCCCAACTTTTCCAATGACCTGTTATGCAGAAACGGGGAGGCGGTGTCACACCTCAGCTTCCTCTACCACTCTCTTTCTGCCTTATTTAGATTTTAGTTTTTTGTTCTACATGCAAACAGTAGAACAACAGGTTATCAAAAGCAGCAAGAAGCTAAAAATGCTACAATAATGCAAATTAATAATAAATAAATGGAAGAGTGTTTTTAAATAAAGTGTGAACTAACTTTTCCATGTTTATTTTAGACAAAACAATTCCATTTTTTAAAAGGCTATTGGTTTCTCAGGTGGGCTGTCAGAAAAAGCCAAAGCAAAATGTGTTGCACATTAGAGTTTTGTAAAATACCAAGCACTTTTAGAGATGTTTTCAAAGGCAAACTGCAAAGCAAAAATGAAAACCTACCCAGATACAAAACTTTTGACTTTTCAGTTGCACTTTTTCTTTGATGTATCTGGGTGAGAGAGCTGCAATTCTCTCAACGGTGAAGGTAGCGGATTGCTACAGACAAAAATACGTCTGTTTGCTTGTTTTTCTTCTTCTATTTTAATAATGTTGAACATTTTGTACATCCCGTTTCACAACCAGGGTAAAGAATGTTGATCATTGAGATGCTTCTGCAAATTTGCTCTAAGTCTCATCATATATCTAGTAGCCCAGTGTCTGTGCATCTGTAACGCTGAAATGCTGGCTGTTCCCTCTG
>JANRFK010005987.1:1752506-1765174 GCA_030068395.1 Apalone spinifera | reverse complement strand
AGAGAGATGGAACGAGAGACCGGAGGCTCAGGAGAGAAGACCGACGTGGAGGAGTGACCAGAAAATCCCATCTTATGAAGGCTAATTGGCTAGTTATTAATCAATACCCTTACTGTAAGTGATTTCCTCTGGACAACATTTGCTCTTCCTTCTTCTCTTTGCTGTGAGAGACAACTCCATGTTTCTATAACAGGACCTGAGTGATGCTGAACACAGACTTGGGAACTGTGTGGCCCTGCTAACCAGGCTATGTGGTGCCATTTATCAGAGACATTAACTTCGATCGGCCTTTGGAAATTCTTCCCTCACCTCCTCTCTGAAAACCCTTTTGGGAATTCCTGGGTTACTGCAGCTGGTCCAGAAAGTAACATCACTGATCCCACAAGTCCCACTGCAAACCTTTCTGGGATAGTGTGCATCAACCAGGCAACTCCCAAGAGGATTGCAGAGGAGGACAGAGAATTTCACAGTGTCAATTTGCATTTATTTCCTTGCCTAATCTCATCCTCAAGTCTCCCCAGCGACGTGCACCGAGTCTGGTGAAGGGAAGCCTTTGATGCCTAGATCCGTGCTTAACTAGTTTGCATTTGGGATTTGCAGTTCTCTTGCAGCGCTCGCTTTATGGCAGTTTTCCCGTCACCATCCCCCTTAACCGTGTAGAAATGATTATTAAGATTTACAGGGCCAAGCACCTAGGGCCCCATTGTGCTAGCTGCTGCACAAACATGAGCTTTACTGGTTAGCTCACATCTTTATTAACAAACCAACCACGTACTAGCCCAAAGAATTAAATCAATCAAGCTGTACCTCTCGCTTCATCCTTTAATCGCTGGACAGAAACTAGTAACGATTCCTTGTCATCCAGCTCGCTTTCTAAAAACGCATTTCTCTCAATGGCCTGGTTCAGCCTTTGTTCAAAATCTTCCAGTGAAACTATTGTTGCCCTAGAAACAAAATCGAGACTATTAGGCTCTTCAGCTCAGCGGATACTTGACACCGTGACAGAAGGAAAAGGTTAGCAGTGTCTGGTACAGCCCCACACTTTACAGTTCTGCCAGAACGTGCTGGACAGGACCATGAAGTGCCACCCCTGAAGCCAGACGTGTGGGCTGGACAACACCGAACTCGAGCAGCTGGACTTCAAGCAATGTAAACTGCAGCCGCGCAAGAGCTCATGGAGCCCAGAGAGCCACTCCCTTCCTTTCTGTTCAGTGGCCAGGGTCAGGCAATGCAGCACTTTGCACCAGCCGAGAAGACTCGCAAGGCCAGGGCCCTCTTTATGGGGCCCTGTGCAGGGCCATAAAACTGGTGCCCCCCGACCCAGTGTGTGGAGGGGGCACAACCCCTGCACAGAACCTGCGCGGGGGCCAGGTAGTTCCATACCAGCCCGCCCACTCGCCTGCCCCACAGGCAGAGCCCCTCAGATGAATTACCGGGGCTTGAATTACATTTTTGTATGAAATTGCAGCAAACAAACCCTGTTTAAAATGTTTAAAAAATAAAAATCATGAAAAATGAATAATTGTATCTATAGTGTTATTCACCCCCTGACCTGGACTCCCCCGGGGCACTGCTGGGGGGGGAGGGGGGGAGGGGAAGAGAGCAGGGCTCCCCCCCGGGGCACTGGTGGTAGTGGGGGAAGAATTGGGCTCCCCTCAGGGACACTGCTGGTGATGATGGTGGGGAAAGAGGCTCCCCGCAGGGGTGCTGGTGGAAAGGGATGTGGCCAGGGGACCTGGGTCTCTAGTTGCTCTATGGGGCCTGGGCTGAGGGGGCTCACCTGAAGCAGGAGGCACCCACAGGTCAGGGTCTGTCCGCAGAGTGCTGGGCCCCCTTTCCCCCACGCTCCCTGGCCCCTGCACTCAAATAGTGCACAGGCTGGAGGGAAGGCTGCACATGCAGGACCCTCCACCAGCACTGCCCCCAGGCCTGGCAGGGGCCCAGGAGCTCAGGGAGGAGGCAAGAGCCAGCTGTCCGCAGCACACAGCAGCCAGAAACCTCCTGGGCCAGTCCCCAAGCCTTCCTCTCCCCTACCTCCGCTCGCACAGGCAAGTGGTAGGAGCCTCTGGGAGAGAGATGGGGCCAGAACGCAGCTGCTGAGGCTCACGTTGCCCGGGCTCCTCTCCACCGCATCACTGGTGAGAGAAGGAAGTGGGGGGGGGAGGGCAGGAAGGCAGACCTATGGCCAGCTGAGAGCAGCCCCCCACACACAGCCATGGGTGCTTGGGAACGTAACTGCCTGCAGGCCTACGGGCCGCCGCGGGGGAAGGCAGCCCAGCTCAGTAGCCCAGCTGCTGGGGAAGGATGGGGTCATGGTACAGCAGCCCCGTTTCCCCAGGCACCAGGGAGGGCCAGGCTGGGGCCACAGCACAGCCGCCCCAGCTCTCCACGTGGCCAGGAAGGATCGGGCTGGGAGTGGGTGGAGCTCGCCCATGGCTCCAGGGGCAGGGCTGGAGCTGGGCTCTCATCCAGTACCCATGTACACAGCACACGTGGATGGAAGGGGAGGAAATGGTGCTCCAAATTTTCTGGTGCCCAACACGACTGCGTATGTTGCATATGCCTAGGGACAGCCCAGTCTACCACCTCCATGCTCCAAGCAGCTGACGACTCAGCGAGCCAAGAGATGGCGATACGAACTCAAGGTCAAGTGAAGTACTTAAGCACTAACACAGCCTGCGAGTCACTCCACTGACTCCAGCGGGACAACTCACATGCTTACGAAGTTAGCCACGGGCTCAAGTATCTTGCTCAATCCTGGACCTGCCATGCCAGACAGCCAGAGACCCAATCCAGCTCCTGCTAAACTCAAGGGCAAAGGTCCCATTTAGTTAAACCCAGGCAGGGGCTCTGCCACATTCCAAACAGGGTGTTGCTCACAGCATGGGTTTTGTGCACTTCTTGCAGCACCAAATCATTCCGTGGAGGCAGCCAAAGTGCTTATTGCGTAGGGAAGCCGAGACTCATTAGGCTCGTTTTATGTACGAGGGACTGCACAAGGTATTAGCGTCTTATCTGAAAGAGGCTTTGTGCTGAAGGCTCACAGCCTGCGGGAAGAGTCACCGGCTGCTGATGGCAAGTCTGGCATGCTGGCTGGGCTTGCTCTCATGCGCTGCTCCCATGTTCCAGGAACCCATAAGGAGAGTGGAAATTACTGCTTGTTTCTCACTTGATTTACACAAAGCAGGGAAGGTGTCAGAGTCCTCCAACAACCCGCATTACTGCCCAACACAGCAGTAACTCAGTGGGGTTTAATGGCCTGGGAGATGCAGGTCAGACTAGAAGATCGGGGATCCTGTCGGCCTAACACTCTAGGATTCTAGGACTTCTTGTCATGCCGTAGGGCTAATGAGTGAGCGAGCCTAACTGCTCTGGACACGGGCTGGGCTGGAGCCTCAATACGGCTTTAAATGCATGAGTGCAGCAATATCTAGGGTCTCTCCTTATTGCAAGTTACACCCATTAGAGACAGTCCAAAGCTGTGAAGCTAAACGACTAGAGGAAATCTGCCAAGACAGAGGGTTGTAGCCTTCACCTCTTAGCGCGCTCCAAGTCATCATTGGCCTGTTCCAGCTCCCTCACGTATTTGTGCAGCTGGTCTTTAATGGCCCGTGTCTGACTCAGGTCATCTTCCAAGACCGACACTTGCTTGTAATTTTGTGCATACTGGTGTTCAAGTTTCTCCTGAAATAAGAGGGGGAGTGAGATTAAGGGCACAAACAGACTTCTGAAGCACATAAGAAGGAGCAAAGTCACACAGTGGCAGTCCGCTAGATCACGTGGGTTTGCTGGAGATAGCACATAAACAGAAGTATTAGCATGGATATTTACCAAGCATCAGCACTGGGCAACCTGAAATTAAAAGACAGCCAACACCATGCACAGCAGAGTCCAGCCACTGAACAGCTAGTTATTCTTTCCAAAACACTTCCCTTCTCCGTCGTCTGCAATGGCAGGTCCAGGAGGCTTTTAAATGTCACCATTAAAGCCACAAGCATGGCTAGCATCTCCCACACTCCAGACAATACGCATGCCATGAGAAGAACCAGCCTGAAACCCCACCAGCGAGTGAAAACCGGAGCCACTGGAATCTGGTTTTGGCTGCACAGGGAAGTTCCTATTGTCTTGTGACTCGGCGACCCCTCCTTGAAAAACTTGGGAAATGGATATGACATAACGGGCCTACAGAGCTCGTTTGCCTGGCTCAGAACACAATGGCTTCCAGCTCTGTTCCCATCTGTTGCCCTAGGTCAAGATTCCAAGAGCAGGTGCTCTCCAAAATCCCAGGTCAGGGTGAGAACAGATTGGCCCAAGGTGCATTAATAAGAACAGCCTTGTCTATCCAGGCAATAATTTGTGATTGGGGACAAGTCCAAGAATTTGGAAAGTGGTCAAGAGCCACACTCTTCTATGCTCTTAAGGCAGGAGGTTGGGGGCAGAAGGGTCCTCAGGGATTGGTGTTCAGGAGGGGGTTGTGACCTGGGAAAGGGAATTTGGTTGCAGGAGGGGGTGGGGTGCCAGGTGCAGGCTCTGACCAGGAGGTGCTTACCCCAGCTGCTGAAGTGACCGGTGTCTCTGCACCATGCACCCCTGGGAGAGAAAGTCGGGGGAAATTTGTGCACTGCATGCGCCACAAGCACAGCCCAGCAGTTCGCATCGCCCGATTTCCAGAAAATGGGAGCTGCAAAGATTGTGCTGGGGGCAAAGACAATGCACTGAGACCCCACTTCTAAGGGGCATGCGCGGCGGAGAGAGATGGACATGGCCCAGCACACTGGATCCTGGTGGGACAGCTTGACTGGGCCGGATCTGGCCCACAGGCCACATTTTGCATGCCCCAGATCGCGAGGCATGCATGGTCCAGTGACTAAGAACATACCAATGCAATCAAAACCCCAGATGAAGGATGTGCACAAATCAGAGGTGTTCCGCCGCCTTTCAGGTCTCACAAAGCCAGAGACATTATGGGCAAGAAAGACTGATTGACAGAAATTAGATTGGGGCAGGCAAAATGCAGCCCGCAGGCCATATCTGTCCGCAGCCCAGTGGGAGCCAGGCTCCCTGCCTGCCCAGACCCACACGCTGAAAGCTGCAAGCCCAGGGAAGGCAGGGAGGAGAGGCTTCACGCTCTGCCCCCACCCCAAGCACAATCTCACAGTCCCATTGGCCAATGGGAGCTGCCTGTTTGCAGGACTAGCAGCGAGAAAAGTACCCTCCCCCCTCTGAGATCACAATGTTCAGAGCAGCACAGGGCCCCCTAAGTTGCACAAGGGCACAGAATGCAGGAAGCCTGGCTGAGGAACTTGCTGGGTTGCTAGGTGGAAGCCACCCAGGTAAGCACCTCCTGGCCAGAGCCTGCCTCTGGCACACTAGCCCCTTCCTCCCCCTCCCTTCCATCCCCCTCCTGCACCCTTCTTATACCTCTCCTCCAGGTCAGAATCCTCTCCTTCACTCAAACTCCCTCCCACATCCCCTCCTGTACCCAGTCCCTTACCCCAAGCTCCCTTCTGCACCCAGCCTCCATCACAGACTCTGCACATCCTCCATTAATATCATGGAAGAGTGTGGCCTTTGACCTCTTACCAAATTCTCAGAGTGGCCCCTCATCAAAAATTATTGCCCACCCCTGAATTAGATGCGAAGACCAAATGCTGAAATGATGAACAAGATGATTCAGTGGCCTAGCAAAGCAGATTTGTAGCATGTCCATCACATGGCTACATTAACTTAAATCCCCCAATTGCCAAAGTCTCTAAGAACCCAAATCTGCAGCCCTCTGTCAAAACTCAAGATCAAGCTCAGAAGCAAAAGGATTCAAGTTCTGACCCTCTTTGACTTGCCCAAAAAGCATGGCAATTTCCTTCATTAACGTACCTGACATATAAGGTGGCTGGTAAATACCTGGCCTTACCTATCAGGTATATAGCTGGACTTAAATACTGAATTACCAAGAAAACCTATACAGACCAGACAGATTGAATAGCAATTTAGGACCACACTTATTATTAGCTGCAAGAAGAGGCCATTCCATTAGACACCGCTGTACCTTTAACGTTTCCACTTCATATTTCAGTCTTTGGTTATCTGCTTGCAAGTCTCTGTTCCTCTGTTCAGCCTGCACTAGCTGGGCCTCCAATTCGGCTTCCAATTCTCTGCTTCCCTCCTGGAATTCAGCCAGCTCTTCACGTGCTTCTTGGAAACTGTAAGCAGAGGATTCAACTCAGTCATGGCATTAGCCTGTTAAGATTTAACAAAACCCATTGATCTTCTCTGAAGACAAACCCAGAAATTCTCCAGCATTGTACAGGATTCACTTGAACAGTGTCTCTCGAAAAGGCTGAAGGGAACTGCAATAAGGTTAAGTATAACCACCAAAGGAAACTCATTTCTGTGTAGCGCAGAGCTTATGCTCCAACACTTTGGTTAGTCTATAAGGTGCCACAGGACTCCTCGCCGCTCACACAAGCTGGTGTATTAAATATAATTCCATGTGTCAAGGTCATTAGTGTGATGTTTAGGAATTTGACAAAAATGTTGTATTCCTCATTAACTGTCTCAGTAGCATTTGTTAAATGGTTTCAAGGGCAGATCTGGTATTAGCCAGTGAATTTTTAACCTGGTTTTGGCTGAAAAATATTAGTCTGAATGCGGTGTAGCAATAAAGAACTACGTTGCTAACCCATACGGTCACACCACAGTAACATTACACCTCAATTCTTTTAGACTCTTAGAACATAAGGTTATTAACCACTTAGGCAGAGAGCCAGCACTTACTTATACCACCGCAAGGTATTAAATTGCTAAATGGAGCCACCACCCACTGTACACGTCACTGACACGTCTGTATCTGTCCCGTGCTTAATAGCTCAGCTCTCAGCAAGCCACAAAGTTTACACAAAAGTGAACTCTAAAGGGTACAGAAATCAAAGCTCTCCTCAACCCCTCCAGGCCCTGAACATTTTCTGACCCTCAACAACAGTCCAGGAAACATCAGATCCCTTCTGACACTACCTCTGAAACAGGCCAGTTCTGTGTTCCTCTCCCTAGTCTGACACATTCTGTGTAGAGGAAGTAGTGTGAATTCATTAGCATCTTGGGCTTTGACATACATTCTGGGACTGGAAGAAGGTTTGTTTGCTGCACCTGTGCACCCCCAAGAGTAACTCAGAACAAGACAACACTGCAGAGCAAAACAGGCAGAGGGCCCCACAACACAGAACCAAGCTGAATATCACTCCAGGGTTTTAGATACCAATCCACAAAGCCCCCTCTGCTATCACCAATGGCAGCCTGGAACTCTCAAGTTGGTAATGCCCATGCAGAAGATGTTCTGCTTCCAGTGGTGGATTCTACCCACTGACATGGCATTTGTAAAGATGAAAATGAAGAAATTCATTTGAACACACTGGTACTTCTCTAAGGGTTTTGCTTTGAGAAGACAACCTTGGTCTGGTAGAAGTAACAGTAAGTACTGGTCTATTAATCCAAAATGATACCTCTGTTTATATTTCAATGAAAGCTCTTTCCAATAAGCAGTTTCTTCTTTCGGACTTGAAAAATCTGGAATTTCTTCACTGTCCATGATCAGCAAAACCTGCAAAATGCAAACACAGGAATAAGCTAATGAAAAAGACAAACGGGACATCCATAGGATTGCTTCTGAATACTGGATAGACCCATTTTTGTGGCTTTTTTGGGGTTTTATGCCTGGCTGAGAATGACAAGTGAATTCAGCATTCATGAAAGAGCCACCAATAATCCCTGACAAGAAACAAACACAGTGTAAACAGACCAGCACCAGCCAACAACACAGAAAGCTCACAGGAAAGCACTATACATTGGGAGATCAGAAATTGAACATAGCTCTGAAATCTTAATAGCTTCACACACACATCTAGCACATCTTTCCACAAAGCCTGGATTTTAAATCAGCAGTCATAACACTGTAATATGAATCCAACTGAAATAAGTGTTTTTAAAAGGACAGGTACTGGCTCTAGAACTAGTAACATCTTCCTTGATGCAGAGTATAATTCCCAATAGGGCTAATAAGAGTGACACACTTAGTGAAGAAACTTGCCCCCTTTAAGGATCGACAGCCCAATCATGTGCTATATAGGAAGAAAATTCACTTCATTTTTCTTTCAATTATTTGAGCTCTATTTGGGTTTGGTCTAGTTTACATTCTTCAGGTAACAGACGAAGTTACTGAATTAATTTCACTCAATTTTCCCAAGTCAAATGAAAAACAGGTAGAGCTGGCTAGAATCTATGATTATGATTAAATGGCAGAGAGGGCATGGAAAAATCACTTTTTAAACAGAAATGATTTGGCAATAGCACTGTGAAACTTACCAGACTTTTCAGTTTCACTTAAGTCTGTTTCTGAGCAGCAGTACCTATCTCACTATTATATGGCCCTTGTTTCTGTCATATCTGTGCACCTTATACCCCAGAGCTACTCAGGAACACAAAACCTTAGAGAATTCATCCTCTACCCCCATCACTTCAACAATGATGAGCAAGAACTTTTTAGAGCAGCTTTGTCTACATTCCAAGCTGTGCTGCTGTAGCGCTTGTAGTACAGATACTATAGTGAGAGGATTTTTCCATCACTGTAGTAAATCCACCCCCTTGACAGGGGATAATTAGGCTGATAGAAGAATTCTTCTGTCAACCCAGCAGAGTCTACACTGGGGCTGAAGTCAACTTCATTGCCTCCCCCAGGGCTGTGAATTTTTCACCCCCAAGACACATAGCTAGGTGGACATATATTTTAGGAATAGACCAGGCCTTAGTGGCTAGATTTGGTCAGTTTCACAGTTGTCCAGCTAATAGCAGAAGCAATTAAACTGACCCATCTTGTAATTTTTATTCTGCTGCTGGAAAAAGCTGTGAGCAACAGCAGGATGTTTGTTACACAGGATCCGTCTGAGCTCCTCCAATGTGAAAGATTTAGTAGAAGAAAACACACAACAAACCCGGGTGGAAATTACCAAGATGCTGTCTCTGAACCCCCTCTGAGGAAGGCTCCATCTTTTATCCTGGCATCAGGTCTCTTCCTCAAGCCTGTTTCCCAGATGTCATTTCTAAGTCCATGAAGGTAGGTAGGCATGGGCTGGCTTTTTGCCCTCCTCCCCCTTCAAGACAGATACTTCAAACATTCCTCATAGCTGCTCCTGTCAGTTCAATCAGCCGTACACAGCTTGTCACCTGGGGCTTTAACAAGCAACAATTTCCAGGACTCGCATTTTAGAGACCTGGCCTTGCTCAGTAAACGTGGCACACCACAACTGTCCTCCATTCAATAAAGGGGGAACACAAAAATACCTTAGGCAGCAGGCCTTAATCCATAAATAATGCAAAGGAAAGCTGTCACTGCCTCTCTCCAGCTCAGCCTGCAGCTGCTAAAATTAGGTCAGGAGACCCAAGTTCATGCAAAGGACAATAAGCACCTCAAAAACTCCTCCCAGCCTGTCCCTAGAGTCACTTGAAATGCACTTGCTTTAGAATCATGTGTTTGCCACTTGCGGTAGCACTGAGCCGCTCTCATGAAGGAGGGCCCTGCTAGGTTAGGTGACAGACTGACACGGTCCAAGAGCTTCCAGTCTAAGTAGCGTTTTGGTGTCCATCGTGCCAAGGAGGAGCTTACATGAGGATCCCACTGAGCCTCACTATAATCCCTCTCGACACACCATCCTACCAGCACCAGGGCAGCAGCAGACTGGTGCCCGGTAATTTTCACAGGACAGAGCTGGTTGTACAATCATTTATTTTCGCAGGGGGAGGGGAGCTGTGGTAGTTGCCTTTGGCTTGGCACAGCAGTGTGAAAACACTGCAGCATGTTCTAGGCTGTAGCAGCATAGGAGTTCTCAGCAAAAAGCACCAGCTGTAAATTTATTTTGACAGCTACTTTTAATTCTGCGAAACGAGGCGCAGAGGGAATATCTCCCAGTGCTACAGTACATTTCCTTGCACTGTTTCCACCTGTCATCTCTCACCAAGGCAATTTAGCATCATGAAAGTACAAAAGCTTAAGCTTCCATGCAGTGGCCTCTGGCACACCTACGGGTCCCTGGACTCCGCAACATGAAGGCTGCATGAATGCAACCTATGGGGAGTGAGTACAACTCTGCTCAAAACTGACTGCGTCAGAGAACCTGTTTGTTAACATGCTCTGACCTGTGGCTCCAGGGAACCCTTTGCTGCAGCCTGGCACATGTGACATGCTGAGATCAAGAGTAAACTCTTTCCCCCTCCCCTCAGATACAGGGTACAAGATGCTTAGCCTATGCAGCTCCAAAATATTTCATCTTAAGGATAAACAGCCAGCAAGCACCGTACGCAGAAAGTCTAGTATGCACACAGAGCAGAGCTTGGACAACAAGGCATCTTGCATCATCTTCTAGTAGTGCAACCAGCCAATTCTCCTCCCCACCCATTGAAGCCAAGCTACACCCTGGGGAACACACACCTGAAGCAGCCCTGCCAATTGCAGGATCAGGAATGGACCAAAGAGGGTACTGGAGACCTTAGAGCTTTTCCAGCTCTCTAGATTGTGCTGTGGTTAGAGGGAGGAAGCGAGAGTTTCTTCTTAGAAAAAGGCTTTACCGGTTTATTGTACAACCGGTTTATTGTACAACATGTATTTATACACATTTTCCCTGCCCCGGGGTACTCCAGCCAACTATAAGCAGCACCCAACCCAGTCAAGCTACCTTGCTGGGACAAACTTGTTTCTAGGCATGATGGGAGACTAGGTCAGCCTAAAATCCCCTGCAGAACCCTTGGGTGGGAAGTTTCAGGGAAGAAATGAATCTCCTCAATTCCACCCACTGGAATGTCTCTGCAAGCAATGAGTACCAGCTCTTCAAAGCAAGTCTACCACCCCTTGTCAGGGCCTACTGCTGAGTCAATAACATCTCATGATGTATTCAAGGTTACTATCAGACCCAGCATTATCAGCATGGACATCTGATCTGCCTATTGCCCGGCCGAGATACCTGATCCCGGATATTAATGCTGCCAGCGATATCCCATACTGACGCCTGACTGGGTCCAAAACAACCGGAGGAATTCAGAGCCTGCTATGGTTGGCCTACCATCATCTCAGCAATTTCCCAGCATTTGGGAGGTGACAGGGAAAGTTTTAAGAAGTTCTGTATTTTTAGAGTGACTTATAAAGCTTCTGAATAGCCTAAGAATGCTCATTTGTAAACTATCCATAGTTCCAATTCCAGATGACATGAAAATTATCCTATTTTTCCAATCTTGTTACCTAGAGGCTCAACAAGATCCACACTATTAAATACACAGCACAGAATCTACAATCACACTCACCCACTTCCTCTGAACCAGTTTATTCAGCTTTCACGTTGCATGGCCAGGGAACTTCACTTATACCCCAACAAGGTAAATCTAGTTCAGTACCAATAGAAACCTAACTATAACTCCTGGGCCTGCTCTGTAGGTGGCTTTTATTGAGTCTAGATTTGAACAGAGAATCTCTGTTCATAATTAAGTTATAGCTTGCACCTTCCTTTATTTGGCATTTAACTATTAGATGGTTTTAAACAAAACAACAGAACACTTATGAACAGCAGGATAGCTGCTGTGTGACCTTTGCCTCTCCCAGACTTTTTCTTGTCTATTTAGAGTGCAAGGCTGATTTGTACAGTATCTTATACAAGAGGGCCCCTAGGCACTGTCGTGATACCCATAAAGAAGAAGAGGCTAGTTTGTTGTAAAACTGCATGTCCAACACGTTAACCATCAGCAGTAGCCACTATAGTGGCTATTGCTTCAAAACTGGTTGGCCACCACAGCTGTAAGGCATAGGCCAGTGCAATCATGGTAACAAGTTAATTCACAGAGTGCTCTACTTCATCTCTGGTTAATTCCTTGCCCTACTAGTTATATAAGAACATAACATAAGAACGGCTGTACCGGGTCAGAGCAAAGGTCCATCTAGCCCAGTATCCTGTCTGCCGACAGTGGCCAGCACCAGGTGCCCCAGAGGGGGTGGACCAAAGACAATGATCAAGCGATTTGTCTCCTGCCATCCTCCTCCAGCCTCTGACAAACAGAGGCCAGGGACACCATTTCTATCCTCTGGCTAATAGCCTTTTATGGACCTAACCTCCATGAAATTATCTAGCTTCTCTTTAAACTCTGTTATAGTCCTAGCCTTCACAGCCTCCTCTGGCAAGGAGTTCCACACGTAGACTACACGCTGTGTGAAGAAGAACTTTCTTTTATTAGTTTTAAACCTGCTATCCATTAATTTCATTTGGTGTCCTCTAGTTCTTCTATTATGCAAACTAATTGTGACGTAGTGGGGGTACCTGGGCTGTGAGTGACCTCCACTGGCTGCTATCTGCAGCATGGCCCAGCAGGGCAGAGGATGAGTCATTATGCAAAAGGGGCTTTGGAACCTGTCTGACCAGCTACCCCCAGGGAGAGACACAAAGGAAGGTGGAATGCCGCCCCTGGCTGGGGGCAGGGCTGGAAGTGAGTGAGTTAGTTTCTGTCTGGGTATCATGGAGGAAGCAGCCAAGCCAGGGGCTGGGATTTTAGGGCCCAATCCCTCCACCCCATCTCAAGGGGGAGGGGGAGCTAAGGCATCCTGGGCCTGGCCCCTGTAATTGGATTGCATCTATGCTGTGCTG
>JANRFK010005987.1:1739708-1752406 GCA_030068395.1 Apalone spinifera | reverse complement strand
ATATCTACTGGATCCCCCTTATCTGCATGTTTGTTAACCCCTTATATGGGAGTTCAAAGCCATTACGACAAGCCCTCACTCACGGACTTCAATGGGAGTTTTGTACATGGGACATTTGTAGTACTGAGCTTTAACACTGTCAGAGCGTGGCAGAGACACTGCACCGGCTTCTCCCAGGGCATTTCCTTAAAGAGGATAATTTTGAGCAGGGAAATCAAAGCAGGATTCACTGTATGAATACACAGGGCAACACAACAATTCAGTATTCATTGGCTGCCCCTAGGAGAACCCAAATAACTGGCTAAAACTCCAAAGTATTTCTAGAACAAGAACCAATTTGAAAGGGTAGGAATGGGCTCATTCCTTCCAAGCCCTTATTCCACAGGTGAACAGGACCACACTTCTAGTAGAAGGGAATCCCAGACTGAGACAACCGTGCACGTTTTAACAGCTGTGATCATTTTAAAACCTACCAGCTCACGATCTTCGAGTGGAAGTTATCTGAAAGACACTTCTCTCTGCATGTGACCAACTGGCCTCCTGCCTCAGAGAGAGTTAGGAATAGGGTATATAACTTAGAATATTTCAGAGTCAAATGATGAACCCACTGCACAGCCTGAGTGAACAGGTTTGGTGCTAGGAAGAGCCTTAAAATACTGTCTCCTAATGGTAGATGTGTGACAGCACTTACAGAACAAAGCCATTTGAAGCTGCTCTTCAACTAAGCCATTAGAACACAGCACAGCTCACTACATAACAGAGTACCTAGAATTCCCCGGCCCTCTGTCACATGACTGTGTGCTACTATTAGTGCTCACACCAAGTGTCAACCTGAACACAGAACGTGGGATTTAGAATGGGCAGCTTTCTGTGAGCACAGAATCCACCCTCACTGCCCAATTCAGTGACGCTTCCCTGCCAGGCTAAGCTATATGAGCTCAGACCCCTCAAGTATCTGTCAGAGACAGGCATGACTCAGCCCCGGTAAGGGCCCAAGCAATATTAGTCATTCCTGCAGCCTGTTTGATCCGAAACATTCCACATCTTCCCATCAAATGGCACTTTATCGTTTTGTGTGGAAAATAAAACTAACTAGTGCATTTAATGCCCATGAAACAAGTCATTTGTGTAGGTTTTAAATAGCTTCTCGTAGGCCACACCACACAAGAATCTCACTGGCTTCCCACCTAGCCGCCCACCACTTCTATCCCCCAAATTATTCCAAGAGCCAGAGAACAGAACACAGAGCAGAGGCAAAGTAAGGCTACAACTCACTATGCATTAAGGACGTGGTTTCCAGCTCATGTATACATACTTGCAGTACTTCTCACTGAGCTCGGGCAAGGATAGGTAGCAGCAGTGGAGGTATGGCTTAGCTGTACCAAGTACAAACCCACTGAACCCCTGGATACATACCAGGCATTGCCACTGCTAAACTCTGCCACTGCTGCCCATGCTACTGTGACCATCCTGGTATTCATGTTTGTGCTCTCATCATGCTAGCACAAGGATGTGTGCGCAAACTGGCAATCACACCCTGAGCTCATAGTGTTGAAGTAGCCTGTTACCCTGGTCTTTCTGGAAGGGTGGAGAGCAGCCAGACTAAGTAACCGGACTCTATAATCCAGGGTGATAACAGACTTCCCTTCCCTACCACCTGCCAAAGGACACTTGGCCTGCACCCCCACTCTTTAAGGTGTCCCTACTGTCAGCTGATAACTCCATGGCTCAGAGTTATACTTGGGCAAGACAACACATGGCAAGGAACAAATCTTGGGCCTTTGCATCTTGAGATAAACAAGCCCCATCATCACCTATTCTGGCTGCCAGATTCCTCATCTTCCTGAAACTTAGCCTGATTCATGACCTCCTCCAACCCCTGCCATTGATAAAAAAAGTTAGTGACAGGAAGAGCCTCTTTAGTACAGGAATGGAATGAGACTAGCAACATCCTGGGGTCTCTGGGCAGTCTATCTGCTACTTTTTCCACTCAGTCACTGGTAAAAACGTAAAAGCACACAAGGCTCACTCACATCCTCCCCATTCTCTACCTTTTTGTACTGGCTGTATCTGCTGTGCCCCCAGCAAGAATACTAATGAGCAATAACTACATTTAGACTGTCAGACTCTTGATCGCTCCCCTATCAAAGTTCTCAGGACAGGCCTAGGAAGTAAACAGCTGGCAAGAGCCAACACATCAACATTGATTTTTTTTTTAGCTGGTTAGTTATTAAAATGTTTGAGAAACAAATTACATTTCTTTCATCGATTTACTATTGCTTTCCTTGTCTTGAAATAGGAGCTGGAAGCATTTTCATACACAGATTGGAAGATGGCCCACTTCACTATCACTTTAGCAAGTGCACCTACATCCTTTACTGAAATACTATTTGTGCATTTAATATTCTCTGGTGAACCACAACAGATGTCTTATACCTCTTACAGCAGCAGCACATGGGTTCTAGCAGAAAGGATGCCACTGCCCCAAAACTGCTGTTTCATAATGGCCAATGCTAAACAATCTTGCTCTAAGTTTGGGCCAGGCAGTCTGCAGAACCTGACTACATCCTGCCTGCAGAAAAGAGCACGATATAAGCTATCCAAATGAAGCCCAGGTCTCTTAGCCTGACATTTCCCAGGAACCTCCTTGTGAGGAACAAACCAAACAATTGTCAAATCTGAGGGCTGACTGTGGCACATGTAACTTGCAGCTTTAGCAGCACCAGAATATAAGCTCAGACACTATCTGCAACCAGCTAGGTGCAAACTAATGCAAGAAGTCTCTTATCACAAAATCAAGCTACAGTTGCCAATGCATGATCCATTAGCAATTGTAGGTTGATGTGTGACAAGAGACTCAAGGATTCATCCTTTCCCGGTGCTCACTTAGTATCAGACTCTGGTGTGGTGAAATAAGTGAATTACAACATAGACTCTACATCTGCCAGCTCCAAACGGCACGTGCCAAAGCACCTTCAAAGAGAAAGATAAAAGGCTCACCCAAGAACTGAACCCGCAGGCACAGAAAATAAAGCCTCACAGAAGTAGAGACTACTAAGAATAAATAGTATTCTTTGGCATTCTATGGATCCACTCCCCTGGAACCCTTGAGACCCATTCAGAGCAGCCAGTGTGGAGCGTAGGGGAGCACACAGCCAAGCACAGGGACAGACTATACGACGAGTGCTCCTCTTTCTAACATCTCTCTGGGAAATGGTGTTTCTGAAGAAGCCAAGGGGTTAGTACTGAGCTGCTGTGCCAACCCAGAGCTGCAGCTGGTGGTAAGTAATCTGGCTTTCACCTTCAGGAGACTGCCTCTGCACTAGGGATGTAAAGGGGTCAGTGGTTACCACCATGCCTACCGGGGTCACTGGTTAACCAGTGCCCAGCCTGGCTGGTGCAGCCCCCTGCCTCACCCACAGAATCAGTTAAGCAGTTAAACATTGTTTAACAGCTTGACTTTCTAAATGGGAATGTACAGCCCTACTCTGCACCTTACAACACGAAGGGCCACTTGCTCTCAGCAGGGCCCAATGTAAGCAAGCATTGCTAAAGCCAGTACAGAAGGCGATGCTGATAAGAGGTCTGTAACAATCCATATCTTCTAAAGCAATTACTGCCCATGCTTATGAACAAGCTGCAGATTCACAGCTTTCATACACAGCTCACCAAGCTCATGCCTTCATGAATTTCAGCTCAAACAGCTGATCTGGTTGCCTCAAGAAGCTGGCAAATTACTTCTTATCAAGAGGTATTGGCCCTTCTTAGGAAGGCCATGTACGGTCAGTGCAGCAAAGCCAGTTTCTCTGACAGCAGGACTAGAGAACCTGGGATCAAATGGGGAAATCAAATTCCAAAAGCCGCTAGAGAAGCTCGTAAAGAACATCAGGCTATGAGTAACTGCTGGGACTGAAGTTCAGGAAGCCACAAATCCATGCTTGGATCCCTCAAACCTCCACTGGGATCTCTCAGCAACCTATACTTTCTCAGTGATGTCACTGCATTTCAAGAGGTATGTGCCTGGACCACTGACACTTTCCTGGATACTGAAGGCTGATGAATGCCAAAACAAATCTAAGAGACACTAAAGAGAGAAACACCTTACTGCATCTCATTCTGCTCTCCCTAGAATGGCTCAATTCCCTGAATTCACATTCTGGAGCTCTGGTGAGAAAAACCTAACAGAAGCAGTAGCAGAGAAGTCTCCCTAAACAACATTGCAGGATGCCAGGTGCAGGTCAGCTTTCAACCTGAAAACACTGTGGGTCTTCATAAACTTTCAGGACAAGATGTGCGGACTGAAAGGGCACAGAACAGCTTTCCCTTTGAGAGACTGCACTCAAGAAAAGAAAAAGCACCAAACTGCGCTGTTCTCCGTTTCTCTACGTGGTTTGTTTCCACTTCCAGACCGGGCAGTTACTCTTACACTTTGAGCCTGGAAAAAGGGATGCTGCAAAATGACCAGATAAAGGGGAATGCAGTTTGTCATGCAGATAGTATTGAACTGTTTACTGTGCAGTCATAGATTAATTAAGCTGGCAATTGTTTCCAACATCTACACAGACAAAACTCCATATACAACCAATGGAATTTAGTGACAGTGGGGAATGGAAACATAGAAAGTTTATGCATTGCCTTCCAGAACCTCTAGTATGGTAAATGTCACTGATCTACCCTATTCACACAGGCCTTTTTAAAACTACGCTGATGCCAGGTCTACACTACACATTTCCACTGACATACTGGTCAGGGAGGTGTCCTTTTGTCAGTATTGCACAGCTTATTTTAGAGGGATTAAACGGTTAACCAATAAGCATACCGATATAAGCATAAGGTTTACCAGTACGCTTACTGCTGAACTCTGGCGGTGGCAGGCGGCAGCCAGTGGCAGGCCATGAGGTTAAAATGGTTACCTGGTTAACCACTTAACATCCTATCTCGGGGTGGTAAAATAAGCTATGCTAGCTAACATGCAGTTTTGCCACTATACGCTGCATCCACATTGGGAGTGTAGTATATCAGTACAGCACATTCAGCATAGTGCTCCTAGTGCAGCTACTACAAGGTAAACCCACCAAGGTCAACCCACGTGGAGATATTGTGCAAGACTTCAGCAAGTTTACCTCACAGTGGAGCTAAAGCACCTTGTTTTTCCTGTGATTTTATCACAGAACAGCTCACGCATGTAAAAAAACAAAACAAAACAAAAACAAACACACATCTTTTAGGTGGCAAAGAAAAGGCCTTTGTTATGGCCAAGGTTCAAACCAAGGCTCACATGCGTAGTAGACCTGATGTGTTAGCTCCAGGAACATACTTCTTAATTATGATGGGGGTGGTTAATTAGTCCTATCAGTTCAGAACATCTGCATACACAGGCACAGAATATCATCAATGCATCAAACGCTGAAAACAATCCCTTTTGACCCTTTTTTGCCCTGTTTCAATTCCTTCCTACTGTTCTACACCAATCCAACAAACCACTGTGCCTGGCAGCAAGCTGCTCCTGGCTCCTTACAGTATGCCGCAAGCCCATTCCCCAGTCCAAATGCAGCCAAGCAACTCCCAGCTGCAGATTTTCATGTTTACTCAGCAATTTTCTTTGCTTCCCAGTCACAGTCCCAGCACAGCTCTCTCCACCTCCCATGACTTAGCTTGTCAATTTCACTTAGAATTGAAAATTCCCATGAACAGCCAATGAATAGTCCCGATACAAAACGACAGCAGGATGCCTCTTAGGGTGCATGGGTGGATGAGGGTAGCTTGTCCAGCCACACCTCAGAAGGGAAAGAGATCCTTGAAAGTTAAACTGTAGCCATTGATTTCCTGAGTTGCTCTGCTACTCCTGACTAGTATGCCTGGTGCAATTTGTGATACTCACACATCACACTAGGAGCACTAAGCAGCGAACCAAAGCAAGTAAGCTGAAAGGTAGGTTTGATGGCCTCTGGAAGAGCCACAAAATAAAGACAAAAATAATTATTTAAAAGACATCTGATCTACCAACTAGCTTACATGAAATCCATATAAAGTCACTATTCCAACATTGATTGCACTTACGCAGGAATGTCCAGGGAGACAGCAGCCCATCCACGAATGATGAATAATCCCCTACTTACAACTGGCTTTGCTGTCAGCAGACACTAATCAGCTCTTCCTCCAAATTGCTGCTACTGCTGGTGCTTCCCCAATTCTGGCCTGTGGGGTCTCTCCCCTTCAGCTGGAATCATGCCTCCCTACCCAGGCAGACAGATATGCACTAGCTCCACACTCACTACTGTAAAAGTAGTAGTGTGGATGTTGCAGTTCAGGCTTGCCACTCCCACATCCCACCTCCAAGCCCACCCAACCCCCGGGTCTGAACTCAGGCAGCTAGCCCCTGCTGCTGCCTGTACACAGCATCAGCACTTCTATTTCTAGCATGCTAGCTCAATTAACGCATGCCTGTGGACCCTGAGAGTCTGCAGAGTGCCGAGAGTTCACATTGTGTGGCTTTCATTGTCTCCAGCTGCTTCTGTGAGCATCCAGGCTCTCAAGTGGAAGGAAGAGCCAAAGGCAACAGGAATCGTCAGCCAGCCTAGCTGCCCCCCGGGGGCCCTCTGCTGTATAGGGGGATGAGGTGAAGGAGCTACCTTCACCATCAGTGAAACTGCAGCTGCCAGGGAGCGGTAGGAGATAGGAACAAGAGTGCAGCGGCGGTAGGAGATAGGGAACCAAGTACCAGAGAAAGGTACCAGACAGCAGAGAAGCATGGGCAACAGAGGAAAAGATGAGCCCGGGTAACCAGTCTGATTTTAACAAAATACTTATTGCACTAATGACATCAAAAATACACTGAACGCTTTCCTAATGTCACTTCACTATGGAAACAACTGCCAGAGGCATGGTAAGCGATCAGCAACGGGAGGAGAAGTGATGCCCCCAACTGTGAATGGAAAGAAGGGCATCCAAGAGACAAGATCTCTACTGAGATGTGCTCCAGCCTACTAAATAAGTTTGAGAACCCTTGGCTTACACAACTGTAAACCCAAATCCTGCACACCTCACTAGGGATGTAGCATCCCATTTAACTGATTAGCCAGTTAAACTTGAAATTTAACCGGTTAACCAATTAAGAGGGGGTGCTTCAGCCGGGCTGGGTTGGAGCACCTCCCCCGCTGTGGCCGGGCTGGAGCAGCACCCCACCGCAGGCAGAAACTGCTCCAGCTTGGCCGGAGCAGCTATTGCCTGCACCCCCCTGGGCCCACCACAGCCAGCCAGAGCAGCCCCTGCCTGTGATGCATCGGGCCTGCTGTGGACAGGGGCTGCTTGGACACCTGGAGCAGACCTTGTCCACAGCAGGTTCGGCAGGGCTGGAGCCAGTGCTTTTTTTGTTTAAAAAAAAAAAAAAAAGTGCCGGACTCCAGGGGAAAAGTTGTTAAGCTCTGACTGATGGTGCCAGTACTGCATCTGGAGGCGCCGCTACTGCGTACCGGACAGTACCGTCACAAAAAAGCACTGTCTGGAGCAGCCCCCCTGTCCATGGTGGGCAGGGAGATGCTCCAGCTCCCATGGGTTAACCTTTCACACCCCTACTCCTCACTCAGGCATTCACCTATGGCTTATAGCCTTAGAGAACAATCTCTATCCAACCAATGAACTCCTTTGCCATTGAAGACTTTCTTCCCCTGCTACCAGCTACTGGATGTCTGAATTGAACATGTTGTGGTAGAGAATCAAGGTGAAGAATATTTGCAGAATGATTCCTAAAAACAATTTTATAAAGAGGTGGCAAAAAGTAAAATGTAATGGAAGCAATAAGAAAATCCGTCGCCTCTGAACAGGTGCAAAGATGCTGAGTGCACATAAATTAGCAGCTGTTTTCAATGGCTACATTTTAAATTCTGGAGAGGTTCCCATTTATCTAACAGGCCAGAATATTAGTGTGGCACTTTTAAACAAAAAACACCCTTAAAGTACTGCACTTTCATAAAGAACCTGTTATCAGTATGCCTAGTCCTGTCAGACATCAATGTCAAGGGAATGAGTGTAATAAAGGGAAATTGCCTTGTACAAATATATATTTAATAGTTTGTAATATTCCTTCCACAGTATTTGCTGAGAAAATGCTGCACAGTCACAAGCGTGTATTGGGTTCTGCTGGAAGTGTTATTTCAAAATAAGTAAGTTATGTATATGTATGAAAATCAGTGCCTGTTGATGCCACATATGAAATGTATACATGCTCAGATGTTAACAGCGTAGCGCATGTTTCATAAGCTCTGCAAGTTAGGGCAGAATTAATTGTCCTCAGAGCTTCAAAGTTTCCTCTGATTTTTCCACAGGGAGAATGAAAGCCAGCCAAACTCCAGCAGCAGCCCTCCCCATCAATTACATGATGCAACCCTGGTGTATTCAAAAACAAACTTTCTGAAGCTAGGCTGCCTTAACTTAGGCTCCTAAAAATCCAAGTTGTCTCCAAATTGAAGTGACCTACTTTTCACAGACCATTTGATTTGGAACCTACCTTTAAGCACCCAAGTGTGAAACCTGAATTTTGAGGGTATGCACATCAACAGCAACCTGTGATTCTGGCAACGCTTCCTGAGTCCACTCAGATCAGAACTGTTCCCTGCACACAGAGACAAACACAGGTAAAAGTGGCTACTTCAGCCCATCAGATTAAATCCAGCATTTTCAAATGTGCTAACCCAACAGGCATTGGGCTGCTCAATTGGATTGGAATTTGGGTTTATAACAGTCCATTTCTGACTGGCAGAAGCTGAGGCCAAACACTGCCTCATCGTTGTGTGAATGGAGGGCATTCTCCAACTGCAGGCAGCTAGTGCAAGTTCTCCAAACAATAAGAAAGTTGCCCCTCAAGCCCTTGTTGTGATGGTGGAGAGAAAATTGTCCAGTTTGGAGCCTGGTCTCGCCATCCGTCCAAGATATCTGAGCTGCACCTCTCTCCTAGTAAATACTGGAGGCAGTTCAGACTTGCCAATGGAGCTCTAGGGCTTGGCCATAACTCCTGCCCCACCCAAACGCCTGATTTCTGCCTCCAGTGGTGCAAACAGAGCAGACTCCAGGACTCTCAACATGCTTAACCACTGACACTCCAATTTTTAACGTTTCTTGGAGGCAGCAGTGAGCCCCCTTCCTTTTTGGAGGTCCAACATGCCCAAAGCTTTGCTTCCCAAACAAAACTATCTGCCAAATTCTTTCTCCATCATGATCAAGGTTAAGAGAGTTCAGAGCATCACCTCCCTAGAAATGAAAGTGTCCAGGCTGGCCCTTCAAGATTTCCAGGAAAACTGAGGAAGGTGCACATCCTTAGCTATTTACAGACGATGGCCTTGGGACACAAACTAGTAAGAGGACACAAAAAGCTCATCAACAAAGTGATGCAGATTCTCTCCTGATTGGAGGTCACTTCCACCACAGCAATTCACACAGAAGGGACATTGAACACTTCAGCAAACTGGCAAAACCCATCAGCTGACAAATAACTGTGAACAGTTCCTGAACAAAGTGGTATTCCAGCTGATATCCAAGGGACCAGACTGTTCTTATGTGGACCCATCACCCAAAATCTAAGCTCCTGCTCACCAGAGCAGACATCACTGGGAACGGATGCTCTGGTTCACAAATGGACATATCTCATATGTATCCTTTCCTTCCTTGTATGGGAAGACAGAAGGAATACGAGGAAAATAAATTAACGAGGTAATTCTAGTCACACTGAATTGGCCAAAGAGACTGAAGTTCTCATGCCTAATGGAACTGTCAAAGATTTCCAACCTATTTCTCCAGCTGACAGGACTTTCTATCCCCAAGTTGGCTTTTGCATCCCAAATCAGGTTACACAAGTCTAACAATCAGCTATTGAGCAACAACAGATGGGATATTATTCCAGTGTAATAGATACCCTCCGAACTCTCTACCCTCCTGCACCTCACAGATTATGGACAAATCGCTCTTACTAATGTTAAGATCTAAGAGACCAAACATCCTGGTTCTGCTGGATTTCTTACAGAACAGCCGAGACCGTCACACACTGCATCTGACATCTCAGAGCTAAATAGTGCCATGCTGATCCAAGACTGTAGCAGACCAATGGTATTAGGATTCCTGGGTGGTGGCAGGATCTCTGTACAAATCAATAGTGAGGCCTATCAGCCTAGCCTGGAACCTGCACCAAAATAACAAACTCTCACAGTAATCCATTGGAACAATGGGCCTGTACTCTTGATTCATGAAGATATAGCTCTTGGTTGAAATTCCATCAACTAAAATAAGACTAGAGCCTTACTGGGCATCACAAGAGCATAAGGTAAGTCTTTATACTCATTCATTACCCAGGAAATTCTTCCTTCCACACATACCAAGAGATCATTTTTCCTGAGTTTTCCCCAAAGCCTAACCAAGCATAAGAAAACCATGAAACTGTGGCATGCTACATGCAAGACCAGCTAGAGGGATTGAGTGCAGCATCAGCAAAACATATTCAACACCAAACTGGTCTCAGAAGGGACAATGCCTGCTCCATATGTTCTCCAGCAGCCTTCTGGTCAGAAAAACTGGTTGTCACCAGAAGAACTCTGTAAAAGGGCACTCACCAAATCCTTTATTAAAGCACTACAAGCTCGACCTGCTAACCTCCACAGCAGCACAGTGGCAACTGCAACATTAGATTAATATTAATTAGATTAATTCTAGGGAAGAGAGAACTTCTTTTGTCTTATTCAACTCTCTCCCTGACTTTTTTTTTTTTAACTGGTCACTACATATCTCGGTATGGGAATGAGATCAGGATTCAGAAGGGAAAGTTTGTTACCTAAACATGATGTCTTTCTGGGACTGATCTCTCCCCACGTCTTCCCAAAGTGAACTCTTCAGGTATGTCTCAGAGAACTTCTTCCTGGGATCATGTATACTGTTATCCCAGATGAACAAGCATTTTCCTTAGAAAGTTAAAATGTATGGCGGAAGGGTCATGACCAAGTATGAGTGCCATAAGCACCACCCAGAACGGACTCTGATACCTCCCAAATGTCACAAATGGATATCAATACCAAAAAGTTATTAAGGGAACAATTTTTCCAACCTTGAGAAGTTGGAGGTAGAATGGTTTATTATGCCAAGTACACCAGGGGTTCTTAACTATTTTGTAGCAAGAAACACGTGACTGTCTTATTGGGGGCTAAAGAGTTGTTGATCTTCTACCCACGAGTCTAAGTCAATCTTTATGCAGCTAATATTGACAAGAGACAGAGAACACAGAGGTAACTGTGGACACAAGACATCCCCTTTTGCAACAATGAAGATTTTCTATTATTGTCGGGAGTTATTTTCCAGACTACTCCGGAATCTGTTTCCATCAGGTGAACTGGACCTTTAAAGCACAATTTTCATTCTATCCAAGCTGGACCATCCTCTAGTTCATATTAATAGCATAGTTAAAGTGTTCAGATCAGAAACATCCAAGGTGACAAGTCTATTTTAGTTATGTCAGTGCAATTTAAGTATATAGTTACACAAATCAAAAGGGGAATTTTACATGTTTTAAACTGAACAAGGACAAATTAAAGAATGGAGATCAGAAATCAACTATTATAACTGACCATTTCAGACACACAACTCTAATCACAAGTGCATACTACAACATACAAACACTCTGTCCAGAGATGGGCACAGAAATCTCTTCACCTGTATGAAATCACAAGATGCCTTGACTAGCAGAGTGTAATATGCACTGCAGAGGCAGCATGCTCCAGCATGCAAAGGGAAGGGGAGGAGGAAGACAAGTGGCAATTTCAATCACCAGCAATCTCTCATTAAGGAACAGCGGTGACAGACTGCAAGAGCCCTAGTTAGGCAGGCGAATGATTGCTAGAATACGGCACAACGTGTGCGTGGGAAGGAGCTGTGAAGTTGGATCCTTCCTTGGGGTTTCAGCAAAGTGCTGCTTGTTCCCACTGCCTTCACCTGCCTCACACCAGATTTGGGATACTTAGTTTAAGCTTTTCAGGGCGTCCCTCTCCTGGTGAAAAGTCTCTCCTGAAGAATGGACCAAGCTAACTCCTAAACCTGCCCTTTTCTCTGCAGGAACAGAAATAGTATTTTCAATGACTCACTGGAGTTAAGTGCATTTGACATCATGAGCATATTTATGTATCCTAGCAACCATCTGACAGCAAACATTTTGCAGACCTTTCGCTTTTTCCAAACACAGCAGTGAGGATGGATTCCACCTCATTCTCAGCGAGACTACCACTTTTGGCAAGCAATATATAGGAGAGAGAGAAAGACAGAAAGAGAAAGGCATTCCAACCCTACTACCCAACAGTGCTTTCCAGGCCCTAAGGATTGCCTTCACCAAAAAAAGTAATCATCCTGAAAGTGGGCTTTAATCATAGGTTTGGTGGACATGAAGATGACTAACCAGCAGGGACAAACCACATTCAGCATCATAAAAGACAGCCATTGAGAAAAATCTACTAGGAGCAGGTTTTCTCTACAGACAGCTGACACTAGCCTCTGTCCAAACTGACCAGTCAGTTGTAGTCAGCATCATCTCAGCTGCCCAGACTGCCGAAGTCATGTGAGCACAGCCCCCAGCTCCTCCAACCGCTGCACCATCTCTGTGGGCCCTGAACATCACACAGCCCCTGTGCCTGGCAGCCCATGGACCCCCCCCAACAAGGACCCTGTGCCCT
>JANRFK010005987.1:1677398-1691389 GCA_030068395.1 Apalone spinifera | reverse complement strand
ACCCTATTTCGAAAAAAGAAACGCAGTCTAGACGCAGTTATTTTGAAAGAAAACTCTTCTTTCGAAATTACCCTTACTCCTTATAAAACGGGTCCCATATGAAGAGAGATTAAAAAGACTTGGACTTTTCAGTTTAGAAAAGAGGAGACTAAGGAGGGATATGAGAGGGGTCTATAAAATCATGCTGGTATGGAAAAAGTGAATAAGGAAAAGTTATTTACTTAGTCCCACAATAAAAGAACTAGGGGTCACCAAATGAAATGACTAGGCAGCAGGTTTTAAACAAACAAAAGGAAGTTTTTCTTCACTCAGTGCACAGTCAACCTGTGGAACTCCTTGCCAGAGGATGCGGTAAAGGCTAGAACTTTAACAGTGTTCAAAAAAGAGCTAGATAGATTCATGGAGGTTAGGTCCATCAATGCCTATTAGCCAGAATGGGTAGGAATGATATGCCTAGCCTCTGTGTGTCTGGAGGTGGGTGACAGGGGAGGGATCACGTGAGGATTCCCTGTTGTGATCCCTCCCTCTGGGGCATCTGGTATCGGCCACTGTCAGCAGACAGGATGCTGGGCTGGATCGACTTTTGGTCTGACCCAGTCTGGCTGTTCTTATGTTCTTATTCCGTGATCTTGATTTGCATAACATGGAAAAAGCACACATGAAAGGTGTATGCAAAAGAACAGCATGTCACCCATGCAATCCCTTCTCCCTGTGTCAGCCATCCCGCAGAGACAGGCAGAGGTTCAAACCAGTCTCCAGAGGAAAGGGCAGCAGTGTGCTCAGAGGGCGGCTCCCACCTGTTTGTTGTACACTGAAACATCCCCGGTTCATTTAAACCAAGATCCTCACCCATAGCCTGACACGCTCCCATCCGCTTGGTCGGACTGGTAGAACAGGTCTGCCTGGTGGCTGTTAGAAAAAGTAGCTTTATCAGAGTGTGATCCCAGAGCTAGACTCCCTGGAAGCCTTTGTATTGTTCAGATTTGCCTGGAGGAGAATTTACCTCTCCTGGAAAGGTTCCGGTCCTGGGGACTATTTGGTGGAGGGTAGATCTACTTGTCCTCACTGTGAGACGTCTATACACCCACTATCATCTGATGTCAGAGGGGTGACCAAGGGGCAGGGTGAATTTCCACTGGTGGTGCACATCCACACATGTTCTGATGCATATATCAAAATTTATTCCACACATGGATGGAAAAAGAAATGAGAGAGAACCTTACTAGGAATGACCAGCTGGTGGTACATGGGATCTAATGACAAGGATTGGAGATGGGGAAATCCTTTTTAGGTCAGCTTTACCCCAGGGTGGCTAACATGGCAGCTTTATGGCTCCTGTCCCCCCCTCCATGGCTGAGCCGAAGCACACGGTTTCTTTCTATTGGTGCTAATGGGTTTGGATCTGTGAGTGTGGCTAATGAATGCAGAGGGTGAAATCCAGAGTCACAAGGTTAGCATTGCCCCTCCCTGACAACCACCAGAAGCCACAGGTTGAGCCAAGTGTGGGATTTGCATGGCATTTGGGCAGCAGCAGCTCGGCGGGGCGAGGGGCGGGGTGTGTTTCTAGTGGAGCCCAGAACCGCGGCGGGATGAGAACTGACACAGGAATACACAGCTGCACTCTCCCCAGGTAGCTTGGCCCACGCCCCCACACCCTGCTCAGGGCCAGTGCGAGAGCTGCTGCTTCCTCCAATGGCTGCTGAGCGTCCGAGGAGCAGCACAGGGGCGTAGTGAGTGAGGCCCCGGCACCCATGCAAGCAGTGTTATTCCTTAGCTAGCAGGCTCAGTGTGAAGAGAGTGCAGAGGGCCCAGTCATGAAGAATTTGCAGGCCATGGTCTGGGCCCTCCTGTTGGATCGGTTAGTGCGGCCCTTTGTGCCCAGTGGTACCTCACCTGCTCTGAGCCAGGGACACTTGGCAGGTGCCTTTCCTGTGCCCAGGGTCCAGCAGACCAGACCTCCATGAGGGCACAGTGGCGGCCGTGGGGACCAGCTGAAAGACAGGAACTGGAGTAGTCAGTGGAGAGATGAACAATGGGCAAAGTGGACAATGGGCAGATAAGGGACTGGGTGCCTCAGAACATGGCTAGCCTTTCCTTTAGGTCAGTTCTGGATAAAAATGTACCAGGTGCTTCCCTTCTACACATCCCCACCCTTTGCCTTGGTTCTCTTGCATACCCAGTTCTCCTGTCCCCTCCTTTTTCTTGCCTCTCCCTACCCCAGCCCTCTCCTGCTTCTTCCAGCCCTTAGTGCTGGAGCTGGATAATTGAGGTAGGTTGCAGGGGGTTATTTACAGTGAGACACAAGCTGCCACCTGCTTTTTATTACTGTCTTACTGGCAGGACAACTTCTGCTGAGTGGGCAGAGCTAACAGCACCAGGTTACACCACGGTCAGGGGCTGTCCGCGACAAAGACACGAGGGTTTGAAATGACTGGACAGAACATTTAATAAATAAATAAATTGGGGGCATCGCAGTGCAATGTCTCCTAAGAGGGCACAGCAGCCATGATTTTGTTACACACACACACACACACACACACACACACACACACACACACACACACACACACACACACAGAGGAGCGCTTTACATGCGGAATCCCTGATTGCTGGCTCCTTTCAGGCCCCGGGATTTTGTTTGGTGAATGCTCCCAGCTATAAAGCAGTCGGGGCTGTGGTCATAGAGCTGTAAGATCAGGCAGCGCCTGGCTGGGATTGGAGTGGGAACTGCCCTGAAGCTGTCAGACAAAAGAGCCAGCAGTGCTCTGGATGAGAGACGAGAGGCAAGCCAGACGGAGAGAACTCAGAGGGCAACGCTGGCTTGATGCCATAGCCCATGTATGCAGAGTGACCAAGGTGGTTTTAGTGGAAAATAGACTTTTCCCGTTTTCAGCCAAATCAATAGGGCTTCCTGGCTACAGAGGACACGGAGGGAAACACTGCTGAGATCCCCGTCAGGCCTCCACATTTGGGGCCTCAGGCAACAGTGGAAGCAGGTCTCCCTGGCGACATAGGGACTAGAGATAGCAAAACCCTCCTAGATCCCATCAGGCCCACCCCCTGCAGCCAGGACAGAGTTATTTCCTACTGGCCTGGCCCAGCATTCAGTGTCTGGTTGGAGCTCTGGGGGAAGGTGTTGGGGAACAGGCCTAGAACGGGTTACACCCCTTTTTATTTACATAGTAATGTGGTTGACGGTGCAGAGCCCAAACCTGCAGCCTGCCTGGGGCAGCCCATGGGATTATTCTCAGGAAGGGGAAGCCGGGCCCATCATTGGGCCTTCACTGTTTAAGCGCGCACTGAAATGGGACCCCTTGCGTGACCTCTGGGGCTGATGCCCCGCCTACCAGCTCCTCTGCCAACACAAGGGAATGCCAAACCCAAAAGAGAGCTGGGCTGGGCCTGCCAGGTGTCTGTGTATTTAGTGGAGAGCAGAGACAAACAGGGGTGTTTTGTTTGAGCAGCTGGGACATGCATGCAATAGGCTCTACATGCAAAGGCTCTTCCTTGAGGCCTGGCCAGGAGCTGGGAAAGCACTGCCCGAAATACCCTGGTCTCCTTTATAAGGTCAAACCAACGATGGCCCTTCCACCCCTCTGATCTTATCCAGGGCCCCCAGCCCCACCTCTCCCCCTTAGAGACCCCTCTCTCTCAAGGCCCCAGAACATGGAGACTTTCCTTGGAGGAGGCGGGAAGGATGGGGTCCCCTATCCAGGCTGTCCTGCATTGGCCATGGAAGAGGGGTGGACACATGGATCTTTCACAGACGTCCAACCTTCCTGGGGCTGGAAAGAGCCTGCCGACTGGGTGGGTCTCTCTCGCTCTGTTGTGCAATGGTTAGTTTTCACAGCTCAGTTTCCTTCACTAGCCCAGTGATTTTCTCAAAGTTAATTGCCACCCCTAGCTACACGTCAGGCGGCTTCACAGTACCCCAGGCACACGTCTTTATATTCCACTCAAACTACGTTCAGAAAACATGCCGTTGCAAAGCCCAGTGCGCCAAAGGTCAGAACTGCCATTTACAGCTTCCTGTGTGGCCTCAGGCTGGTTCCCTTGGGCACATGTCTTATGGAACGGTTGCTAATTCCATGATCATTTGCCAGAGACTCAGAACTTGGACACATTTGGTTGAATTTTCACAGGAACTGCAAAAAGCACATCCCTGATCTGAAGGCCACCCCCTGCCAAATTTTGAGCATCTGTTCTAGGCAGCGGGGGTTTTCAGAACAACCCAACCAAATGGTTGTCAGTATGGGCCAAACAATGCCTTTTCCCTTAGCTGTGCTCTGAGAAATGACTGGACCATTGTAAGTGAAACCTTCCCAAAACAGTCAGGCTGAGGCAAGAACCCAGCATGGAAATGTCAGCTCAAACAGTTCAACTTTGGCAAAGTTATTGACGCTCTCAGCAGGTCTTAACTTTGGAAGGGTTGGACAACCCGCCCAACAGACGTTGCTACTTGCACCGTGTGGAATAGAAAAAGTTGTTACAATGAGTCGTGCTCTATGTCAGCAGCCCAGGCAAGGGAAGTCACCTGAGCTCTCCTGCTCCCCTCGCCTCCTCTTCCCTGATTCTGCAACCGTGTTTTCATTTGTAATCAAATGGGAAGTTTTTGTTTTGGTTTGTCACCAGCTTGGCACGTGAACAATGACATTCTTGCCCAAGCCGGCAGAGCCCTTGCTGGGTGCTGCAGGCCGAATGCCACTGCAGGGAAGGCTGTGGGGTAAGTTTCACACTGTGTCCTACAAGTATATGAAATGCAAAAGTCCTGTTTTTCTTCATTGCTTCCTGAGTCTGGGAGGCAGGTACCATGTGAGGTGAAAGAAGCGAAGCAGCTTCCTTCCGGCACAGGGTCATCACCTGAACGTAGTACCTCAGCCTGCATCTGCATGGCTCTCCCGACACTGGAGGTTTGTACATTTTTGGGTCGCTCAGGGAGCAGAGCTATTCTGCTGAACGCAGCAGCAAAAGGTGTCAAATGGGAGCCAAGCCAGTGAGGAAGTAACATGGAGATGCCACATGCTGCTCTTCTTTAGGTCTCTGCTCACTGGTGCCAGCCTGCAATGTCGGCATCACAGGGCACTTGCACAGGCCCAGCCAGCTACAGCTTCCTTTAGGAGAGCTGGGGTGCTAAACATATTGCATCCTCAAGACTGCAGCATTCAGGAGCCTCGTTAACTGGAAAGCCCCTTTCCTCAGAGTTCATTGAGAGACTGGAGAATAAGAGAGTCGGCTGGATTAGATATCTGGCCAGCAGAGGTAACACAGGCAATGGTTTCAGCCACTCACGCTCCTTTTGACTCAAAGTCTTCACATTGAGGTCTACAAACCTGGCCCAGCTTGCCCTCTGGAATCCTGCCGGTCTTCCCCAGGCGAGGGAGTTAGAACAAAGACATCCACAGCTTCTGAGAGCTGGCAGGGCCCGTGGTCTGAAGGAAGCAAGGAGCAGTGGCAGTGTTGGAGGAAAGTCTACAGTGCAATGTGCTCCGCACATGCCGTGCAGCATGGGGGATGTGCAAACATATTTCACGCTGGAGGGATTCCTTGAATGCTCCAATTCAGAGAGGTTGCAAAGTGCTCAGCACAGATCCATGTGATTCTTTGTTGTATTTTTAGGGATTCGTTATCAGACACATGCCCCGTGGAAGCGCAAATGATGACATGGTCTTCAGTTATCTCCTTCATTTCTTGGTCACCCAGATTTCTCCTCTTTGGACCTTTTCTGAAAAGCAGCCCTAGGAAGAGATAAGGACAGGATGTATTGGTAACTCCCCAGAGTTGACTGGAATCAGGGGGCAGTTCTGAGATTTAAGAGCAACACAGGATTCAAGAAGGAATGGATGCAAGCTGTGACTTATCTACCCTGCCAAAGAAGAGGGTTTACAGCCAGGCACAGAAATGCCAGTCTAGAATTCTCTCTGTGATGCTAAATACACTTCTTAAGTGCCCAACAGTGCAGCTCCCGGGCGTTGGGGAGGGTATACTGGCACCACCAGATTAGCTTCTGTGTTTGTGCATGTGCATGCAAGTAGTGCCATTTGTGTTACTGCTGATTACTAAAGTTGGTCAGAAAATGGGCATTTTCCCACGGACAAAGGGGCACAGGGGAGCTGTGACCTTGGGCCAGTCTCCGCCTCCTCCCCTCTCATCTGCCCAAGGTGACAGCATCGTGGCCTCAACTTGCTGCTGTCCTGCCTTTGGCTGACAGCCTCATGGCACTGGGTAGCTGGTCCTTTTGTCTACCCCCTTAGTGCTGCACCCTGGCTGGCAGAGCTGGTAGCTGGGGAAGGTACACCCCCCCCACCTGAAGGAGAGGTTGGCCACAGGGGACTACACATGTCTGCTGCCCTTTGGACGACCTGGGGGCCAAGTGGTCACACCCTTCTGAGCTCTGGGTGACCTAGTACTTTAATAATAATAATAATGGAGATTGCCTATCTTCTAGAACTGGAAGGGACCTTGAAAGGTCATTGAGTCCAGTCCCCTGCCTTCACAGCAGGACCAAGTACCATCCCTTACAAATTTTTGCCCCACATCCCTAAATGGCCTCCACAAGGATTGAACTCACAACCCTGGGTTTAGCAGGCCAATGCTCAAACCACTGAGCCATCCCTCCCCCCCAGGCTGCAAGCCACCTATTGTTGGGCACAGACACCTGGCAGCAAGAGCTGTTCTACCGGCAATTTGGAAAGGCGCCTGAGCATCCCCTCAGCTCACCAGCCTGGTGGTGTAGTGAGCTCCCAGCAGGCTGCCTCTGGGGTGGGGTCGGTGCAGGGTCACATGGCACATGTTATACTGGTAAATAGCTTTGGGTGGTGGCCCTGTGCTAACAAAGTGCTCAGCCAGGCTTCACCTGATGGAAGAAACAGAGCCGGCGTGATTAAACTCCTAGAGTAAGATAGGGCGGAGTCCCCTGCTTTATAAATAGCAACAACGTCAAGCTACCATTAATTACAGCCCTTATCTGCAGCTGTATCAAGGAAACGCTCAAAGCAAGCAATCCCGGAAGCACACCCGTGAAAATACCTCCTGCAACTTGATGACATAGACATAGAGTAAATCATTGAACTGCGGGGTGGCAACGTCATACCAAGTTCATGGCTATTAAAATCTAACAACTTACATTGTGGCTTCCAAATGGTCCTTGTTCCACAGACATGGGGAACAGCATGGCTGCTTTCCACGGGTACTACAAGGAAAAGGAATCGAACCAAAGTAAAACATCTGCAAGTGGGTAATGGTGCCCTTTATAGCATCCGATCTAGCATCCATATAATATAGCATCCAATTCAGAACACCCCCCTCCCCCAGCTTAGGAACCCCACCTCAGCAGCGGAAACATATTTTGATTTTTTAAAACCATCCCATTGAACTGGAGTGCCTGGGGGAGTGATTTTCAGTCAGAGAACATCTGTAAACACTTCAGAGGGGCAATATGGCCCAATGGCTAGGACACAAAAGACTGACTCTGTTCCCAACTCTGACCCACGATCTTGGGCATGTTGTTTGCTTCTGGTTTCCCTTTGTCTGTTTAGGCTGTTTAGATTGTGGGGTGGAGACTCTCACCGAGTTTCGGTACAATGGGGCTCTCTGTTGTCACTATAATAACACAACTCTCTGTTCTGTCTGTACTATACCTAGCAACATGGGGACCTATGCCAGGATGGGGGTTCCTGGAACAACCACGATACCCCAGAACTAGGGGTCACCAATTAAATTAATAGGGAGTAGGTTTAAAGCAAACAAAAGGACGTTTTTATTCATGCAGCACACAGTGAACCTGTGGAACTCCTTGCCAGAGGACAATGTAAAGGGTTCAAAAAAGAGCTAGATGAATTCATGGAGGATAAATCAATGGCTATTAGCCAAGATGGGCAGGAATGGTGTTCCTAATCTGTGTTTGTCAGAAGCTGGGAATGGATAACAAGGGACAGATCACTTAATGATTAACTATTTTGTTAATTCCCTGTGGGGCACCTGGCATTGGCCACTATTGGAAGACAGGATACTGGGCTAGATGGACCTTTGGTCTGATCCAGTGTGGCCATTCCTATGTTCTTATATTCAAAATTAATAAAGTAATGATAACTTTTACTAGCTATTAATAGAAATGACCCTCTCCCTCATAAATCATCAAAAGAGGCTTTGTATTGTATAAACTGGGCATAGATAAACCATTCTGCATACGTACCACTGCTTTTATTTTATTTAGATTCTGATTTTGACTAGTGCTATAGTATCACCCATACACAGATTTAACATCCTTTACTCAATGGGCCAAATTTGTTCCATTACTCTCATTTGCCCAGGTCTTTTGGGGCAAGGACTGTCTTTGTTCTGTCTGTACAGATCTAGGTGGTCCCAATTCTCCCTGTGGTCCTGACGTGCTACTGAAATAGAAACAAATAATATAATTTCTGTCTTGCATCTGTTTACACCAGGGCTAAGTTTGCATCAGTGTCTCTATACCAATTACAGAGAACATAAGATTTTAAAAGTAAATTATTTTAATTCTTAGCAAATTCTTGTAGTTATTAGCCTCTTTGGCTTACAGCTTTTGCAGGTTCACACACCTAAGCCAGCCAGGTCCAACACATATACACCTCTGCAAACTTGGGCCAATGTGTTTCTTTAGCCTATACTTTTTTTCCCTTCAGTAACTCTGTCCCTAAAATGGGGATAAGATAGAAAATAAGACTGAAAGCTAACAGAATGTGTATAAACAGATATTGTTTGGCTGTAGAAGGTGTAATGCAAACCATTGATCTATATTTTCACCATTCATATTGTTAAAATCACAATTGTATTCAAAATAATTAAGTTAGGCTGTAAGTGATTAGTATAATATGAGTTTATATAAAATGTGCTCTGTATGTTTTCTTTCTATGTACAGACACACGGACAGACAGATAGATAACATTTAATAAAAAGGTAAGCGGGAATTAAAAAAAAATTACTTTGAGCCATTGGGCATATCAGGCAGACATTTAAATAAACATGGAGTAGTTTGGAAAAGTGTACAATTAAAAGAGGATAAACTCAAAGCAAAATTGTTGTGAGTTTAAACTGTATCATGCATGTTTTGTTAAATCCTGGATTTGGAGACAGGGCATCCGATAGATTCCTAGATTCAAAGTCCAGAAGGGACCATTGTGATCACCTGATCTGACCTCCTAACATAAACCATAGAAATTCCTGCCAAATATTGCTAGAACAGGTCTCCAAGCAAAACATCCAATCATGATTTATAAATTGCCAGTGCTGAAGAATCCCACCGTGCACCTTGGCAAGTTCTTCCAATGGTTAATTACTCACTGTTAAAAATCTACCCCATTTCCAATCTGAATTTCCAGCCATTGGCTTGTGTTATACCCTTTTCTACTCATCTAACAGAGCTCTTTAATCCCCACATGAGTAGTTATGTAACCGAGTCACAAACACTTTCTACCCCCTTGGAAGCTTTTACTATTTCTACCGCTAATTGTTATTGTGTGGATTGGAATTTGGAAATCTCTCTCCCAAATGGCCAAAGCTTTCACATTGGTAAACACCACATAAGTGTGCTCACAACAGTTAACTACATTCTGTGTGTGTATAGGATCAACCTGCAATTCACTGAGTCACTGACTTTATCCCCATCATCTCTATATAGCTGTTCTCCTGGGCTGTTATTACTATCAAAGAGGTGACCCCCCATTTATTTCAATAAGCCATTTCCATGGAACCTCCCAGTTTCTGTTACTTGGTTTTTCACTGGAGCTGGCTTCATCTTGTTGACTTTTCTTATTTGCACAAATTGCACCTGCTGGTGGATGGTTAATCACTCAGCATGTGCCATCTCGGAGCCAGGCTGTGGGAAGGGGACTCGGCTCCAGCATTTGCAATGTGAAGAACACACACAACACAGAAATGGTGTGTCTCTTGCTCTGTCTGCCTTGGAGTTCCTGTACCCCAGACTCACTGCCATCCTGCTGACATGTTAGAAAACATTTTGTACCCCGCTGTTAATTCATTCGAAAGCATCTTATAGATTAAAATAGCTCTAGGGGGGCTAAGTGCCATTATTTGTGGGAACACCCAGTAGCTTTGGCAAGAAATAATGCCAGACACAGTGGACTCTTGTTAAACAGCCTTGTGAATGTCCGACATACCTGTCCATTGGAAGAGTTGCCTGAGGGAAGACTGCATGGGAAATAACACTGTCACTGTCAGGGGTTTAAAGTTCTTCCTCAGCTGAATAAAGCTTTCAGATATTTCCCAGACGCTGAAATATTGCTTCTCCAGCCCGTAGCTGCTACCAAATGTTCTCTTGCAGTTGTAGATGAGTTAAAAGCTGAGTTCTTTAAAGGGGACCTCGATGTTGAAGGAGTACCAGAATATCCAGAAGACCAGGCTGAAGGCCAGCAGCAGTGCTCCCGAGTAAATAAAGAAGTCCCAATAGTCCAGATTGGCAAAAATCCCCAAGAGGAGGATGATCAATCCAGCCACGTCACATACAAAGGCAATGATGAATATCCCAGCACACCTGCCCATGTGTGTGGAGAAGACCATGGTGAAATCTGACCACTAGGAGAAATCTGACCACGAGGAGACCATCAGCAAGGAGAGCCACTCAGCTGCAGCACTGTGGCTTCCAGTCTCTCTCTCGCTTGCTTGCTCTCTGCAAGGAGGAAGTACGAATGTCACAACACACCTTTAAGAACAATAGGGAGGCAGTGCAAGATAATGCGTTAGCTGAGTTGTGGCTCTGTAATTACCCCACCCCTAAACACCTGGCTCTGACATCACCTTTCACCTGCCAAAGTTCCTGGTGGCAAGCATGGATGGTGCCTGGTGACCACTGTCAGCTGGGGCACCTTGTAACCAGTCTGGGTTCAGACGCAGAGCTTGGTCCTGAAATCCTCACTCAGGTTTCACTTCCTCAGAGCTCCAGAGGAGTTTGGTGTGAGTCTGGGTGGGATTCGAATTACAAAGCTGAACTGCAGATGCAATAATAACGCTTCACGCATCTATTACTCACCTTAGGACTTCAATGGAATTTACACCAGACACGTTCCTGCATCGGCTCTCACAACAGCCTGGACCCTATTATTGTCTTTGTGCAGGTGGGGAAATGGAGGTACAAAGTGGTGAAGGATTGTGCACAGAACTGACCACGAATGCTGGGTGCTGATTCTTGGCTCTCCATGGTAGCACCTCTGAAGATCAGGCCCCACTGTAGGTATCTCCAGTTAGACACCCCAGTAGAGGCTTCCTAGATTAGTATTCAAATATCCTAGTGGATGGCAGAGCAAAAAATAGACTTGTGGACTCCTTGTGTCCAGACTGGAAGGTTGTCTCCTCAGGCAGCAGCTGGGGCTGGTGGGAAGGGCACCAAAGTGGGAATTAGGACTCCTGGGATCTAGTCTTTGCCCTGCCAGGGAGGTTCTGCATTCCCCTGGCAATGTCACTTTCCCACCCCCGTGTTTAGATCAACAACTAGGAATGGTCTCTGGCTGGAGGTGCATCTATACTGGCACTGGAAGAGGTGTAACTGGCAGCTCAGGTAGATTTAGCTGGGCTACCTTTTATCAAGGGCACACTAAAAATAGAGCATAGCTTTTGCAGTGGGAGCACCCAGTACTTACCAAGGGTTTTAGAAGAGATCATCCTCCGGGCAGCTCACCCTCCTGTGGCTACCCAGTTACTTTCAGCCTGCTCACCGATCAGAGCGAGTACAGGCGTGTGTGCTGGATGGAAAGCACACCTCCAGCTCTGCCAGATGCTCCCAGAGCACCTGGGCAGCATGCAGCTCCCTGGGACCCTGATCAAATTGAGGCCCGTAGGTGCTGTTGTAACACACATACTGAATCACACTACTACTCATTAGGCTATAAGAAGTCAGGCTCCCAAGCCTGCACTGACCAGTGACAAGCAGATTGGTTGTTATCTCTCTGGTTTACTAACCTGGGGGCATGTGCTGACTTCCTGCAAAGTTAGCTATACAGCAGTCCTCATGCGACTGGCTGTAGCTCACTAACCTGGTGTATCATGTGGTCAATTAATGCTCCAAACTGAATTCTTCTGGACACTCTTGTAGCATGGTGTAGGATACAGCCTCCAGCCCCGCTCTAGCGCAGCTGTTCACGGGCTCTTCCAAGTGAGGGCCACAGTCTGAACAGATGCTGTCTCTCTCCAGGGTATTTATACCCTGTGACTGCTCCTGGAGTTGAGCTTCTCCACACCTGGCATGATGTAAATCACCAAAGGGTGTAGATCCGGGGCTCTGAGATGACTAACCAGAGTGAGGTTGAGGGCAGCAAGCTGCAGGTTGATTGGGATTTCACCTAGGCCAGGGTCTGGTATGCCCACACACAGCAGGACCTGTGTTCTGCCAATGGGAAAGGAGAAAATCAGGCCAGCCTGCTGATTCAGCACTAGCGGGGAGACTTGGGTTTGAGCTCACATGCCAGGGGCTCACTGTGTCTGAAAACTCCGGTTTCCTCCCACCCTTGAGCATCATCTCCTAAAATACAGACATGGATCAAACTCAGCCTTCTTCTTCCTATCAATGGATCTGAAGAAGATAAACCATACGCATCTCATTGCTTCAGCTTGCTGCATGCCAGTGGAGTCACCAGCGGAGATTGGGCTGGCTGCTGAAGCTTCTGAAACCTGCAATTTGTCCAAAGCATGTGTCCAAAGCAAGGATAACTGGGACCTCTGGAGCTTAGTGCATGAGCTAAAAGCCAGTGGCTCCCAGCTAAAGCTGTAGAGCAGACTCATTGTTCTCTGTTGGTGGCCTCAAGGCTGCTAGACAGGACCGTCACCACACCCAGTAGATGTGGGGTTACACATGCTGCCCCAAACGGGTCACAGTAAGCCAGCTGATCCCTGACTGGTGCTGAATAGAGCAGAACAATTACACTCTTGTTAATGCACACCAAAATATTTGCCTTTTTCACAACTGCATCCCATTGTTGCCTCATAATCAACCTTCCCTCCCCTCACACACTCCATGAGTTCAGTGGTTCACTAATGGTTCAGAGATTGCTTTGACTTGTGCCTTAAAGAACTGGCCCTGCCGACTCAAGTACATCTACCTTATTTAAATATTGTGTACCTTGGTCTTCCCCTCTATTAGCTGGCATTCCTCCCCCTTGTTAATCTTATTTGGGTTAAGTATCGGGTCACAATTACACTTTTAAGTGAAGACTGAAGCAAAAAAGGCATTAAACCCGGCAACCTTCTCTGCCCCAGCCATTATTTGCTCTCCTGGTCCATTAAGGAATGGAGGAACGTTTTTTCTTCATGCACGAGAATCCTGTGAGCATAAGTACTGAGAACAGCCATTCCCCAGCAGCCACAAAACTCTTCCTGCAGTGTTCACAAACAGCTGGCTTGAAGGGAATGAATGATCTCACCACTTTCTTTTTGGCATGTGACCTTTTTGTGGAAACATTGCTATGTGCGACACTTGGAGAGTATTTAGCGCAATTTGCACTCCCAGATCTTTGGCAAAACAAACCACAATGCAGACTCCAGTCATAGCTAGGTGCTCAGCACCCTTCCAACTGTGGACCTTTGACCCTTTGTGCTGTATGGTGTTGGGGTGGAGGAGAACAGGCCCATATCCCGGGGGGTACTCAGGGTGCCGAAAGCACCCCCTATGGTCCCCCAAGTAAGCATGCTCTGTCCAGCTAGGGGAAGGCAGGAGCAGCGCACTGCCTGAGCCTCCCTCTCTCATGCTTGATTTCCCCACTTTCTTGGGACACCATGGGGGGTGCATTGTGGTCCACATTTACAAAAAAGCACCCCCACGTAAATTCCTGATACGGGCTTGAAGAATCAGGTTGTTTGAAGATGTCCAGGGTGTGATCTGCTTTAATGTTTTCAGTCTGCTTATCATTTGGAAAAGGCACCGTTCAAGCAGATCAGTTGACACTGATTTTAGGTACCTGTAAGCTGCATAGCCTTGTTTGTGTATGCAGTGGCCTCCTGATGTAAAAAAT
>JANRFK010005987.1:1653065-1663384 GCA_030068395.1 Apalone spinifera | reverse complement strand
GGGGGAGTTTTCCTCCCATTTTCAAAGCTATGTACGAAGGCAAAGACTTATGCCCCTCACTTGACTCGAGGGGGAACTGAGGCTCAGCACTACACAGCCTAACAGCTGTTCTTACGGTTCTGCACGGGAATAAAACATGGGTGGTAAATTGCCTCCACCCACCACTGTTTGCTTCCTGTTCCCAGGGCCAGCTCTAACCCTGCTACCCAGCCTCGTACGCTATGGCAATTCTGCAACGCCAAGCTGATCCGCACTGGCCCTACAACGAACCAGAGGCCCCCCCTGGCTGCACCCAGCCCCCTGCCTGGAAGCCGGATAGTCCCAGCCCGCCCGCACACGCGCAGGCTCGACCACCCCCCTTTGCATAGAAAGGGAAAGGTGTGCGCTAGGCTTTATATAGATGAGGAGGGCGCGGCGGATAGGGCGCGGCTCCCGGGTGGGCGTGGCTTATGCTACCTGTAAAGGAGGCGGGGCCTGCAGCTGCTGCTCCTCATCCCAGCCAGGTGCGCGGCGCTGCAGGTGGCGCCGAGATGGCTCAAGGCTGCGGGCGCTGCGCGGTTTTCCTGCTGGGGGCGGTGGCCCTGGACGCCGCCGGGCTGGCCTTGGTGCTGGTGGGGGCGGTGGCACAGCCGGCCCTGGCCGGGCGGCCCTACGGGGACTGCCTGGTGCTGTCCGGCGCGCTGCTGCTTTTCCTCTCGCTGCTCTGCTGGCTGCTGTGGTACACCGGGAACCTGCACGGGGTACCGGCCTCTGAACTGCCCCCGGGGGCCCGCAGCCCCGCGCCCGGGCCGCGCTCCAGCCTGCTGCGCCTGGCTAGCAAGCTCTCGGAGCGCTTGTCACAGCGGCGCCCGCAGCTGCCCGGCCCGTCCCCACCAGCCCCCGGCTCCCTGGAGCTCTGTCGCTTGTGCGCTGTGGAGAGCCCGGGAGCGCCCAGGGACCGGCTGGTGTGAGTCCACCGGGGAGGCAGGTAACAGCCCGGGCCCTTGGCTAGCCGCGCCCGGAAAAGCCTGGCCCGGGACCGCCGAGTTGGGGGGCTGCCTGGGGAGCAGACCCGCCAGGGTAAGAGCTGTGTGCGGGGCAGGAATAGCGTCTCTGGAGCTAGGCTTGGCTCCTGAGACTGGAAGGGATCTGCTAGGGGTGTTCCGCATGATAGCGGGGGAGAGGGCTCGCTCAGTGGCTTGAGCATTGGCCTGCTAAACCCAGGGTTGTGAGTTCAATCCTTGCGGAGGCTATTTAGGGATTTGGGGCAAAAATTTGTTAGGGATGCTACGTGGTCCTGCTGTGAAGGCAGGGGACTGGACTCAATGGCCT
Source organism: Apalone spinifera (assembly GCA_030068395.1). Lineage (NCBI taxonomy): Eukaryota > Metazoa > Chordata > Testudines > Trionychidae > Apalone > Apalone spinifera. The sequence goes on along the minus strand of JANRFK010005987.1, from coordinate 1,662,073 downwards.
TTTAAAGTCCATTCCAGTTCTAGGAGAGAGGCAATCTCTATTAATTTATGATGCCCGGCGGTGGGCTGGCTGCATACCCCATAGGGGCCAGAACTGGAACCTAGGTGTCTTCTCCACCGCCTAGACTCTGCTGCCTTTCCAGCCCGGGATTGCTGGGGAGGGAGCTGCAGAGGAGTCCAAGCAACTGCTAACATCCTGGTGAGCAGAAACACCCGCAACTCTGCTGCCCAGCCCTTTGACCACAGCCAGGGGAAATCCCCATTTCTAAGAGCCCACTTCTTTGGTGGACTTCAACCAAAGCTACCGTTTCCTTCTGACTGTCTGGTAGCAGGACCAATGGTGGCATGTCTAGTACAGATGCCTCACTACTTTCCTCCCTCAGAGGGAGAACTAGTTAATCTGTCTCTTTAAAAAAAGTGGTCCTGTGGCACCTTAGACTTAGTTTTATTAGGTCAGGAGCTTTTGTGGGTAAGACCCACTGCAGATGAGTTGGTGTGGGAATTAGATTCCATGCTATAACCACAAAAGCAATTACCTGTCAATTGTAGAACCAGTGTTAATGAAGCAAGTCAGGCTGGATGTCTCATTCATAGCATTGAATAAAGATCTTAACTGGTTAATGCACTACAAAGGCAATTTCCCCACCTTTGCTATTCACATTCCCACATCAAATGCTATGAATGAAACCCATCCAGCCTGACTCAATTAGCTTCATTAACACTGATCCTACAGTTGACTGGTACTGTAACTGCTTTTGCTGTTGTGTATACCATGGCTCTGTCATTGCTATGTCAACGCCTCTGAAATGGATTTTACCCACAAGTTCATGACCTGATAAATGTTAATTTCTAAGGTGCCACAGGACTGGTTACTTTCTTCAGTGTCAGAACAAAATGGCTTGTGGCCCATGGGAATGCTCGCTGTTCAATTACTGCAGTAAGGGAGTGGATGCTTTAAGTAGCATTGGAGAGTGTTTACTAAAGAGATAAGTGCCTCTGTACCTAAGGCCCAAGGCTTTCTAACCACTGGTGGAGATGTGCTGGTATAAATCCCAGAGTAAAATGATTCCCACTCTTGCAGTGGGATTGGCACTAGAGCTTACCCAGGCTTGAAACAACATGGAAAATGTCATGGCTCTGCAGCCTTGAAGAAGCTGTAATTGGAATGATGAACATGGTGTCTTGTGCCCATGATGCGCCAGCCAGCTCTTGCACACTGACGCAACTTGCCTTGGGTTGTGTCTTGAGGGAAAATCCTGTTTTGTGACACGCTAGCTCTGCCCCATCAGGAAGAAAGGGTCTGTCATTGATTTTTTTTCCAGATGAATCCGTCTCCAGTTGGTTTCTTGGCATGTGGGCTAAAGACAGAGGTCTTCAGAGTTGCTCTAACAACCTATGTCGATGAGGAGGTAGGAACCTTAAAACTCTTCTATTCTATTTAGAATGTAAAACCACATAGCAAGATATTCACACCTTACTTGATTCTAGAATAACTCCTGTGTAGCCAATCCCCAAATATTTTTCAAATGTCATGTGAATTGGGGAGAATGGTGATTGCTTTCTCAAATCCCTACCAGCCAGCCTGTGTTATAGTGGGTCTTCTCTTACCTGGCTTCCAGCTGTGTTAATGGCTTTGGCTGACACATGAATGGAGCTGTTCTCACATGTAGCTGTGAGGTGTCTCCCTGCTGGTGGACTTCACCTTCCATGCCCCCAAGGATCTATAGCAGCAGGGTGCACTAGAAGGGAAGAAATCCAAATCCTTTTATAAAGCTACTTTGCAAATGGCTGTCATTCTAGATAGAATAAGTCACAAGTTTTGAGGTTCCTCAAAACCTCTTTGCTCCAAAAACCTATGTAGAAGTGGCGATGTCTAAACTACACCCCTCTGTCAGCAGAGGGATGTAAATGAAGCACTTCGAAAGTGCAAATGAAGTGGGTATTTAAATATCTCATGCTTCATTTGCATAATCACATCATGGCGCTGTTTGAAGCAAGCGCCATCTCGAAAGTGAAACCGCAGTTTAGATGCGGTTTTTTTTGACAACAGGGTGATTTTTCAAAAGATCTTGTACTCAAAAAATGAGGTGAAACAGCGCCGTGATGTGATGTGATTATGCAAATGGAGCACAGGATATTTAAATCCCCGCTTCACTTGCACTTTCAAAGTGCTTCATTTACATCCCTCTGCTGACAGAGGGGTATAGTTTAGATGTAGAGAAGAATTCTAGTTCTTTAAGGAACCTTTTCCTAGTTCTACTTCCATGATGCACAACACAGAAGTAAATCTAAAACTCAACGTTTAAGCCCTCTTCCCACTTCTTTGGATGCAGACCTTGTGTACCTTGCTTTTGGTTTTTTCACTGTCCTGCTGGATGCATTCCTCCCTAAAGGAAAATGTAATATAGCATCAGTATCTCGTCTCTACTTGTTTAACACCTTTAGAAATACTTGGAATATCACTTCTGGTCAAAGCTGCCCTTTTCCTGAACAACCTACATTGGGTACAGGGGCAGAGGGCAATTAGAATACACGTTCTGTGAGCACATAATAAGAGTAGTAGATGTGGTTATTGATAAAATAGGTAAATGAGGATGAAAAGTGATAGTGGAACCATCTTTAAGGAATAAATATGGCTGTTTGCATAAGTGCAATATTGATTTTGTTAGAGGGGAAACTAGTGGTCATGAATGTTACCATTCAATGGTAGGCAATTCTGAGAGTTTGGCGAGAGCCCACGGAGAAAAGGTGACCCATCACTCTGATTTGGAAGAGGCTATTGAAGAACTTAATTGGCAGAAGTGGCTACTTTTTGAGCCTCATAACTGGGGCTCAAGGCAAATGGAGCCATTATAATGATGAATTATTAAGCCTTTTTGGAGCTGAGGAAAGAATTTTAAGGAAAACGTAAGTAGACTCTTGTCTGCCGCTACTGACGTGATGGCAATGTGCAGTGAAAACCCGTGATCCCAGAGCTCCATTCTGAGTATCCTATTATGTTTATATAATTTATTTCTCCATATTTTAACTTTGCTTTTAATTTATCATGGATTAGTTGTTAGTACCTCTATATCCATGGCTACATTTTCACCTGTGCTTCTACATATGAAGGTTTTAACCTATTTAAGAATAATCCAAATTGTTAGGTATTTATATTTTTTACTGGACATGACTGTGGAGTGGCTGCAAAGAATAATCTGGAAAGGGCAGGTAGTCACACCTATACATATAACACTAGGTGCAGGCACACTGGATTTAATAAACTGTTTGGTCACGGAAGTAAAATATTTGTACTAAACTTCTGTCCCTGTGACCAACCTAACAATTTTTGCAATGTCATAAGCTCTCCAATTCTCTGGTCACTGGAGTCCTACAGAGCAGACCAGACTGGAATTTCTAGTGTTTTGAAAGCAGTTATGTGGGTCAATTTTGGTGAAATCGTAATCTCCCTCTAAGGGCTGGTCTGTAGTAGCTACTAACACTGGCATAGCTGCATCTTGGGTGTGAAAAATCCACACCCCTGAGAGATGTGGCTTTGCCAACCTAACCTCTAGTATTGACAGTACTAGGGTGTCAGAAGAATTCTTCTGTCCCCATAGGCCAACTCTACATTAGGAAACTCGGTCTGCTTAATTATGTTGGCCAGGGGTCTTAAAATCCACACCCCTGAACAGTGTCGTTAAGCCAACCAAAGTCCCCATGTAAGCACTATGTTGACACAAGGCTTCTGGCAACTAGCACATCTCCTCTTGGGGGAGGGGGGTCACCTCTGGTGAAAGGAGAATTCCTCTCATTGGCATAGTGTCTGCACTGACCTGCTGTAGTGGCTTAAACGTAGAGACAGCCGAGCTCTAATATTAATTCTTGCAAATGAAACCCTCTTCATGGCACAGGCTGTTCTGATATTCTCGTACCCAGCTTTACATTGGCCTGGAGACCATGTGCTCATCCAGGCTAGAACTCACATCTATGGCAGTCTGGTTGGGTGTGCAAAGAGTTAAATGGCTTCATGCTCATCGTCTCTGCCTCCAAGTGCTAGCACTTCTGCCCGGCTGATGGCCGGCAGCCCGGTCTGTCTCTAACACAGAACGTCTTAAAATGGCTAAAAACATTTCTGGGTGGGTGAGTCTGCAGATGCTGTTTCTGGTACTGCCTGCTATTTCCATCTTCCCTGATGCCTTCCAACATTGAACTATGGCAGAGGACTCGAATGGATCCACACTAGTTACTCATGTGACTGTGAGGGAGTGGACGGAAACCAATCGAGTTGTCTTTGCTTTCTAGAATACCTGGAGCTATTGCCCTCATCTGCTCTCACCACTCAGTTTGAATCGTCTCCATCTGAAAATCCTGCCTAGAGTCATCAAGCGGCAGCAGCCAGTGGAAGGGGCTCATTTTGCTGGACTGTTCTGCCAAAGGGTTACACGTTGAAGCCTTCAGCTGAAATCTGCACGCCGGTACTCACTGACCTAGGACGTGCGCTCAGACAATGGAGATCTCTCGAGGCTGTTTAGTGCGTTCGGTATTGCACCTTCACTAAACATTTTCACAAGGAAGCTTAGTTATATTTTGTATGGTAACACTATTATTTTTATATTCCCCAGTATGTATGGACAATGTTTGCCTGTTGTATATGATGGATGAAACCCATACTGAGACTTGCTTATTTAATATTCAGCTACTCCTTTTTTATGCTGTCTTCCTAATGTTCACAGGTATTGCAGTTCCATTTTATGTCCAGCTTTTTACATAAGAGCACTGGGAATTTGATTTTTTTAAATGCATTAAACTTATATTTATTGAATCTGATGGAGCCTTTGGAATGTGGTGAACAGCTTGGCGTGAACTGGAGCGGAGCAAAATGTTTATTTGTAGACTTTGTCCTTTGCGGAAAGGAATGAGGGTGGGAAAGTGTGGGCATGTAATTAGACGGTCTCCACGGGTGTCTTTGAGAGAGTTTGTCTGTCTTTGTTCAAGAACCCCTCCTAAATGGTAAGAGCTAGGACCACCAAATCTGGCACATAGCTTCCACTTATCGTAACTTATAGCCTCTAAGGGTTTGGATGTGCCTGGAATGGCATTGCTTCTCACGAAACCATAAAGAGAATCAGCAGACCTGTGAAAGGAGCTAGCGTGGGGCGTGCCTCCACTGTTCAGGACTGCCCCAGCGCTGAGCTTCCCGTCCCTCAGGTGTCCTTTAGGAAGGGGGGGAGGAGGGCTGCGGCTTCCTTCTTCTTTCTACCCCCCAAATTCCTAAATGCGACCCTGCTGGCTGTTCCCTTTCATCAGGGAGGGAGGGGGAAATGCACAGTTGGCTATATTCCTCATGCTGAATGGGGAATGCAGGGGCAGACAAACCTGGACCTGCCGGGGGGGGAACATGCACCTTCTCCTGGATAGAGCCCACTGGAGCTGCAGCAATTGTGAAAAGGTGCTTCTCACCTGGCCCCAAGCTGCTGCGGTTAGGGAGGGCTGGGGTTGTCCTCCCTCCTCAGAGCAGCCTGCACCCTGACCCCCTCCCCCCAGCCCTGCCCCGGAGCAATGATTTAAATGAAGAAAAACAGAATTTAATTTGAGTTACGGACCTGAGCAATGTTGGGTAAATCTTCTAGTGATGTATAAGGGCTGAATTAGCAGTGGGGGGAGAGAACCTGCATTTTAACTTCTGAGTGCTTGACTGCCACCTTGCCACTCCATTAATGGAGATGGTTTTTAATGTAGTTTTAAAAACGATTTTTCCAAGGCTTAGAATTGTCAAGGCCGGGTAGAGCTGCAGTGGATTAGCAAAAGCACCTCGTCTGTGCCAAGCTCCCAATCAACAAAAGAACTCGCAGAACCTCTTTGAGACAAGTCATCTAGCCTGGTTCTTGGAAATGGCTGAAATGCCAAACTCTCTGGCAAAGGGGCTGCGGTGGAGGTCTGGAGCGTGGCAGTGTTATCAGTGAATAGGCTCTTACAATAGGGAAGTTCTCGGTATCGTTGGCCTGGGCAGAGCTGCCTGCTCTTTTAAGGCAAAGTTACCGTGGGTGTGGATTGGACTGCTCCAAGCCTGTGCATGGCAGAGGAGCTGCATAAAGGCATGATGAGTGAAACAAAGGGAATTCTATCGAAGCCAGTCCGGGTTGGGGCTCCCCTAGGCTTGACAAGGGGCAGCAGCAGTGAGGCTGGAGGGCTAGAAGGCACATGCCTACTCAAAGTGGAGAGGCAGGACACGGCGGAGCAGCGTCTGTTCTCAGGCGAGAAGGCACCATTGTGCTCATCTAGTCTGACCTCCTGCATAGCACGGGCCTGAGGAAAATTCTTAGGGTGGGACCTTGAGGAAAAATCCGGTTTTGATTGGAAAAACTCTGATGGAGTCTCCTCCCCAATCCTTGGTAAGTTGTCCTGGGTTAATTGCTCATGGATAAAATGTAGCCCTTGTTTCCAGCCTGAATTTGTCCTGCTTCAGTTCCCAGCCGTGCCAGTTAGACCTTTCTCTGCTCAGTTGAAGAGCCCGTTGCCTTTGGTGCTTTTCGTCCTCACGGGCCGGTCTCCCCCAGAACCAACAGGTAGTACCTGTACCCTACCGGTGCTCCAGGCTGCATGCTGGCTGCCCCCGCAGTTCAGTCCAATCGAAACTCCTGAGAGCCCTGCTCTGTCATTCTTCTCTTGCTCTGAGAATGGCACCTGCTGTCAGAGCATAGCTTAGTCCTTAGTGCAATTAGGCACAGTACTCGCTGGCTGGAAAACTCACTGGTTTGAGCCTTTGGCTCCGGGCTCTCCCCTGGGACGTGCTGCCCGATAGATCTCCCGGGGCAAGACTCTTAGGCCTGGATTTTCAAGCTCTTGTGGGCTTTTCAAATAAGGTTGCCAGATAGTTTCAACAAAAATCCTGGACACACTTGACATGACATCACAAGCCACATTATCTCTTATTTAGAAAATACCAGACAGTTCTATTTTCTCATTTTTATGTTCTCAATTTTTCCCAAACAGAAAGCTCAAATACTGGACTGTCCAGTTCAAAACAGGACACCTGGCAACTCTATTTTCAAAACCTGCTTAGGCCCCTTTAATCCACTTGCAGATTTAGCTTCCTTTGTCCCAGGTGCTTTGGTAAAGCCCAGTACCTACAGCTTTAGGTACCTTTAAAGCTGTTGCCCTCTTAAAGCTGTTGTCCCCAAGCAAAAGCAGCGCCCATCGGCTGGAGCAGCCCCCCTGCCTGTCCCCCTTCAGTTGGTTAAACATTATGTTTAATGTTTAAATGGGATTTTACATTCCTAACGAGAGCCCTAGAGATGGACATTCTCAGCCAACATCCACAATGCCCTGAGGCTGGGATTGCATAACTAGAGGGAGAAATGCCACAAGCTCCCTGCTCTGTGTGACCAGCCCTTGGTAAGTCTAGGTACCTGAATCTGTTTCTATTTCAATAAAAGGCAGAAGTCCCACTGATGCTGAAGGAGGAAGAGATGGACCCAAATGAAGATTCTGCTAATAACACTGGCATTCAAATTGATATTTAATGCTAAATTTTTCACAGCACAAACCATCTCTGTGGGCAGGCCAGACCCCTGGGCTGTGTCTAGACTGGCAAGTTTTTGCGCAAAAGCAGTTGCTTTTCCGGGAAAAACTTGCCAGCTGTCTACACTGGCCGCTTGAATTTCCGCAAAAGCACTGACTTCCTACTGTCTGAAATCAGTGCTTCTTGCGGAAATACTATGCTGCTCCCGTTCGGGCAAAAGTCCCTTTTGCGCAAAAGGGTCAGTGTAGACAGCTGAGATTTGTTTTGTGCAAAAAAGCTAAAACGGCGATCGGGACTTTCTTGCGCAAAAGCGCGTCTAGACTGGCACGGACGCTTTTCCGCAAAAAGTGCTTTTGCACAAAAGCATCCGTGTCAATCTAGACGCTCTTTTGCGGAAATACTTTTAACGGAAAAACTTTTCACTTAAAAGTATTTCTGCAAAATCATGCCAGTCTAGACGCAGCCCTGTAGCCCCAGGGGTGCGGTAGCCAGGGGATGAAAAGAACAGCCTCATGCTGGCTTTGCAGCCTTACCCTGCTAGGCTAGAATCTGCTGTAAGTTTGTTTCCTGCTCAGGATGAGGCTAGCTGTACGCTGAGGACAAAGCAGGACTGTCACTTCCATTTCCTGCTGGGGGCTCTGAAAGCCAGAGTGCAGCCTAAAAGGAATAATACATGAGCACTGGGTAATCTAAAATCTCATCAGTTACACTTGAAAGCAGCTCTTCCCCCTCTGATGGGAAAATCAGTATTTACTGCTGCCATTAGAACATCCGAGGCAGGCAGCTTGCCTCAATTAATAACGGTTAAGGCAATATCGTTCCCTATGCCAAGCAATCATCTGCTCAGCAATTCCGGACAGCAGCAGTGATTCAAAGCAACCCTTGTGCTTTTAGATCTTTTAGCTACTGTCAGCAAGGGGCAAAAGTTGGCTGGTAAGGAGAGACACATGCAATGGTGTGATGGACGTAGGCGATTGTCCCTTCAGATGTGCAGCTTGGCAGATATGGGAAATTAATACTCATTTGGAACTGGCCATTTCAACGGGGATTTCCAAAGGAGCCTTTGGGAATTGGCACCTACATCCCATTGACTAGGATTCAGGGAGCCTCCCTCCTGCAGCTGCCTTTAAAAATCCCAGCATTCATTGCTGATAGATGCATTGGAGCCATCCAGCTAGGCAAAGTGAGTGGCTGGTGTTGAGCTAGAGATAAATGAGCAATACCAGTGCTTAGCTCTTACATTTCTAGCACTCATTCTGAAACCCCTTTCAAAGGAGGGCTGTGTTCCTATTTTATAGATGGGGAAACTGAGGCACAGGATGGCAAAGCTACTGTGCCCAGCAGGCCAATGGCTGAGCCAGGAACAGCCCCTAGCTCTCCTGCATTCTAGTCTAATGGACTTTCCCCCTCTAGTAAATACTAATGCTAGCAAGTTTTCTTTTGCCTCTCTGCCTCAAAAAAGATATTTTGGCCTTGGAAAGGGGTCAGAAAAGGGCAACTAAAAT
>JANRFK010005987.1:1633859-1648914 GCA_030068395.1 Apalone spinifera | reverse complement strand
GAGGTCACTCACAACACAAGCACAACCAGCAAGATACCCCCACTACGTCACAGAGGCGCTGTGTAAAAACGGAACACAAAGTCCCTGCCCCAAAGAACTTCCGATCTAAATAAACGAATTCAGTGGCCAACTGCTGTCTGAGCTCTCAGGGCACTTTATCCCAAGTTTGTATTTTCCAAGTCAGTTTCAATGGACTGAGAGTGCCAAGGGACAGGGAGCAGGCAGGCCCAGCCGGTTCACAGAGCAGTTAGAAGGTGCAAAAGAGGTGGGGAAGGTGGCTTTGGGCTTATCGGATGGAGTAGGACCTGGCAGACCTAGCTTCAAAGCCCAGCTTTGCCCAGGCTCACCATGGTGAATCATTCAACCCGGGCCTCTGCTCTCCATCTCCTTCACAGAGAAAAATGAGGGGATTCCTGCCAACTGTGTCGGGCCCAGAAATGCTTCAGCAGCAAGGACCAAGGGGCAGCACGGGGACTGAAGGGGGAAGAGGTGATGAAAAGCAAAGGGGTGTCAGACTGTCATTAAAGCAGAGGGGCGTCGGACTGTTGACCGGCCTTAGGTAAAGGGTGGATAAAAAGCCTCCTTAGCGTCTGATGTGCTTGTCCCGGGGGGGTGAGCCGTGGGGGCTTGTCTGCACACAGATCTCTGCCGCGCTTTGGCTATCCTGGCACGGCCCTTGTGCAGAGGCAGCTACAGGCAGAGATGTACTTGAACGTGGCCGGCTATTCCTGCAGGCCGGGGGCTCAACTGCATAACAGAGCCAGCCAGAAATCTCTCCCTCAGTGCCATTAAACTGATAGAAAGTTGGGAGACCCAGGGGGAGCCAGGCCCCCGAACTAGACCATGGGCCTTGCTGGCCCACTTGGTGGCACTGTTGCTCTATGAGGATGCTGGTGAAATTCCACCAGTGCGAGGGCTGACGTGCAGTGTAACTGTGCCCGGTCTCACGCTGGTGCACCCCAGGGGCTAAGGCTTACCCAGCCCCGGGCTGAGTGCAAAGGGCAACGCTCCCCAGCAAGGCTGCACAGACCTGCCAGAGCAGAGAAATGGCCCCGATCCCTTGGTAAATGTCTGGTGAGGCAGCCCCAAGGGGTGGCCATCTCCGCACTGACGGGGCTTCGTGGTGCCTTATCCATCACTTTGCGTTGACTTGATCCCCTGCTGAGGCACCTGCAGCCAGTTCCGGGGGGACGGGCTCAGGCAGTGGTGCACTTCGTACCCCATCCAACACAGGGAGGGGCCCCGCGCAGCCAGCACCCTCCTCCCTGCTGGACGGTGCAGGGCTGCCTGCTCCCTGGCTGGCATGGGAGGCAGTCTTCTGCCTTGAGATCACCTGGACAACAGCCCTGACGCTCTTGCAAGGCTCAGGAACTGCTTTCCTACACAACATGACGCCTTGGGGATCAGAACCCAGGTCCCCAGCTCCCTATGGAAGGCCATCTCGGGGGTGGGCCCTATGGCACAGGCAGGCATGGAGCCTCGCGCTGGCATCCTCCAGCAAAGATCTCCTGGTCCAGGAGGGACTCGAGCCATTGTTTCTGCCTTCGTGGCTCCTGCAGCTGGCGGAGCTCTGGAACTGGAGCTGCTCCACATTGTTCAGCTGAAGCATTTTCCCAACCTTGACAGTGGCATCGTCGCAATCAGAATTCTAGCAGGGAGGTATGGCTTTGGGGAGCTCTTCAAAGAGTCTATCAGGGAAATCAGCCCCCAAGCTTTGTTTTGGCTTTAAAAGTTATGTTTTGGTTTTTGAAAACTGAAAAATATAGAGCTTCCTTTTCATTTGTCCCCCCTCCTCTTTGGATTCTTTTCTTGTGGGAGGGAAGATAAAAAAAATAGCACCTGGCAGCACGGAGAACCCAAACCTCCTCCAACCCAAATCCAGGAACGACCGTGAACCATTTTAACTTGCAGCTCAGTGAAAATTCCTGTGGCACATCCAACTTGTCAGCCGGAAAATGTTAAAGGATAATTTTTCCTAAGGACTAGTCCGTTTGGGGTTTCTGGCCACTTGTCAGTAACGTATCGTTAGTATGGTGAGGGCCGAGGGGAGAGAGGAAGGTCAGTCAGACTTCCCCCATGCAGACAGTCTGTGCTGCGTCTCCAAGAAATAAATGAGTTGAGATCCAGAAGCGGGCCTGAGAAATGTGCAGCTCTGAATCTGAAGCCAGCAACCGAGGGCCTTGCTGCTCATTTAGTGACTTCCCCTGCAGTCCCGCCTGACCTGGAGAACGGGGACAAGGAGCCAGTGAGGAATGGGGTTGAACCAGAGAGTCCCCGAGTAGCCCTGGCCAGGTCACCGCTCTGCCACGGGATGCTGGGGGACGTGTCAAGGAAGCTGCAGCTGGTCCCGTGGCAGAGCGGTGACCTGGCCAGGGCTGGGCAAGGAGCAAGGGACAGGGCTTGGTGGGAGAGTCCTGGCAGGAGCAGCCTTGGCCAGCCGGAGTGTTGCTTACAGCACCGGGGCCCTGTCAGCCCTTGGTGTGAGCATGTGGCTTCCACACCAGCTGGAAGTGGCTGTAGCCCGGCGCCGCCCCCCACTACTGCCAGCCGGGGAGGCTCCGTGGGGTCCATGGGATGGCAGCGCCGCAGTCAGCACGGTAGGAAGCAGAGAGCCTGAGACACAAGCCCTTGGATCAGGGGCCGAGTGTGAGGCCTGAACTCAAACAGGGTCAACGCTCAGCTGCTCTAACGCAGCAGGAGGCTGCGAGCCAGTGGCAGCCCTGCTCGCAGACTGACAAGAGCAGGGCTGATGGTGCAGAACTGCCCCTCCTGAGTAGCGCTGGATACAAGGATGTGCCCCCCCCCCAGCGCAGAAGGCGGTGTCAGAACACCCCGACACCAGCGCACCCCCCACAGACTTGTGGCCCCGCCCTGAGATGTTCTGATGTAACCAACGTGCACCGGGTGGTGGGGGCGCCTGGCTACGCCAGAGGGGCAAGACCTCACCTGGCTGTATCGTATGTAACGAGAGCGGCTTTGGCCAGCCGGGGTCCATTGTCATGGGCGTAGTATCCTAGTATCCTCACAGAGCCTGCCAGGTGCTGGCTGAGCTCATGCACCTAGACACCTTTATCCTTCCCTGGCTCGTAGGGAAGGATATCCTTCCCATGTGCAGATGGGAAACTGAGGCACAGAGCTGTTAACTGACATGCCTAAGATGACCCAGGAAGTAGGTGGCAGCGCAGGGATTTGAATTCCTGTATCTGCCCTGGCGGGCTGCTACTCCCACGGTGCGTTCTGTGAAATGGAGACTCCCGCGGACTCCGTCGCCTGGGTCATCAGCCCACAAGAGCAAAGGTCAGGCAGGAAGGCAGAAAGCTGTCTGGGCGCCAGCTGATCAGCGTACTGAGAGAGCACAGTCACTGCCACCCCCCACGGAAGGTCAGAAGCAATCAAGCCCTGCTGCGGGGGCGGGGTAGGGGAGGGCAGCGCTTCCAGCCCCACAGCCCTGGCGCAATGGCTTTTGGTGGAGGGCTGGCAGTGGATGAAAGACGAGCGCTCGGAGATCAGGGCTGTCTCTCTGCGGGACAGGCCGAAGCCTGGCCCCAACGTGCCCCTTGCGGCCGGGGACCCCCCCGCGGGGGCCAGTCTGCAGGAGGGAGGAGAGGACAGAGGCACCGACGCCGCATGCTCTGTGTGACTGGCCTTTCACCTCCCTGCGCCGCTGGCTGTGCCGGGGGCTGGGACAGTGCGTTGGCGGGCGGCCGAGAGCCATGGAACCCCGGACGGACAGGAGCCTGCCAACCCGGTAGCACTCTGACCCGCAGACCCATGGCCACGAGGGGTTGTGCACCTTGGCGCGGGGGAGCTGGAGTTGATACCCTCCGCTGTGAGGAGCAGTCTGGAGAAGAACTGCGCTCCGTTCAGACCGGCAGTAAAGCCAGCCCAGGGGGCCTGCTGGAGGAAGACCTGACCGTGCACACTCAGCTTTTGCCGGCTTGTTGGGTTTCCGGATGCCTGCTCTCGGGAAGATCCCTGGTGTGGGACCGACTGCTCTCAGTGGCGTCAAGCTGTTCCAGGGCACTAATTCTGCCAGCTGTCGGACACGAAAAGCAATGTGCTGTGTGTTAGAGCTACAGGCGGAACCGGGTCATCCATGTACAGTTTTATTTGAAGTCCCTTCAATGGCCCTGTTCCTTGGAACGCATCCTCATGAGACAGGGGAGTTGAATCAGCCTCTTAGGCTGGACCATTTGGCTCATCCGAATGGGCAGCACTGTAATTGCTGTGGCAGAACTAATCAGTGCGCCTGTGCCGTGAGTCGGCATGTACGTGGGACTGGTAACAGACCTGGCCCTAAATGCACAGAGTCGTGAATACACCCCGCATTGCCAGTGGGCCTGGATTGCCCAGGGCCTAGATCTTTACTGCCACCCGTTGTAAGAGCAGATCTGCAGCATGGCCTCCTACCACCTTACTCCATCATTCACATGCACCGGCGTCATTCAAAAATTCAGGCTTGGCCCATGCGTGGTCCTGCGGCATCGTGGCTGCTCCACGTGCTCAGATGCATTTGTCCTGTTGGGGAGCACGGCGAAGACGTAAGAGCTGTCGTCTTCCAAGGACACAGCTTGAAGCACGTTTGCTAGATAGTGAGGTCTTTGCGGGAAGTCTCTCTTGGCCTGCGGGGAACCGGACCGTGTGCGGAATTTGGCATTGTGGGATCTGGCACTGACCGGCCAAACCGAACCTGGGACCTCTGGAGCGTCGTGCGTGAGCCTCTACTGCATGAAACAAAAGCTGGCTGGCCTTCCGCTAAGGCTGGAGCAGACTCTGTAAGTGGCCTAGATGGGACAGTGCAGCACACCCCGCAGGTGTGTGGGGAACAGGGTCATTCCCACAGCTATGGCAAAGAGCCACGCTTGCTGAGCAATCACATCGGGGTGGGTACGAGCCTCCACATTTGTAACATTTTTCAGGTGTCCTCTGTGGGGCGGGTTGGATGCTGCGTTTGACACTCGATTCCTGGCTGAGTTCTGAGCTCGGCGTGCACGGGCTGTCTCTGCTCGTGGTCAGGTTTCCTTGCTCTGTGCAGCATGTGTCTGACACCCCTTCGCTTCGGCAGTGTCCAGTATTCTGATCAGTCACCGAGGGCTCGGAGAACTTGACCCTTCAGCTTAGCGGATGGACGCCTTTGTGTTGCCTGCCTTGGTATCTAGAATCCTAGAGCACTAGCGCTGGAAGGGACCTCGAGAGGTCATCGAGTCCAGTCCCCTGCCCTCACGGCAGGACCCAGCACCATCTAGACCATCCCTGACAGGTGTCATCCAACCTGCTCTTAAAAATCTCCAGAGATGGAGATTCCACAACCTCCCTGGGCAACTTATTCCAGTGTTTAACCACCCTGACAGGCAGAAAGTTTTTCCTAAATCCCAACCTAAACCTCCCTTGCTGCAGCTTATGCCCATTGCTTCTTGTCCTGTTCTCAGAGACCAAGGAAAACAATTTTTCCTCCCTCCTTGTGACACCCTTTTAGGTACCTGAAAACCACTGCCATGTCCCCTCTCAGTCTTCTCCTTTCCAAACTAAACAAGCCCAATTCTTTCAGCCTTCCCTCATAGCTCATGTTCTCTCGACCTTTCATCATTCTCGTTGCTCTTCTCTGGACCTTCTCCAATCTCTCCACATTTTTCTTGAAATGTGGTGCCCAGAACTGGACTCCGTACTCCAGTTGAGGCCTAACCAGCGCAGAGTAGAGCGGAAGAATGACTTCTCGCGTCTTGCTCACAGCACTCCTGTCAATGCAGCCCAGTTCCATGTTTGCTCAGGATCTACATTTGTGAACTCACATGAACTCGCAAGGTGAGGGAAGCTGGTTTGCTACTCATCCATGTTTTCCTCTTCTCACTGACTTGCCAGAATGTCCATTGTCCAAGTTTCTATGTGCTCTGTGGGGCTCTGAGAGTGCTGCTTTTGCGGTTCTCACTTCTTACTGTCCCCAGGGCTGGGCATTGCTTGAAATGTCACGGAGAACCATGTTCCTGCAAAGAGGACGAGCCCCGTGTGTTTTGTGGGGCGCCATCTTCCTTCGTCGCAGGGGGATTCTCCACCCTTTCAGGCCAGTGTTCCCATCTGGGTCCTAGTGCAGAGTGAAATTCAGGGCTGGGAAACCCAGGGAAGTACAGTCCTGCCAGGTGGGTTGTGCTGTTGTGGGAGAGGAGATGCCACAAAACCTTGGTGAGCAATGTCCTCTGTGCACTCTTGTGCTTTTGGTCTGTTTCTCTTGAACTTAAGATAGACACGTTCTGGCTCCGGCGCAGTCTGGGGGATCTACAGCACAGATTCGCAGCGCCCCCCTTCCTGCTAGCCAGGGCACACGGGCTGGCAGCCCAGGGTTTCCATGGGCCGGGTTTCACAATCTAAACATTCAAAGTGCTCCAATCTGCTCTTTGGCTTGTTGTGTTTGGTTTGGTTTCTGGTTCTTGCTGATCCTTGTTGCCCGTGTTGTGTCGTACCTGGACTGGAGCTTCTGAAACGAACCGCGCAGCGGCAGCATGTGTAGCTTTACAGGGCCCTCCACAACAGGCCCCAGCTGCTGCGACTCCCGGAACACGCTTGCAACTTCCCCTTCTGCAGCTACGTGCACCCTTGCCAGCCAACCCCCATGTCTGGGCAGATGAGCATGGCCCGGCTGTTACGCTCAGTGCTCTAAGAGACCAGCATGGATCACGGGGTGGATTCTCCACCAGCGCTGCCGCTAGCATCAGTCAAAGGATGCGGCTCAGTCTGGCTGCCACAGCCAGATCATCTCTCGGGGGACATTCGGTCCCCTGTGCTTTGCAGAATCTTTCATGGCTAGAAAGTGAGCGGCAGATGCTGGAGGAAGGGAACTTTGCAGGCGATTCCTGTTGCCCCCAGTTTGACACCGTCTCCAGCGGCAGCGACCCAAGCCGGGTGAGACGCTCTCGTTGCACAAGGCTGCTTTGGCTTGTTTGATTTTTGCCCAAAATGTCTGTCCAGGACCGAGACGTCCCGCTCTGTTCCCGTTGCACCTGAGCACCTCCCACCCGTTGCTGCCTGGGTCCTCACAAGCCCCGCGGACAGGCCCGGCCTTTCGGCAAAGCGAGCGAGGCGGATTCCATGGGCCCTGGGCATTCAGGGTCCCGTGCTCACTCGCGGCCCTGCGGCTCAGCCATGCTGCCTTGGGCCTGCAAACTCTTTGGCCGGGCCTGCCTGGGGAGGTCGTTCCAGCTCTGCAGAAGGGGGGAGGGGGACTGCAGCCAGGAGGCCCCCACTTCCTAATGCAAATAACGGCATTCCGGTGTCTAAGTACCTTCCCGTGCTTGGCCCTTTGTGTGTGGCGCTCAACACGCCCAGAGAGCCAGCAAGGAGCCTGGGGTACTTTGGAGCCTGTTGCTGCAAGTCCAGATGAGTTCTGTTTGGAAGGACTTTGGACATGGATTGGGATTAAAATAAAATGATGAGACAATTCCCCATTTCAATTAGAGAAGGCCGTTACGGCGTATTTACCCACGGCTCACTCGCCGCTAAGCAGGCTGCTGAGCCCTCGTGTCCAATGTATTTATCGTTTTAATCACTTTTTGAAGCATCCACGGTTTAGTATTTTCTTGATTTCACAAAGTCTTGAATAATCAATGCGGCTTTAAGACTCCTCCAAGAATGCTCGACGAGCAATTAACTGAAGTATGCGGCGAGCGAGTTAGCCCATTTCATTAATTAATGAGGTCACTTTTTCAAGTGTTGCACAGCAGCCTTTGGGAAGGAGGCAGCAATTGGTTGTAATCCCTAGAGACGGGTTTATATTTTCTCTGCAAAACTATTTCAGACTCTCTGCCCCGTGCTCAGAAGCAACGGCTCCCTCCAGCTGACATTGGCTTGTCCTCAGGCCCCAGCTTGGGGGCGGGGAAGAGGGGGGAAGGGACCCAAGCTCTCTGCAATGGCTGGCGGCCGAGATGGGACACAGAGAGGAAGCGATTCTGTTGTGCCAGTGAGCTCTGGGGCAGAGTCCCTGGGGGGGGCTGGGCCTGGAACCGGAGGAGTAGCCCAGCCTGGGGAGGAGGGTTGCGCCCGACTGAGTTGCCTCCTTGCTATTTAAGCGCAACGCGCCAGTTGGGCCCTGGCCCGCGCTGCCCAGCAGCAGGACGAGGCTCGCAGATGGCGGGACTCGCGTTCTCGCTCCCTGGGACAGAGCCCAGGCTCTCGGCTTGCCTGTGCGTCGGGCACCTCTCCGCCCGCAGCTCGCCCCATGCCCAGTCACGTCATGGGACTTAGGTGGGCCCCACGCTACCCTCTGCATGCTGGGGTCCGTCACTGGCGGCGTGGAACTCAGGTGTGCCTGCGGTGACGGGGCAGGCGGCCTCTGCTTGAATCCATCCTCAGGACAGAACCGGCCAAGGGAAGAAAAGATCAAAATCCCTCAGACGGGGGCCCAGATGCCGCCCCCCCACGCCCAGAGGATGGTAGGGCTGGGGGGGTCGGTTTCAGAACAGCCAGCTGCCCGTTGTGTGCTCACTGGCTGCAGAGAAACTGGAGGGAAAGGGCTTGGGACAGCTACCCGCTGAGGCAGGAGACCGGTTCTGGGGTTACACAGGCAGAGCTCCACCAACGGAGCTGTGCCGGCCCCGTCTCCAGAGGGTAGACACAGTCCCCTGGTCTATGAATACGTCCCATCTCCGGGTTGGGGGCTGCAGCCCCATTGGAACCAGGGTGTTTTCACAAGCATGGTTAGAAAAGCAAGTGCCTGATCAGCACTAATGTTTGCACCTCTGGATCCCTGGGGCCACTCTGAAAAGCGTTGTTCTCACCGTGGATTTGAAGCACTATGCAAGTCTGCATGTAGGTCACAGGCAGAAAAGGGTCTCCTCTCAGAACACAAGAACTAGGGGTCACCAAATGAAATGAATAGGTAGCAGGTTTAAAACAAACAAAAGGACATTTTTCTTCATGCAACGCACAGTCAACCTGTGGAACTCCTTGCCAGAGGATGTTGTGAAGACTGGGATTTGAACAGGGTTCACAAAAGAGCTAGATAAATTCATGGGGGCATAGGTCCCTCGTTGGCTGTTAGCCAGGACAGGTAGGAATGGCGTCCCTAGCCTCTGTCTGTCAGAAGCTGGGAATGGGTGATGGGAGAGGGATCAAGTGATGATTATCAGTTGTGTTCCCTCTCTTTGGGGCACCTGGCATTGGCCGCTTGGGCAGACGGGACACTGAGCTACATGGACCTTTGGGCTGACCCCGTCTGGCCGTTCTTATGTTTGTATGTGCACTTCCTATGGTCATTTTGTTACGATCAGTTGCATTTCAGTAGTGCCTGGGAGCCCTGGTTCATGGCCCAGCGACCCAGGGTGCCTGCTGCTGCATAAAAACACAGAGTAAAAGATAGGCCAGGACTTAGCTGATTGTTCTGACCGATCCCACCACACAAATAGCCACTAGTGCATTCGTACAGGGACTGGTTCAGAAATAAACCGCAGATTAACATTCTGCACAAACTGTTAAGAGCAACAAACTGGGGCTGTTTATGAATAATTCACAGACAGAAACTAAGGCTAAGCAACATTTGATTGCATCTTGGGCCAGCAGAGTATTAAATAAAGAGGGATCCAAGAATATATATGCAAATCAAAGCATGGGGATTGGTCCCTTATTGCTTATGTTTTGTTGTCTGTTTTATGCTCAAGCATCCAGACAGCTGTTGGCTGCTCATGTAAATGTTCCCAAAGCGTGAAAGTATCACAAGTGTTTCCTTGTTCAGATATTCTTCCTAGAGATGCATTATTCATCACTTTGCTCTTTGACAAGCTTTGATCATGCCGTGATGGTGCAGGAAGGATGCCACATGACATGACCAACAGAGAGGATCCCATTGTTAAAGGGAACCAAAATATAGAGGATTGAGTTTGTGGGTAAAACCCACTTCAGATGAGCCTGGAGAGCAGATTTCCCCCATTCTTTCAGCTCCCCGGCTCGGGTCCTTAGCACACTCACTCCAGCAGGGAGCTGGCTGGTGTTGGCCCCATTAGCTTTCACACAGGGTTGCATCGGGCCAGGAACTCCGTGCGCTCTGACTGCCCCAGCACGAAGCCAGCGCTGCCTGCGGCGCCCCTCCCTGGCTGCTTGATCTTAGGTCAGACAAGGGAGAAAGTCATGGGGAGCATGGTCAGCACGATGCAGTTCTTAGGAAAGGGGCCGCACGGGTGTGAGCTGGTTACGGTGAAGAATAAAGAGAATGTTGAAGTGAGAGAAGAAATCATCCGAAAATCCACCAGCCCCCTAACTCTGCCAACATGCAAGTTCCCCCCGAGCAGGCTCTGACCGGGGTCAATTCTGACCCTCCCTGGAGAGGCAACTGCCCCACACAATGCACTGCCAGCGAGGTCCCAGATACATTCCTCCCCACTAGGCCCTGCTCTACGTGCTGGTTTGGCCCAATCTATTTTGATTAGCAGGAGCATTTTCAGCTACAGAGACACACCGCCCAGTACGGACACAGGCGCCCCATCCCCCTTCCCACGCGGGAACAGCGATTCCAGGGTCAGTACCGTTCTCCTGGGATAGTTCCTCTCCTGCTGGCCAGGCGGGGCTAGACAGCCATCACTGCACTGCCAGGGAGAAATCAGGCTCCAGTGTGCGGCGGAGGAAAGGGCTGGTGCTAAACTGAGCAGCAAGGAAAATATTTATGTAAATATTTTATGTATTCATTTTCTTTCAGACTGATGTCTGCAGCCCTGATCCGTCCTGGTAACCGCTGAGGATACATTTATATTGTACATGCACCCCCCTCCGTGTGCCTGCCTGCCTGGGTGATAAATAGCGCCTATTAAAACCAGAGTGGGTCTAGGAGAACCAATCCATCTCCTCTGGGAAATTAGCTGTGTCAGGAAAGGCAGCAAGGAGAGTAGGGCGAGCCGGGAGCATGTGACTGCTCTCTGAAGGGAGGGTGATTCCCTTCCCTCCCCTCTCCGTGCTGCAGAACAGCTGTGAACGGAAGAGACTGATGCAGAAGGAAACAAGGATGGGCTGGACTCGGTTTCTTGGTCTGCCGAGCAGCCTGCAAGCAGGGAGACTGGCTGCGGAGCCAGTCAGAAATATTCCAGCCGACGGCTCTGCCACCTCGTCCGACCCACAACTTTCTGCACCCTTGTGCTGGGAAGGAAAATGCCAGGAGCCTCCGGGATGGTGCCAACAAACATTCCATTTTATTGAAGCAAAAGTCTCGATTGACCCGAAACTGTTTCCCCACCTTCCCCTCCCCACTGGGAAAGGCCGGCAGGTAACTTCAGCTCTGCTGGCTGGCCGAGACGCCCCCCTCACCCAGGGCCGGCTCGAGCCGTTCCTGCATCCCGGGCAGCGGGTGTGCGACGCATGCGCGGCTCTGCCCCCAGGCGCACGGCACATGTGCGGTCCCACCCCCAGCGCGCTGCGCACCTTGCAGCTGCAATCGGGCGTGCGGCACCTGATTGCAGCTCTAAGGGGTGTCGTGTGGCCCCCAGCCCCGGGCGTGCGGCACCTGATTGCAGCTCTAAGAGGTGCCATGTGGCCCCCAGCCCCGGGCGTGCGGCGCCTGATTGCAGCTCTAAGAGGTGCCGTGTGGCTCCCAGCCCCGGGCGTGCGGCGCCTGATGGCAGCTCTAAGGGGTGTCGCACGGCCAGGTGCATGCGGCGCCCCTTACAGATGCCATCAGGTGCCCCCCATAGGTTGGCGCTCCAGGCAGCTGCCTGGCTAGCCCCCCCCTTAATCCGGCCCTGCCCTCACCTTCCCGCGGTGGGCCTGGCTGTTGCGCAGGCCGCCCCTAGAGAGAGGAACTGCAGGGCTGGGGTGGAGGAGGTGAGCTGGCAGAGAGCAGAGGTGGGACTAGGAGGCTGGGCAGGGGGTCTTCTGTCTGGCTGAGGAGCTGGGAAGTGAGTGTTCCTGCCACGTGGCACCGGACTGCCCGGCCACAGCCAGCGGGGGGGAAAGCCGAGCCCCGTGTAGCACCCTCCTAGCGATGGCATGTGGGCATGACGCACAGACAGCCTCGTTTGGCTGCAACGCCCTGTCGAAGCCAAGGCAGGAGATACCGTATTCCATTCCCACTCACCCCCCCGTGACCGATCGAAGCCAATGGCGTTGCCTGGATTAAACTCAAGCGAAATCGGCCCAGCGTATGCAGTGTTCTCCAGGCTCAGCTCATGTCATTTAAATATCCCGGCTTTATTTGCATGTTCCCGTCCGGTCACCATTTTGAAATTCCACTAGTCCAAAGTAACTGCCCGGGACTACCCGCGGCAGTGAAACGGTAATTCGCACGAAGTCTTTAGTTCGAACTAACTGTTACTCCTCATTCCATTCCAAGGGATATTTAAATCCCGGGCTTCATTTGCAACTTCGAATGGCAACATTAGCCTCCCTAGTTCGAACTACGGGGCTAGTGCAGACAGACCTTAAGGTGCCACAGAACTGCTTGTTGTTTCTAAAGTTACAGACTAATATGGCGACCGCCCCGAGGTCCTTCTCCCATGGGGCAGGAGCTCCCAAGCGTGTTAACAGACATGTCCATTAGTGACTCTGCCTCTCTTGGACGCTGCGGACGTTCCTCGCGTACGGTAGCGAAAGCCGGAGTGTGTCTGGAGACATCGGTACCGACCGTTCTCCTGTGACCGCCCAGCCAATGGGTCTGTTGAAATGGGCGCCTGTGGGTGCTGACTGCAAAGGCGGCTTGTGGCCGGGGGAGGTTTATTATATTAGGTCTTAACCCTTGGAGTCCTAGAGGAGTCGGTGCTGGGGACTTCTGGGAGCAGGGAGAAGCTGCAAAGGGCTGAACTGTGGAGCTGAGCTGAACTGCCGCCTGGAGCAAGGAGAAGTGGCCTGGTCCTGTGATCTGGGGACCTGAGGCCAGTCAGTCAGTCTCTTTGTGCCTCAGTTTCCCATCTCTGCAATGAGGAGACTGGCTCTGCCCCCAGGAGACACACATGTTGAAGGTGGGAGGCAATGGGAGCTGTAAAAGTGTTTCAGGTGCCCGAGGAGCCAAGCTCCCTGAGCTCTGTCTACACGGCACCGGGAGGTGTGACTGCAGTATGTGAGGGCACCCCCAGCCAGGTGGGCACCCCGAGCAGGAGTGCGGTGGCAGTGCCGGCCATGCCCCCCGCTGGCACCCTTGGTATGTACCTGGGCAGCTGGGCAGCATGCTCTGGGCTCGGCTGCGATTGGCCCATGAGGAAGCCAGATGAAAGCCAGGCAGGGTCTGGCTGCCTGGGCTGCCCTCCCACCTCAGTGGCCCTGTGGACCGAGGTCCGACGGGCCCTCGGGGACGCGGGCAGCGCGTGAGAGCAGCAGTCAAAGGGAGCAGCGCAAGGGCTCAGGGCTTTGGGGGAGCCCCCGCTGCTAGGCCGGGTTCTTGCTCAACATCAATTGGAAAGGAACAGCCTGCTGGCGGGTGGGATCAGCTGTGGGGGGAAGGAAGGGCCAGGAGCTGGCACTGCAGTGGGAGCGCCCGAGAAGTGCTGGGGATCTCGGAGCCCCGGCGTGGGGCTGGGTGCGGGGCTGGGGCTGAAGAAGCGTGGCCTCAGTTCTGGGCTCGGCTGCGGTCAGCGTGAGCTGGGGCAAAGGCTCTCCGGGTCCTGGGACTGGAGCCGTTCACCTGTTCCCGAGCTCCTGGCCTTGCGCCAGCGCCGGTGACTAGGGGCCATTGCTGGGCTCGCGTGGCGTTTGGATCAGAACGGGAGGAATCAAGTCAAGGCCTCAATGAGGCTCTTGAGAAGGAAGAGGCTGCCTTCAGCGGGAGCTGTCTAGTCCGTGTGGCTTTGTGCTGGCTGATTTGATGATCCCTCGTGAAACGGAATTGAGGTCAGTCACCATCTCGTTTATTTCACCTGCATTTCCCTTCTCCCGAGCCCTGCCTAATGGAGCCACGACGGATGCCAAAGCAGACGCCAGTTCAGTGACTCTAAGGTTATTAGTACCATGAATTACTTGTAGTTCAGCCATGCCTGCAATGGGGCCTCGCTGTGGGACCCAAAGGAAGGGTTATTCCCATTCGACAGATGGGGACTGAAGCCCAGCTTGATGAAGTGACTTGCCAAGGTTACCCAGGACAGCAGTAGCAGAGTTGTTGATTGGACTCTGAGCTTTGGAGTCCCCGGCCTTGTTCTATTACCACCCCGTCCTGCAACAGCCCTTCCCAGGGAAGCACGGCACTGCTCAGCTTTGGAGCCACCGCGCGATCCAGGCACGGATGCCGACGCTGTTTGTTTCCCTGCCACCAAGGCAGGGAGTCTGTGCTAATCAGCACTCTTGAAGTCACCCGTTAGTAATTACATTATTTATTGCAATATGAAAACAGAATAATAATGGTAATCGCCACAAGAATTAGCCCCGCCAGACGGGAGCTGTTAATTGCACTGTGCTCAGTTTATTTTTGGCAGGGCTGGAGACTGGAGGGTTTTCACTGTAATATTTTCCTCCGGTCTGAACTCGGCTGGACAATTTGCTCCTGTTAAACCATTGTCTCAAGGGCAGTCCCTTGCCGTGGGGAGTGTAAATAATGCAGGGCCTTGGTCACCGGTGAATAATCCCACCTTTCCCTCCTTGTAGTTCTGATTGTTCCACTGTCTCCAGCATGTAGTGGCTGTTGTTGCCGGGATGCAGCGGCTGTCTCTGGCATGCAGCGGCTGTTGTTGCCGGGATGCAGCGGCTGTCTCTGGCATGCAGTGGCTGTTGTTGCCGGGATGCAGCGGCTGTCGTCGGCATGCAGCGGTTGCGGTAACAGGATTGGTCCTGAAATACAGCCCTCAAAGTGAGTGGCCCCGAGCGCTGACTTTAGAGCTGGGTGAGAGTTCATTGTAAAGAGGAGCTGCAAAGATTTGACTCCAGGCTGGTTCTTCCCCTCATTCCTAGGCATAAGCCTCCCTGCCGCTTGGCAGGGTCCTCCAGCTCTGGCTGGTCTCTGAACCCATCACTTGCAGCTCAGGGCATCTCTGCGTTTCCTTCGGTAGCTCTGAGGCTCTCGGGCAGCTCCCATCTGCCCCTTCCTGCATCCCCGTAGCAGCACAAACAGACTCCGCCAGCCGGTAGAGTAGAGGGGTTTTATTGCTTCTCCAGGGTACAGCACAGC